>CM076582.1:1093329662-1093748267 GCA_034641835.2 Pinus albicaulis
CTGAACTGAAACTTTAGCCACCCTATTTTTATTCAAATTCAAAAAGGGGCCAAGAACTCTCACGCTGCGAATTGTTGTCAGCTAATTCACACCTACGAATTTCTGTTTCACGGTTCTTTATAATTGCAGAATGTTGGAGGTGATATGGGACAGCGAACAGGATGCCATCAACCCATACACGCGCCAGCCCTTCCATATTCGCGATGTCATCCCATAGACGGAGCTTAAGCAAAGGATGTGCGAATTCATTCTTCACAACAACAATGGGTTTCATGTCATTTGTGACTACACCCAAATATTGAACGAGACAGGTATGAAAAATTTGTTGGAAGAATTGGTTGTAGCTGTTAATCAATGTTTTCTAGTTCAGAAGACGACGAATAAACGAGGTTGTAGAAATAGAAATAGAAAAGTAGATGACGGTGAATTGGAGCACTGGAACGCACTGTTGAGGAAATTAAATCTGGTACGTCTTTATTGCCAGTACAGGGTAGAAAACATAGTGTTTTTTTGTTCAATCAAAGGAAATGGTTCCCCCAACGCTTGCTCTTAAAATACACTTATATGAGGATTCTCTGATAAAGGAGATGTTGAAAAAGCCACCAAGTTGTTGGATGAGATGGTGGGCGGAAAAAATTTAGGCCGAATGTTAAAACTTTTGCAACGCAGTTGACCCTTAGAAATTCTACACTAGATGTCGACACAGGGTTGCATTTTAAATGTGTTCTTGTATAGCTCTTCCATGGCTCATTCCTACAAATGCTGCAAATGGGAAATGTTCCGAATATGGTGGCCCTCAATACGTTGATTACTTGTACAGTGGTAATAACAATGGTAATGACAATGATGATGGTTTCATCTACTGGAGTGATAATAGCTACAACTTTTTGTATGTTATCGACTGTCCGACTAACGGTGGACCATTCAACTTTGGAATATATTCTAGTGCTCTTACTTCCTTGATTATTGCATCAAGAGAGGTTGTGCAGAAGAATTTTCACTGCTTATGGTGGGGTCTGCAAATCATAAAGTCATATATATCGTTTGGAAGCAACATTTACATATCTTCATTGCCTTTTTAATCTTTGTTGATGTCGTTACAATACACATAGGAAAACAAGATTGTTGATGCGATTATAAGACACATGAGACAACAATATCATTATTAAGGCTATTTGTAATGTTTAAGAGAATATCTAGATGTTTCTACAAGCCATAGTTTGCAGAGGCACAATGTGGAGGATGGCTCTTAGCTTTGACATTGCTTGGAGATTTGTTGCCACACTATAAGTCCTTGCATTATTTAAAAGTGTTCTTACAATAATGTTTTGTAGCACTTTTGCAATGTTAACATAGTTTGAAGTATATTTGCAGCATAATTTATATATCTGGTATCATGGCACTTATTTGGATGACATCAGTTTTTCTTTTGGTGTATGTACATGGAATTCAAATGATTTACAAAGTGTTCTCCCGACAACATTAATATACCATATGGAGCAGCAATCATTTTTTTTGAAGCAGTATTCATCCTCGAGTAACACTCACTCAATCTGGAGCAGCCCCAACAAGCCATATGAAGTGGCATTCATTCAATAACAGAATGACAAAATGAACAATCCTTATGCAGAACTTAGGAGCAGCAATGTTCATTTCACAATAGGAAGCAGTAATGCGATAATGGAAACTGCACTAAAAAATTTGTAACCCTCTCACCATTGATGTCAAAGGGGGAGGTAATGTAATCAGAGGAAGGGAGACATTCCTCATAATGGAAGGGGAGGACAAATGGGTTGCCATAAATGCAAAAAGGGGAGATTGTTGGAAATATTCGCATTGATGTCATTAACTGAAATAATGTTAATGTATGTTTGAGTTTTTTATTTTACAAAAGGCTGAAAGAAATGTGAAGTGCAAAGGCTATGCTAATCAATATGAAGGCCAAAAAAAACTGTCAATAAGGACATAATATATTAAGACAGTTGAAATACATATATTTCATTAAACAAAAAATGTAGACAATACAAGTCCGATTTGTCACTTGTCATCATTTCTGATTGAGATGTTAACGAGCGGAGGCACGGCGGTGGCGGCGGATGAGCGAACACGAATCTAGGAAAACGCCGAGATCACGGAGAGGTCGGAGCGGAATGGGTCTTAGAGAGCGGATCGAGAGCGAGCTCCGGGGTGGATGTCGAATGCTCCCGAGGGCCGTGGGGGCCGGGCGCGGTGGCCGGGCCGGCGGGCGGCGCACGCGGTTGCGCGGACGAGAGGGCGCGAGCGAGTCGATCCGGCCAGGTCTGTCGTGTGATGCACTGCGATTGAGATGTTACAATATATTTTTCTATTACAAATATTTTAAAAAATGAACATAAATTAAGAGAGTGGTTTTCTTTTGGAATCCCAAGAGAGAATTCTTCACTTCATATTTTGCAAGGAATACAGAAAACCAAGGAGGCTTGCTTACAAAAGGCACAACATAAAGCGGAAATTGTTGTTTCTTTTTCAAGTGAAGGAAGAATGGCTTTTGTACGAATACATTGATAGGGAATAACAGAAGAGGAAGAGAAAATGGAAGAGGATAAACAATTCAACAATGAAGTTGACAACATAATGGTCTCTCAGTGCTTCTTGTCACAGAAGCTTCCTATTACGATTGAGAAATTTACTGTTCTCTTATATGTTATAGTTCGAAGAGGAACATGTTGTTCCCTGTTCAGTGGAGCCTTGTGGGTTTGTGCTTCTTCGAAGAATTTGTGGGAGTTGAAGCTTCCTTGGGGTAGTAGCCTCTTAGAAGTTTAGGGGCTACAAAAATTTGATGTAATAAGGAGTATCAACATGGCCCCATCCTTTGACCTAATATTCGTGGTTTTCTCCCTTCGGGGGTTCCAACTCATATCTTGTGTCCTTGTGTCTTGGTTATAGTATTTATGTGAATGACGTTGAGCTCTTGATAAGCAATTTGAAAATTCTCTTCATGACACCTGCAAAATGAATTCAATGTAACATGAACATGAAATATTTGTTGAATAATAAAGAAAAGCAAGCAAAAGTAAAGAATGTTAAATTACTGATTGACCCCCCTCTAAGTAATTTCCTATCTTAAATATCAGTACCTTGGAGCCTATTTAATTGTCACTTTTAAACCCTATACCTTAGAATATCTTTTAGGTGACCTAAATAGGGAAGTCTCCCATGTGGTGAAATTCCACTAAAGAGTGGGAGGTGGATTACTGAGGTGATAGTGGCATCCACCTCGTTGTTGTGTCATAATCTGGCTTTTGCCTTGTAAGGTACCTCACAAGACCTGCTATATTTTGAGGCAACAATCCCCAAGTCAACTCCATGCCTCCATGCAAGCATCCAAGCTACCCCATGCTATCTAGGTTCAATGCCTTCCTTTGAAATGCCAAGCACTCCTCCAATGTATGGTGTTCTCCAAGCACGCAACCTCCTCCATGTAGTCAACATGTTGAATGTCACCAAGTTGTCTAAAGATCTCCAACATTTTATGGAAGAATGTTAGGCAAGAATCCAATTGAGGTCAAGCAATTACTAAGTAAGCCACCTCCAATATGCAATTCCATCATGGATCATCCAAGGGCTAATCATACTCCAATCTCAGGAAGCATCTCTAAACATGGTGTAGAGCTTAAACACTTTTGAAGTAACATTGAAAGCTAACACTTTTTCCTTACAAGGAAACTGCTTTCACCAACACTTTTTGACTCCCTCCATGACTCCACCAAACCCGTCATCTACAAATTTGTACTTGTTGTAGTCTTAGAATCAACCCAAATATCATCCACCTAGGTATCACACCTCTCCTCTTGAATGCAATATGACTAGCATATCTCCTAGGAGGTATACTCACCGTCATTGAATATTCTGGCACTCCTACATGCTCTTAAGCCTCATGCGATGTTTGGGTGAGCCATCTTGGCCCTTTGTGTTTTGGAGTAGAAGGTGAGCGCTTGTCCATCCCTAATCTCACCTCGTCAACCCTTGAATTTGATTAATCTAGAGTCTCTCATTTACTGTTTGGAACAAGAATCGCTTGTCTCTCCTCAATCACTGAAGGGGAATCTCTCGTGAACTAGAAGATCTTACATCTTCTTCAAACTTCACATCTCTACTTATCACCTTTTTTCATTGCACTACAATGTACATCTTGTATATTATAGAAGTATCACTATATTTGACATACAAGTGCTATCACAGTGTCTCAAATCTCTAAAGAATGCTGACCACTTGTGAATTTGAAGGAACATAACTTTGGATCATTTGCAACTCGTCAAACTCCATCATCCCTCAAGTCAAGATCACAACCCAAAATCTTTGGACACCACATCATGAGTTATTTAGGATGTCCTGAAAAGACAATCACATCTCCATACAAGACCAAGACAAGGGAATCACATCTATCAAAATCATAAGATACAAGTTTGGGCAAGTCAACTCATCATACCTAAAATACCAAGTTGGTGGTATAGGTAATGACCCTTGCAGGGCTTTTGACAACTCGGGAACATGAGAATCCCTCTCATGCACCTCAAAGCCTTGACACATCAATTTGAGTTAGGTCAACTCCTTTTTGAGACAATCCTAAAGTAAGAGTATCATCAAGCTCAACTCCCTTTGCTTGAGAAAGCCTAACAACCGTGTGTCTTTGCTTGACAAGATTCCATTTGCTGCAAGCCTGGAATCTTTTCTTGATTCCACAACATGTTCTTCACTTGTCTCCATGGCCTCTTGTCATGCATGCTATGCCATATGATTCGTCAAAACCAAAAGGCTCATCCAACCTTTCATTGGAATGTACAAGTACCACTGAATTGACAAGTAACCTCTAAAGGCCACCCTCTCTCACCACTTTTGCAAAGTTACTTTGACTAGTTAGATGACAGTCATTGATGATGCAATTATTGAATTTTCTACAAGATGCACAGTAGAAATCAATCTTCTGATCTGATAATTACTACCTATTGATCTTCAAACAATTTATCTCATGGCACTGCTATCATTGAGCAATTATACACAGAAAATATCAACAGTAAATGCAATGGAAACAGTAAACATCATAAAGAGACAGGCATTCACAATAGAGACTGTATTTTTACCCTAGGAAACCCAAACTTGGGAGAAAACCCAAACTTGGGAGAAAACCCAACAACTTTTCTTAGGAGAAATTATTCTTTAGCAAGATTTACAAATTGATAATTTGTCTTGAAATATGTGCTAATACCCAAGTCAAAATACCAGACAAATTTGGTCAAAGTCTAGCAAGTCAAGGCTGATCAAACTGTCCAAAATAGTCCGAAGTCAATGCTGGTCAAACTCGGACTTGCGGTCAGTCAACTATGGTTGATTGCAGTCAAATTCGGCCTCGTGCAGCTTGGTCAACTGTGGTCAAACTCAGCCCAAAACAGACTTCCTGCTGCTCGGTCAAACTATAGTCAACTTGGGGCTAGCTTCAAATGGGCACACATAGTTTTTGAGTTGAGGCTGAGTATCAGATTCTATAGGAGGACAGAATATGCAAACTGTCATTTGCAGAAGATCGAGATGGAGGAGCATGTTGTTTTCTGATGCCCTATTTAGTGTGAGATGAGGTCAATTCTACTGCCTCTTTAGGGAATTTTAGAACACTCTGTTTATCTTTGTTCGATACTTGGACCAACTGTGTTTAGCTATGTTTATGAGGGAGACTTTGAGTCTCCACTCTTCCATGTTTGGAACACCCTCACGATTAGGCACTACTTGGACAATCATATCCTTTTTTCGGTTATACCATTGAACATGGACACCAAGGGGCCAACTGTAGAAAATTAATGATCTGCACCCTAACCCCAGTTTACAATTTTGCATGTGTTCATTTGACCCAACCCACATGTTTTGTCGTGCTGATATAAATTTCTGAATGCATTAATTGTAAACATTCAAAGAGTACTCCTACTATTTTTCACATTTCCTATCAGCTGAAATTAATGCTAAATTTATGCAAGCATTCAAGCATGAGAGACACTTATTTTTGGTCAAAGTGACCCCGGAAAAACCCCACAGCCTTTTGGGGAAAACCGGTCTTCCAAGGAGGATTTTATTTTGCTTCTTAAAGGAATTTTTACAACAATAATACAACAAGAATTCCTAACTTATCTCATTCCCTGAAGGAGCATCTCAGAGGTTTTCATTCAGCTGAGTGGTGGACTGATATTAATTTCTCAGTCTGCTCTCCTCTAGCTGTAGATTTTCCCTCTTCTCAGCTCCTTAAATACTGGGAATTTACACTACAAGACAGTCACTATAGCAGCTTATAAAACTCGGTTTTCTTCAGTTCAAAGTGTGCCCACAAACCTCAAGTAATTTCTCTCCCAACCAAGCAGCTCCATACACAGAAATGGAGGCCCGAAAATCTCGTTCGACTGGCCCGAAATTTACACTGGGCTGTTCCAGAAATCTCAGGACTCGTGAAGGTAAGTGACTGCGGTAATATGCTGGCCCTAACTGATATTTGGCTCAGAAATGACCCATTACTTGAGTGCTGAAGCTAACAGAGGTTGCCTTCCAGTGAATCAAATCCTTTTCCAGACTTGAACTCGTCCCTGCTATCAAGTTTGAACTGCTGTAGATGAACTCTTGGTCTCTGCTGTAAAGTTTCTTCCTGCAAAAATGCTGCCTCCTTTCTCAAGCTGCTCTCCTCTTCTCCTCTCAATAATCTCATGAGTGAATAATGAATAATGAGCTCTCCCTTCTACTTTTGTCTCTTAGAAAAGATTTCAATCCCTAAATTTATGCTCCAAATCTCAAGATGTGTGGTTGAGATTTAACTTTCCCAATTGAACCTCCTCACACATTGGCCCCATTACTTAAAAGCCTCCTAGTACCTTTTTCTGTTTTTCTCATAAAGTGATTTTCTCAACTCACTTTAATATTAGAAAAGTGAAATATGTACTTTACACATAAAGTCACTTTTTAAAGTACAAGTGACTTTAATATTAGAAAAAGTACATGATACACCACTTTTAAGTATCTCTTCCACCCATGACATTAATATAACTCATAAATGTCACCAAGACAAAAGTCATTAATGTGTCTATTAGGCTAAAAAAGATAAATGCCTAGTAACATCTCTCCTTGGTATTATTTTCAACACCAACAACGAGCAATACCATTCCAATGGCGCATGGATCTGTGAGATGTTGGTGTCTTCTTGCCCACTTTGACAACATTCTTATGGAGTTATTGATTCAGATCTTGAGAAAGGGCTTGTTCCTCCAGTGTTCTGGCCTTTGTTCCCAGATAGTAGCAATAGGCCGCTCCTCTCAGACAATGCTGCACAATGTGGATAAGCTCTTCTTCTAGTACTTTCGATAGTCCTCTATCACAAGTTTCTTCCCTTCAGCCTCAGATGATAGGAGAGACACATATTTAGAGGTGAATGGCTGGCAGTAGTGCAACGTTTCCTCCTCATCTTTAGCCAGATAGATCTAGTGGGCATTGATGCACCACCCCTTCTCCTTGTATCTTCCTTTGAGGAATTCCTCCAAGGTGGTCTTATTGTCACCCTCAGTAGGTTTATGTATCATTTAAGTTTCACTATCATCATTTTCTTTTCTAGGTGTTAGACTTTAGTTCTTAGGGTATATCTTCTTTGCATCTTCCATATAGGAGTGTGTTGTACTGCTCCAGTTTATTGTTACTATTGTACTTAGCAGTCCTATTAACCTATTTGTGGTTATTTGTTGGACAATATAAAGCTATTTTATCTTATCTTATCTAGGATCTTCTATTAGTTGTACAGACGAGAAACTCAAAAAGGTATTCTAGGCTAATAAAAGAAGAAAATAAAATGACCAGGTCTGGGAAATCACATGATGACTTCTGAATAAATCACCTGGAAAAGGAAACAAGCTTTTTAGTCTCTTAATTTTAGAATGTGAAACAATTTTTTTCTGAAAGTTAAAGGCTCCTAGGAAATTTTGTACTTGCAACTGTTGGATACTTAGCTCTCCAGAAAGTAGAAGGTTGTAGGTTGTTGAAAATGTAGCGAAGGAAGGACTTTTGGCTTGTGCCTTAGCCAGTAAAGACTTTGAATTGTCTTTCTCTAGCAGGAATGTGAATTCATAAGTTTGACTTCAGTTGTGATGAGTTGATTTCCAGTTCACTGAAATGGTTGATTGCATCCATAGTGTTGGAGCTTCAGTTTGTTAGAGTCTTCTTCAGTTAGACTACAGGATGAGGTTGCAATGACAAGTCCAGTTAGGACGAGTTAAGACTGCAGGGACAATTTTGGTAGGACGAGTTAAGACTTCAGAGACAAGTGAAGAGAGGACGAGTTAAGACTTCAGAGACAAGTGAAGATAGGACGAGTTAAGACTTCAGTGACAAGTGAAGAGAAGACGAGTTAAGTCCTTAGTTAACTCGGTTCACAACTAGAGGAAATCAAGGAGCAACTCAAGCTAGTTAACTGAGAGCTAGTCCAAGTGTAACTGAGACTCTCTCCAATTAACTGGCAAAGGGAACTCATTGCACTTGTGAGAACAGCCATTCAAACTTGGCCTCTTTGCATACATCGAAGATCTAGTAAGGCAGAGAAGGACAAAGGTACTAGATCTGATGATTCTTTGTTGATGGTATAGCGCACTGGTTGAGGAGCAAAGATCAGGAATTCGAGCAGCAAGCCGAGACTAGTTTCAGCAGGAAGCAATTGTGTGAGCAGGCCGAGATCAAAGGGCAGGGCCAAGAGCAATTTCTCAAGGCCGAGAGCAGTGATAGGTTGAGAACAATTGGTGGAGCTGAGATTAGTTAGAAGAAAGCTGAGAGCTTTATCAGAGGTTATTTTCTGGCTGGAGTAGCAGCGCATTGAATTGTAAAAGATTTATTTGCTGTAAAAACAATCAATAAGAAGACCACGACAAAGAAAGCAGGTTTTCCCATTTGGGTTTTCTGGGTAAAACACTGCTGTCAACTATTTTCCATTGCATGTTGAATATTAAGAAACTCTGTATCTTGGTGAAAGTTAAACTTGGTTTCACTTTTCAGTTGCCTTGATTTTTCAGTAAATTCATCTAAGTAGTAGCAGAGTTTCAAGAAAATTAACATAGGTTTCAGTAATCACTGTCAACCATTCATTTGAGTCGTTATTGTTTCAAAGCACTGGATTGTTCAGCTATAAAAGTAGTGGGTGTGTTCCCAATTTTAATAATTAATACAAGAATTTTTAATGTGAAAAGAGGAAATTATTTGAAGGGCCATATTATGTAGTTTCACATGTACTGATAATTCTAGACACAGTGTGATTCCTATGTGACAGGAATTACTTTGGTCATGGGAAGTAGTTCTGTTAGACCAATCTCATCCAGGAATTTTTTCAAGTAATTGGAGGCAATTCTTATCAGACAGGAATCACCTCTTATCATGGGTTGCAAAAATTACAAAAGATAAAATAGATAAAGAAAGATCATTATAAAAAACCACAAATCATTCCATTTATAGGCATCTCAACAAAACCCTTGATGAGGTACCCACTTCACTTATGCATCGACAGCTATGCTCAATGAATTTGGGGATACAATAACATGAAATGTTATATGAAAATTGGCAAAGGGTGATAGCATAAATATTGAATTTAAAAAAATTCTTGCCAGAAAGAAAGATGGAAATCACACCCACCGTATTATGCTACAAGTATTTTGCCCAATCTTGTATTCATAAAGTTTAGCCAGAGTGCCACATCTGCACCTGAACTACACCTGCTACCAAAACTGCACCCATTATGGGCATGTGAACCTTTTCCATATGTGGATGAGATTAAGTTCATGTTAATAGCCTTATATTTTTAACAACACTTGCTAACTGTTCAAAGGAAAAACTACTTTATGTAAGATCAGCAGATGAAGACTCTTTTTGTTTTGATATGGGTACTTTTTAACTCATGCTGTTGAAAGTCAAATAGTCCATACCTGCATTGTCTTATAGTTTGGAATTGCATAATTTTATCAGTTCTGACAAGCTTGTCAGTTTAGACTTTAATTAGTATTAGCCTCATGGACTAAGTAGGTTTTGGTTAGTGGAGAGCATAGCTGAATTTCTCCGAAAACTTTCTGATGGGTGCTGAAACAGATAGTACATCTCAAGTAAAATGGTGTGGTTCCAGTGTGAAGACTGTGGAGAGAACCTCAAAAAGCCTAAGCTCCAGAACCATTTCCGGATTTGCTCTGCAAACAAGGTCTGAGTTTTTAGTCATTTCTAGAAATAATTTCATATCTCCATCTTCAGAATGTATTTGGAAATCAATGTTATTTGATCTTATTTTACATCTGGTTGCTTGATTGGATGTTTCCCTTTTATATGTTTTATACTAATGGGATTCCTTTTCCCATTGTGTGTTTCAGATTTTAGTTGAACTATATGCTGAACATCAAATTCAGTTTGCGTTGACTGAATATGTAGTTGAGAAGCATTTTAGATTCCTAATCCAGTTATTGTAGAATCGACTAAATTAGATTCAAAAATATTAAAATATGTTTTCTAAATTCTAAAATAACACTCTTGCCAATTTCTTATCTAGATCATGCAAATGGAAAGAAAGTCTCAATGGCCTTAGGGAGTGGATTTCTCTGTCGTGTAGTTCCTTGTGAACATTGGGTGACATACTACATTCACAGTCATCAATTTGAAAATGAGATAATACTAGAACACACTTTCTCTTATAACCAAGTATGGTGATCAGTGAAGTCATAAATTGTCAATTTTTTTCTGTTGCCCTCAATGTCTTCCAATCAGAATCCCATTGTCATTCAATATTTGAATGGTCTGCCTGCCCCCAGTCAACTTGATTAGGCACCCATGCTCTCTTTATTTCATAGTTTCTTGGAGAGTCAAGCTGAAAGAGGCCAACAACATGAGCCTGACATTACCTGTCAGTTATCCAAGGTCACTGACCAGTCAGTTGCTACCTGCTGTACACAGTACTTTTGAGGCCAATGACTGTTATGAGCCTTGAAGGAATTGAACTGTTACCACCAAGGTCATACAATTCGTGGGTGAGGATTGGAATCAGCAAAAGATTCTGGTTTGGATGCGGCAGTTATCCTGAAAATGCAAATTGGGCAACCAGAAACCTAATTTTTCATATCCGATATTTACATTAAAAAAAAGATTTTTTTGGAAAAAAAGTTAGAGATAGTAAACATATTTCTGATATTTCATTGTTTCAGATTTCAGGAAACAAATTTATACTGACTACTAATGTCAATGAAGCTGCAATGATATATCCAGCTATTCACTAGGCTTCATACATGTAACATCAGGATTCAGAACCATACATAAATGGAATGCAGAAAATATCTTCTTTTGTGGACATTTTAATACAACTCAATTCATTGAAATTCAGAAAACATCTGTAAGTTCTGCATTGTCTTTTCTCCCAAACACTGCTCACTGTTTTCATCTGCTTCATCTTTGTTATATCATCGGTAAATGATGATTTTATCAATTTTTGTGTGGACAATTTCTGTTTGGCCCTTATCACTTTTCTGCTTCAGTCAAATTTGTGGATATGTCTTGCCAGATATTGCACAGAATATGTTTGTACTGTCAGCACTGGACTCTGCCTTTTCTGTCCTGGTTCTGGGTGTCTGCACAGGTGACATCTGAAACTCTCGATATGAAGCAAAACATATGCTCTCTCGTTCTCCAACAAAAAAAATTCTCTCATTGTGCAATTAAACGGATGCTTTCATTCTGTTAAAAAAATTTCTGGGAGTGATCTTGGTTGCACCTGTTGATTTCTGCCTGCTCCCATATTTCTGCAAGTCGTGGGTGTTCCAGGCTTTCACATCCGGAGTCCATTGTTCTGTCTCTGCTGTGCTGCCTACTGTCTGCAAGAAAATGGGATTTTTGAGAATCGTTTCTATCCACTGGGAATGGATCAACCAGGACTGGAAATATATATGGACAGTGGAAATAGATCCTGTCTAAAATCTGGGGATTCCTGTAGATTCAGAAACAGATCGTTGAATCTCTGATTCTGAATCATACGGGAAGTGGGATTGGTACTCTGGGTAGGCGATTCAGTAGCTCTGGTTGTGAAATTTCTGCTATTGCAATTACTGGATATTGTTCTCCTAACTTGTGTTACGTGTAGTTTATTTGTCTTCTATAAATTAATTTTATGACAAATAGCAAATAATTCACAATTGCAATCTTCACAAATAAAAATGCTGCAGAAGATAAAATATGGAACTGAAAAAATAATGCACACACACACAACAATATGACGATTATTTTTGGACAATTGTCCCTGGAATATCTCTGAAGGGAAAGCCAGTGCAGCAGATGACGGTTCTATTATTATAAAATTTTCAGCTAAATAGAGAATGCAACTGTTTGCCTATTCACTGTCAAATCTTCCGGCAAATTTATCTCAACTGGCCAAGTAACTGGGAAATCCCTTTTCCCTCCAGAAAATAAGTTCGGCCTCCTCGTAGCTAACTCGCACTCCTCCCTTGACACTCGCACTGCAGCCCAGAAATGCGCATTGGTGGCTTTGAGAAATTCATACAAGCTCTGGAAATTCTTTTCGGCAGTCAGTCTGCCTCTTGCTGGTCTCTGAAGCTACTCACTCTACCCTCGGATCACCTCCCGACACTGGCACACGATCTGTAGTCTTTGCAACTTACACTGGCTGACTGTCTAACTCGCGCTGGCAATTTGCACTGCTTGCTTTGGCCACCTCTATTGGAAATCTCGATCTCTCTTCTTGTTACTAGAGTGTTGGAAACCTCTTGAGAATTTCTTCAGAAATTCTCACTGCTGATAACCCCGCTGTTGGTGTCTCCCTCCGCTTCAACTACGACCTTGTTGAATCAATGCAATTGGGTAAGTCGAACTGCTTGAATGTCTTGTGTGTCCTCTTTAAACCCTATCGACTTGCTCTTATAATCTCTCGTCGGAGTCTCAACAACCACGATCGCATCTCAACTGATGGCTAAGATCATCTTGACTTTGTAATTAACTTTTTCGAAAGTCGCTAGAGAAAAACTGAACTTCCTCAATGAATTCACTTTAATTAACCTGTTTTCTTGAGTTAGACTTAGGAAATATTTAATTATTGGCTAATTAATTCAATTGAGGTGTCTCCAAGTCTTTTCTCGCTAAACCTTTTCTGGGTTTTGGAAATCTCATGTTCCTTAGCCTCTTAGACATCATAGAGACTAGAACACTTGTCCACTGCTACCATAGTCTAACACTCCCTCTTAGCGAGGAAGGTACTACACCCATCTGCGTCTTGAAGTTGATAGACTTTATCCTCCCCAAGGCTTTTGTGAGTATATCATCCACTCGCTAGTCTGTGGGAACATGCCGTAGCTGAACTGATCCATGCTACAACTGCGCTACTTTGATCTCACACTGTTGATGCCCCTGCATTGCTGCAATCACTGCAACTGTGTGTACTAATCTCACTGATCTACTGAGTCACTGCAATTGGTTCTGCAACTGTCTCTTGAGTGTTTGATTGTGCCTAATTGGCTCTGCATTGTCGCTCAATTATTTGACTGCGCCTTACTGAACTTTCGAACCTCTTGCTAATTTATCTCTTGGGATCTCATAGCTGTTATGTAAAACTTAATTATCTCTGTAATGATTAGTTAAATTAGGCAAAAGAGGATGATCTTTGATCATGCCCATTCACCAAGAGGCACTCGAGGCAGTGTTTAAGCCAGGGGCGTCCCACAATTGTATCATTCAATCAATTATTAATAAATATAAATATTCATGTTTTTGTAAGTTAAAGAGCTTGTATGCTCCATTTTGTATTAGAGCGGTCTAATCCTCCCACTTGTGCTGGTTTCACCCATCCATCCTACACTTCCCTTGCTACCATCGTGTCCCTCTCGACTCCCTGTCCACCATCACTGTGTTTTCCCTCCGCTGCTCCCTGTACGGTACCCTTGCTTATTGATACCTACCGTGCTGAGCGTGTTCACCCGTGATACTACCTATCCTCTGTCGCGTCTGCTGTGACCACCGACCCCTTTGTGCTTCCGCCGCCGTACTTCCACTGTCTTAGCTGCCCTACGTTAGATGTCCCTGCACAAGCTCTTGTCACGTCTCGCTCGTCGACCTTGCTACCTCAACCTTTCCGTCCGACACCCAACACCTCGTTGACCATCTTTGCGGGTAAAACACTGCTGGATAGGTGTTTGATACGTCACAAAATTCTAAAAAAGGCGGATCACGATTCGGTTGATATTTGGGTAACATTTACGTATTGAATTAAATGATATATATATATTACAAACTGTATAATTTAATTAATCAATTAATTTATATAATTAACTATATAATTTAATTGATTAATTAATTTATATAAATAAATAATATATATATATATATATATATATTATTAAAAAAACAAAAAAATAAAAAAATAGGGCCAAATTAAGAAAAATTAAAGCTGGATAAGTATACGCCACCTCAGACCCGCTTGATGTCTTCATTAATGTTGATGGCCGGTTTCAATAAAAGATTGTTAGACCTTGAGACTATAAGGTGACTGGACAAGGCGAACAAATTGAGGCACTTCGGGATACAACAAAGAGAATAGAGAGTTAGCTCGAGCAGAACCAGAACAAATTTAAAAAGGAGCAGGTAGACCTTTCAGGTAAGGTGGATCAAGCAATGGTATTGTTGACCTGTGTTTGTGACAAGTTGAAGGTTACACCTGATCAAATATTCCCAAATAATGAAGCTACTCAACATCCAAACTCTGTAGATACATCATACACATCAAGCTCACATCCGAACCCTGAATCTCCAAAGTCATCTTCCATGCCTAATCAAGAAAATAGTAACTCGAATTTTCAAAATAGGCAACTCTGGAATCCATACCCAAATATGCCGCTCTCAAATCAATACCTCTTCTTCACTCCAGCGATAACTACATATCAACGAAGAGCAAAACTTGAGCTCTCCAAATTTGATGGTAACGAAAAATGCAGCGTTGCTTGGTTCAATAAAGCAGAAGAATATTTCGAGATTTATGGTATTGATAATGATGATGAAAAGATCAGGCATGCATCCATGCAAATGGAAGGCGAAGCATATAACTAGTATATGTGGTGGAAGAAGATGACACTTGCCATCAGTTGGAAAAATTCAAAAATGCATTCTTTAAGTGGTTCCAAGGTGTCAAGTAGGAAGAGTTCTTCTCAACACTCACTAGATTGCATCAAAAAGGCGATGTGAACAAATGCACTCGGGAATGGGAAGCTTCAGCCACATGAGTACCTGGAATATCTGAGGAGCCCTGCAAGTAACTGAGAGTACTATGATCTTCACGGAAGAATAATTTGTTGTTGTTGAAAACAAGTCCCTAGTTAAGAGGGAGCTTGGGTATATTCCTTTCATGTGAAGGAATGAGTAGATCCTCCCTAGTTGAGAGGGAGTGATAGACACATCATTCTTGTCTTCAAATCATGAAGAAAGAATGGAGGATTGGGTAAGCATCTGAGACTGATACCGACACTCTTTGAGGATGAGGTAAGGCATCCAATAGGCGAGAGTAGTCAAAGAGGAGATTCCTTGAGGATGTGTAAATCTAAGGGAATGGTCCTTGTTGACCACTCCATGTCAACGACCCCATAGTAGTACACCCCCATTTTTGCAAATGGGATTCATCATGTTTGAGGTGTTCACGCCATTCAGATTTCATCGACAGTCAACAATTTTATAAATGATGTAAACCCATTCTGCATGTTTATGATGTAAATGATCTAAGTGAGACCAACATGTATGTAACAACCTAGGTAAGCCTAGTATTTTAGTGACGATTTCTATTCTAGGAGGTTTTTTGTCTCACTGATTCATTTGTGTTTCTCAACACAAGTGATCGACAGAGTTTTTCCCTCCAACCTCACCCGAAAGCTAGGGTGGATTTTGTTATCAAGATGTTAAGTGAGTCCTAGTGTTTTCTATCGAGTCTTTGTAAAAGTAGTTTGGGAATAATCCTAGCTAATTGGCTAGATTATATTATTACAAGCTACTTGGTCTATTAGATCATGTTTTGAGTCGCAGAGTTGGGTAGCTATTTGAGGGTCTATCACGAATGAGTTTTACCCCTTCATGTGTCAAAATGTATTTATCTTATGTAAAGAGGGTTGGAAAAATAATTAAATCCCCTCTCAGTCAATTAATTAAATTTTCTGGCCAAATTGAATTAAAAATCCTAAGCCAAAAATTTAATTAATTT
Organism: Pinus albicaulis; assembly: GCA_034641835.2. Classification (NCBI taxonomy): domain Eukaryota; kingdom Viridiplantae; phylum Streptophyta; class Pinopsida; order Pinales; family Pinaceae; genus Pinus; species Pinus albicaulis. The sequence goes on from CM076582.1 coordinate 1,093,345,918, forward strand.
TAAGTCCTAGGTGATTTAAAATTCTTCAAAGGCAAAATTCGTGGATCCCTAAAAAAATAAATTTTTAAAGGTCCCTGACCAAGGGAATATTCAGAATTTCAAGAGATTTTGGACCCTTGGGCCTTAGTGGTTAAGTCAAAGTCAAATTTTTGAGGTAATTAATTCAAAAATATTATTTTTGAGTTAATTAAAAATGAATTAAATGATAAATTCGAATTTCCTCAAAAACTTATAATTTCGACGGACGAGATTAAAAGATGATTAAATCTCTTTTAACGGTCGAGATTACTTTGACATGGATCAATCAAACTAACCGTTGGAGATTTTATCTTATAAGTTAGAGGTCTTTGTTAGTCTTTCAATCATCTGATCTCTTGATCGTGTACTTGCTATTGAAGCTCTCCTATAATATTTCCTGGAATAATGCAAACGAAGTCTTTGGGGTTTTAATTTGATGGTGATGTTCCTCTTCAGATTTTATGGTAAACTTGTTCTTTATATTCTGTTGGTGATTATTTTAACGAATTGTTGATTAATGGCTTTTGTAGAGTAATCTATTGCACAGGTATCTTTCTTAGGTTACTGGATTTAGGGTAAGAATATTAATTGGATTGAGTTAGCAGCTATCTCTAACTCTTGAAAGTTTTATCTTTTATCTTATTTCTCTATTAATTTGACAGTTTAACTTTAAGTGTGCAGAAATCTTACGGATTTAGATTTGGGCGTTTAGGGAAGTCCTCGGTTGGACCAGCTGACTCCCAAGGAAATAAGATATGAAGAGCCCTCCGGATCTAATTCCCCGGGCTTATCTTAAGTTCCATTTTTTGCAGGGTTCTTTATTGGGTTTGTGCCTCTCTTAATTTCTTTTCTGAATTGTGCTGAACGGTTTTAAGTCTGGCCATGAGGGCTTTGATCTGCAAAATAGTATTGTAGATTAGTAAATATCGTTATTTTTAACTCACCAGGGTTTAAGGTTTTTATTTTCTGTGCATATTTATGGGTTTTTGAGTCTCTTGTTTTTGGTTTTGTGCAGGTTGTACTGGGAGATTTTCAAAGATTTTTTTTAGATCTGAGCCAGATCTAGGCCCTGGAGGGTAAGATCTGGTCTCGGGATCGAATTTGGTTGCAGATCTGGGCTTGATCTCCATCTTAAGAAATAAATAATTGCAGCCGCATTTATTGAATTTAATTCTGTTGGGTAAAAGGAAAAATTTAAATTTCTATGCACCAGTGTACTTGCAAATTTTCTTTTCTATCTGCTAGCTATCCAAATCTTCTCACACTGCTGTTGTCTCCATCGCCAGTGCTACTTGATCCATCCTTGCCCCTGTTTGCGTTATCTCTTCTTGCCGGTAGCTCCTTTTCTCCACGCTATTCCATTTCCCTATGTGTCCTCACACAGCTCTCACCTCTGCATAAGCCATTCTCCCTCATTCCTTGTTGTCCGTCTCTTGCTGCCGTTTGTCCCTGCTCCTTACGCTGTCCCTTTCATCGCATTTCCTTGCTTTCCCGCAGCCTCATCCCTCCTTTCCCTGCGTGCACCCTTTCTACCCATCCTCCACGCTGCTCTCCTTGCTGTCCACATTCCTCCACGCTGCTAATGCTGCCGTTGGCCCTTCATCCGCACCCCTTGCTGCCATTATCCTTGCGTACTCTCTTTCACGCTCTCTGCATTCTTGCTTAGCGTCCATCTCCTTCAACTGCATTTCACTTGGCCCTCATTCCTTGCCGTCTGCATTCCCTCATGCAGCTAACGTTGTCTAAGCCCTTCATTCTTTCACGCGTCCTCGCTGTCGTCCCTTACCTCACGCAACCCATCTGCATCTCTCTTCATGCTCACGCTGCAACTTTTCAACCTGCAAAACATTAACACATAAAACAAACAAGCATTGCTCTTTAGTTTTTATTTTTTATTTTTTATTTTTATAAATTTTCGATTTTGACCTTTTTTTTTAATTTCATTTAGGCTAACGCATTTAAATTTTTTATTTTTAACTTTAGACTTTAGATGTTTGATTTATTTATTTTTGAGGTTAGTTTAGGTTGCAAAAGTCAAGTCACTTTTATTTTAATTTTAGGATTTGATTTTTTTAGTTTAATTTTTAGACTTTTAAAAAACTTTAAAATTAAAATCTAACTCTTTAAATTTTGAACTTTTCATTTTTGTAGAGTTTTAGATTTATTTATTTTTAATTTGTAGTTTCATTTAGATTTAAAAAAGAAAATAAAAAATATAAAAAAGGGACCAAAAACTTTGATGAATTTTTTTAGGAAATTTTCTTTTAATTTTTTTTGGAAGTGGTGTTAAAAAGCTAAATTCTTGCATCGTCAAAGGTGAACTCTTAATTTTTATCCTAAAGTTTGACTATAGACTAAATTCAAATTTTTGGAAGATCATTTTTTAATTTGGAACTATTTTAAATGTTTAGCATTTAAATTCGATGGTCCTTTCATGATTATATCTTTTCGGAATTTAAATTGTTTGAAGATTGCACCTTGTTCAAAGTATTTTTTAATGCTTAGCATCTAGTGGGATTTTAACTAGTTCTAATTGTGGTTTTAAATTGCTTGAAATTGATAATTGCCTAGTCAACTTTGAGAAAATTTTCAAGTGATGATAAATTGTATGTCTTTCTTTCCTAGATTGAACATTGTTAATGCATAATATTGAAGGATTATGAAAGTGTTTAGTCAAATGTTAAATCGCATTGTTGAAAAAGGCTTATCTTCCAGTTTGATAAATTGAGCATTTAATTGAAGAGTTGAATATTGTCGTGGTGGATTGGTATTTTCATAATAGGATAGTTGTCCATTTTAGCAGCAGTTATCTACCAGCTACTTGATCTTAATTTTGTAACGAGATAATTTGACTCCACAAGGCACTGGTCTTAAACTTTTAATCTAATCGAATCTGTAAAATCTCGTTAAATCTTAACAAGTACCTGGTCGTTTGATTGTGTCTCCTGAATTGGTTGGTTTCCAACCAGTTCTCTTTCTTCCATTTCGTTAGGGTCTACCTCCCTTAGTCTGCAAGGAGACAACTTAAATAGAGAGATTGGGGATTAGGGTGATAGCCCCCGATTTGAGACATTGTCGCGGTGCCTAGACATTCTGTGCGACAACAGTCCTAAAAGGACATACCTTGTGAACATCCAGATGGGGTATGTGCCTTGAGAGACAATGATGAAGGTGTCTATAAATCATTGTCTCCTCAACATTGTGCTCTAATCTAGTGGAGAGATAGAGCTGTTAGTCAAGGCCTTGCTATATGACAACGCTGGTTGATATGATGAGATGCAATGATATAAGCTGAAAAGATAGCTTATGAGATGGCTTACTAATCCGACTCTTCTTATGAGAATTCTTCAGTATGATAATGTCCATGTACCTTCTATGTATTATGAATAACTCCTTAGTTACGAGGGAGTGTTGAAATATGTAACTAGGTTTGGTCTTCATAATGTCTCTTGTACTATTGATCTTATGTATTTGATGTAAAAGAGAAAGAAAAAATTATTGTTATTATTTCATAGCATGGGTTTCATGCTCAAGGTTAATTTATTTGTAGGTCAAGCACCCATTGTGTGCTTCTAGGGTTTTTTCACCAAGTCAAAAAGTCAAAAGAGTCATTGTCATATGTAATAAACCTCATTGGGCATCTTGTAACAAGTCAAAAGAATTTATTTGAGTCAAAATTGTGTCAAAAGTCCTTGCAAGAGAACAAGTCGGCCTGCAAAAGGATGGAGTTGGCCTAATTAAGGGCAATTTGAGCCTCATGGAAAGGTATATATAAGTGCATTCGACCTCATTTGAAGAAGAGCATCCAAGGAAGTTCGATCACTAGAAGAAGTCTAAAAGCAAGAAAGAAGAGCGAAGAAGAGGACGGATCTAAGAAGAAGGAAGAACGATGTCTACAATTCGAGTTTTTGTCCCTATTACCTCACATGTGCGAGTTGCAGCTAGGGTTTTTGTTGTTACCATGGTTACTTGGGAGCGAGAGCGGGAGCGGGAGCACCATTTTCAAAAGCTCACGGTCCGGGAGTGTTTTTTTTAAATATATATATTTTTTGTATTTTTTTATATATTTTGATGCATATATGTCAACAAAAGCATGTAGAATGATGAATTAGACATAAAAAAGATAAAAACATAGATTGAACCATATAACATCAATCATCTAGAAGTTATAATCTTCATCAACCACGCCCACAAGTTAGAAACATATAGCATATTGACTCTTGAGTCTCATGATTTATCAATCTTAAAGTTTCAAGCTTTCAAAATTCAATATATAACATTTATCATCATTGATTTCAAATTTCAATATATAACATTTATCATCATTGATTCATTGATCACCATAGTTGTACTTGTAAGCTAAGTGTAACCAATAACCATTACAACAAAAAATATTTAACATGAAATGAAATGTTATAAACTGAAACGAAATGAAACAACTTTCAACTTTCATGAAGCATCATATTCATAATTCATAATGACTTATAAACTTATAAATGCCAACTTCAAAGTTTCACCTTTCAAATTCAAACTTCAAACTTAAATTGTCATATATTGTTTTCAAAAACTATCATAATAAATATGAAAGAGTCAAGTTTCAACTGTTCAATTGTTATAAAAAGTTAAAAACTACTAGAAAATAGAAAAGACTAGTAAACTATAAATCTATTTTATCTATTGGCTGGCCCCTTGCCACACCCACGAGAAATGTCTAATTTGTGAGAACCACGAGGCAATGGTGGTCTTCTAGTACTCTCCTGAGTACCACGACCATAACTAGAAGGCGGAGGGCCACATGAAGATGTAGGTGGAGGCTGAATCTGCAAAGGAACAATAGCTGGAAATCGAACACTGGCACTGGCACTTGCACTGCTACTGGATGGTGGGATTGTGGCCCTGGGTGTGGTGGTGGCACGACTGCTGTTGCTTCATCCTCATCCCTCAAAAGTTCTGCTTCCAATTCTTCCATATGTACAGTGTTGTCCTCTAAATTATCGTCCTTTGGGTTGTTGTCGCAAACTTTATATGATTGATCCTCATAAGCCCGATCACAATAATGACTCATCAACCTCAAGTTGTAGTGCACATAAACCAAGCTTTCTGCTCGGTTTTCATTCAACTTGTTTCTTCTCACATTATGGATGAAGCTGTAGGTGCTCCAACACCTCTTTGCAGAAGAAGTATTTACAATTTGTGAGAGAACTTTTTTTGCCAACTTTGGCAAAAGTCCCATGCCGCCATATGCTTCCCACCATGTGAGAGCATAAAATCTGTCTCTATCTTCCATTGCATGGAAAGAACCAAAGTTACCAGTGCAATTGAAGTATCTGCCTAATTCAAGGCGCAATTTAGCACACTTCTCCCTGTTGGGGACCAACTTGTCTAATGCTTTCATGTATCCCTCTTGTACCTCTGGATCTGTGTGAGGTTTGATCCTAACCCCACCTCCAGGTGCAGGTTGGCCCACTTAAGATGGAGAGTAGTATTTTGGCATAAGGATATATGCCAAGGCATGTAGTGGAAAATTAAGTTGATTCCACCGTGCACACACATAGTCGTGAATCATTGAATACAAGTTGGGATCATTTTCCTTAACAACATCTTTTATTTGCCCCAACATGCTATCCATCTGTTCATACACCTCCCCAATCACTGGTTTATCTGTATCTGAAAAGCGAATCATGTGATAAATGGGCTTGGTGAAATTCAAAATTTCCCTCACACGTGCCCAAAACAAAGGATCAAGAGCGATCTCCTCTACTTGTTCAAAACCTTGCCTGTCAACTATTGTTGCTGCCCTGTCCTCTAATACCTGACAGTGTGGACTTGATACCATGGTTGCCAATGACTCTCTTACCTTCAAAAGGTGCCTAAAGGTGAGGTAATAGCTAGCAAATCTAGTCTTTGCTATCTTCAACAACTCCAATCTTGAGTGAGTAGGGAAAAGCCCATGGGTATTGCTATGATTTGTAATAAATTTTATCATTTTTTTACCTCTCTTATACAAATCACCAAGCCATCTGTATTGAGGTTGTTTGTTTTTAATTATATCATGCATCAAAAGGTTCATTGTGTGAACCAAACACCCAGACCAAAATATGTTGGGGTATTTATCCTCAATAATTGCTCCCGTTGCCTTACAATTAGCAGCTTTATCAGTGATGACTTGGATGACATTGTATGGCCCAATATGTTCAATTGTTTCAAGCAATGGTTCTGCAATGTTAATGCCGGTCTTGAACTTATCTGAATAATCATATGCTGAAAGGAATATTGCACCACTAGCAGACATAGCAACAACACTTATCAATGGCTTTCCTTTTACATTTGTACATCCATCAGATACAATGGACACCCCATGCTCATTCCAAGAACTTCTCATTCTACTCAAAGAATGAGTTATTTTTGCTTTTTTTTTTATCAAGTCCCACGGTTCTGGCCTTGTCACACCCAGGGCTTTTGTATCCTTTGGGGGCATCATTAATGGCAAAAACCATTTCATGCCAATAAGGTGAGTGAAGAACATTGAATCGTACCCCACATGCATAGAGAAACTGGAATTTTTTTGAATCCACATGAGTCCTAGACCCTTCGTCAAGGAAATCGGATATGGTTCTACGCCTTAAAGAGATGTTTGGTCTAGGTTTTCCACTGCCTCCATATCCACTGCTATGGGTGGAAGCTGATGGACTTCTTTGTCCATGATGTGATGGACCCGAAGGTGCATAAGATTCAATGAAACCCCTAGATCTTTGAGATTTGTGTTGGGCATCTTCCTCTTCCTTTCTGTATTTCTCTCTATCTGTTGTTGGCACACTTACACAAATTTTGATTCCTATATTTTTATCTCCATCCCATGGCATTTTCCCACAAAGGTGCCTTCTGGCACGGGTGTGTATGAACCTATGTATTCTTTATTGCAATGGGGGCAAATAAATTTAGCGGTTCCACCCCCTTTCCCTCCTTCTTGCCTTCGAACATATTTCCACAATGGTGTTTGACTTTGGTCATGTTTAGTTGGTGTCTCTGTGGCCTCATGTTCTCCACTCTCCCCTTCCTCTTCAACATACTCCTCTTCAAGATTTTCATCAAATCCACTATAACCCACTTCTTCATCCTCCTCTTCTGGAATGGGCCTCTTTCTTCTACTCTCCAACACCATAATAACAAAGAAATGAACTAACATGAAGAAAACCCCAAGCCATATATCCATGATGTTTCAAGTTTTTAGCTTGCAAAAAAATGGAGGAATGCCAAATGGGAATAGGAAAAAATGCAACATAGAAAAAAACAATTCAATTTTCACTTTTCAACACATTAAAATGCAACATAGAGAAAAAAAATTCAAGTTTTCATTTTTGAACAACTTAAAAATGCAACATAGAAAAAAAAAACTAGATTAGAGTGTCTTGACTCCTAACTCCTACCTCTATGTCCTTCAATCCTCCTTGCTCTCTCCTCTTGCTCTCCTTGCTCTCTTGACAAACAATAAGACAAATGACGAGAGAGAGGGCTATTTATTACCCACCGCCCTCCCCCCCTCCCTTTTTCCCTCCCAAAAACTCGTCGTCGATTTTTTCTGCGCATGGGGAGCGTTCGGGAGCGAGCGTTCCCCGAATCGTTTTTTAAATGGAGGGAGCACTCGGGGAGCGTTTGCTCCCTGAAACGCTCCCTAGAAATCAGGGAGCATTTTTTCATTCTTGGGAGCACACTCCTGAGCGCTCCCAAAACGCTCTCGAACGGAGCGTGTTTTGGGAGCGGCGTCGAGGGGGGGCGGATGCTTTCCAGCAACCTTGGTTGTTACAAGATCACATTGCAGTTCTCCATTAAGAAGTCAAAACACTGTTGCTAGAAGATCAAGTTTTAAGGTTGAATACCTAAAGAAAGAAGATCAAACTAAGCAAAGAAGAGAGAAGGCCAAATTTAGCCTCTATCATCCATAAGTGCGAAGTTGCAGCTGCTGCAAGAAGGCTGAAAAGTTGTAGACTTGAAGCAAAAGCCGAAATTTTGAAATAGAGGCCGAAATCTAAAGTTTGAAGCTGTTTGGCTAGTGTTGACTTTGTGGAAGTTAAGCTCATCTAAAAGGAGGTTGACTTGGTCTTGGAGGGGTCTTTGTCTTGGGTCTAAAGGTATTGCAATTCGTCATTTGAAAATTCTATAAAAAGATAAGAATTCTTATGGGCTTTCCTCTCTATGAGAGGTTTTGACCCTAGCTAGCAGCCTATATTTTGTGTCCACTTGTTCTATTGATCTTCATGATTTTGGTAGCTGTCTGATGATAAGAACACTATAAAAATCAAGAAAAGAAGAAGCTAATTATAAATTCTACAGGTTGAAGTTAAAGAACATCACAAGCAGTGATCAAGATAAGAGAAATCACATCTAATCTAGCTGCCCTAGATTTTTCAACACCGTGTCTGTACTGGACACTCATATTTCTCTGTCTGGTGTCATCGTGTCATGACTTAGTCTTTGAAAAAGATCTCAATTGTATTGTTGACAAGGACATAGCTGCACTGCAGAAGTAACATAGCTTCAAGGTACACATATAGATGTAATACCTATTTATGGCTTGTGATTACCTTATGCTCCGTTGAGTCATAGATAGATACTTACATGAAAAAAACATCATCTTGAGCCTTATTTAAGGCTAGAACTGGTGACTGTAAATTGAAGGAGTACTTTCCCACTGGATTAATGCAAATTAATAAAGAATATGAATTACACTATACAACTAACCAATGTAGTTGAGTTGTATGGGCGGGTGATATAAAAATAAGGTTCTGCACAATTGGTCATTGTAAGTTAGTGGTACAAATAATCATTGAGAATGGTGCCATAATTGGCATCGCTGAGCTATATGACATGAGTGGCATGATATGAGTACTCGGCATGTTGGGCAATGCTAATGACCAATATAAAGTTCTGTGCAAGTAATTGATGCACTGAATTGTACAGGTTACAAATTTACATTTCTTTGTTTCTTGTGACTATAAACTTGAGTGATATGCAGGCTCGCTCATACTAGGCCAATTAATTGATACAAGCTCACACTACTGCCTATAGACATCTTTCTCTCTACACACACACGCGCGCATGTATATGCATGTGTATACTCATACAATTCATATGTATCTATAAATAGATGTATATGCATGTCTATGTTAGTTGCTTTGTAGCCATCTGCGCTCTTAACACCTCTTGGAACAAATTACACATGCAACCACTTTAAGAGTTATCTTTGAATCAACAATATGCAACTACTTTAAGAGTCATATATTTTTTGTTTGAGGGAAAATCATCCTCTCTCTTAGCCTGAGGGTGAGAGTGAGGGTCAATATAACAATTTTTATAGGCACATAGCCATTACAACAATATTTTTCATCATCATGTCACTTAAAGGGAAATGAACCTGGGTGGGGGACAATATGCAGAGTTATCCACAAGTCAAGAATATGCAGCTACTTTAAGAGTTATCTGTCGATGATTTGTGATTAGGTGTTGTTCCAGCACCACATCAACACTTCGAATCCCTAGGATGGCTAGGTAAAGGACTTGGGACACTACCTAGTTTATAGCCGGCTAGAATACGATACAATAAACCTAAAATAAAAAGAAAGATAAAAGATCAACCTACTTAAGCTCTTTAGAGATTGGACCACTTTAATGACGCTAGAAAAAAAATTCAAAATTCCCTCCTTTGATAAAGAATATATATATATATATATATATATATATATATATATATATAGAAAGTGTTTTTTGTGAATTTAATATAAATTATTTCTTGCATATTTAGTTGTTGCTAAAAATAAATGATAACCTTATTACTTACAAAGATCTGATTAATTAAGTACAAGGTGGTATTGAATTATTAATTAACAACTAAATGCAAGACAATATAATCCAATTGTTAGGAGTGAATTAGGGCATCATACTGTTCCCCCCTTTGATAAAGAATATATATATATATATATATATATATATAGAAAGTGTTTTTTTGTGAATTTAATATAAATTATTTCTTGCATATTTAGTTGTTGCTAAAAATAAATGATAACCTTATTACTTACAAAGATCTGATTAATTAAGTACAAGGTGGTATTGAATTATTAATTAACAACTAAATGCAAGACAATATAATCCAATTGTTAGAAGTGAATTAGGGCATCATACTGTTCCTTAAACGAACACATAGCATAGTGTTTCTCTTTAAGTGGATTTTGATTTGTTAAATTAATGAAAGTGAGAGCATCTAATTGTCACGCTCGTATATTTAATTTGTCATTTACTTAATATTTCAAAACTGTAACAATATTGTAAAAGTGATGACATGTCTCATGTCTTTAGGAATCATTGTAAGAAGTAGGTTAAATTCTTAAAGAAAATGTGAACAAAACTAACTAAGTTAGAAGAAGTAGATTATTGTAGAGAATTAGTAGTTAGTTTTTTTGTGTTTTTTTATATGTTGAATTATGAATATTTACAAAAGATAAGAAAAGACGTGAACCAAAAAGTAAAAGGTTTTTGTTTTTTGTATTATCTCATTTTATATTTCCTTTTTGTGATATATTTTAACAAAACTTCAAAAATAAATGAAATATAGACATCAATGAAATAAAGTATGTACATTTGCAAACATTAAAAGAAATTAAAGGTGGGCAGTAAAAAAGGTGAAAACTGAAAAATTTAGACATTATTCCAGAATGGAAGTAAAACCAGGTTTAAATTAATGAAATAAAGAGGAATTAAAACCAGTGAGTAAATATTTATTGCTCTCAATACTTTACTGCAAAGCATTACAAGCAGATTAACTATAAGGACAGAAGAGTGATCGTGTTAATTTAATTGCATCAATGGCTCAAAGATAAACAATACCCTGCAAAAATTACCACATGTCAAGACTGACCAGGGTTTGAACGTAGGAATTTTTACAGAAATAAATAAATGATACCTGTGCTAAGCACTGGTTCAAGGAGCATTGCTTCACTTCTTCGACCAACTTGAAAAATAGTCCTGCAATCAGCAATGAACATCACCTGCTCACAAACCTTCAGTGCATGAAAAAGGGAGAGAAGCAACAAGGAGCACTCTCTTCTGGCAAAAACCCTCACATAGTAAAAAGATAAGCACCTGGGTAGGAAAGAGGTTGGAGAACCTCTTGTTATGGAAAAATCCTCTCTTTTTCCTTCACGTACATACAATTTTTATAATGATCTTCACATTCATTTGGGGCTGGGTCGTTGTGTGAAACTGATTCCCAACAGGTTTGTGCAGTTAAACCACTCGATGATTTGGTAACTGTTCTTTGTTTCGTTGATTATGTACATTGATAGTTTGCAGAGAGATTATAATTTTTTCTTTTTTCTTTTTTGTCCAAAACTATCCAATTTTGGCATTTATCACTTTAAATAATCTCCTATAATTTATAATCTCTCCCTTGTCTTTAATATATTCTTCAATCTTTATGAATCCGGTTGTCATTTGCATACTACATGTATAAATCTTCAAAGTAACTATTTTTAATGCGCACATACCAAAAGCATAGATATTAATCAACTCAAAACCATGGACTCATTCGAATTTTTGGAATCTTAGATGAGTGGTGGTTGAAATAAGATAATTTCTGTCATGCCCAAAATATCTTTTACTGTCATCCAATGCAACTTTCCTTGATAAAGTCAAGGAATCCCTCTTTTTTATTATTTTTTGATAACATTATTTCCCACATTGGTCATGAGAATGTGCAATGCATAGGATATGTAGGGCATTTCTTTCCATGGTAATTTGAAGATGAAGTGAGCCTTTGAAACGAAATGTAAGGACCTCTTTTGTTTTTGAATATGAAGTGGCCATATACATATATATTTTTTTTAAAGTAAATAAGAAATATCTCACATTGACTGTGGGAGAGTGCAACATGCCATATATAAGTTGCTTTCAATGCCTCTTCATTTCGATGACATGGGACCATCCAACAACAGGTAGGTCCTGGGACCTGTGGAAAGAAAATAGAATATTTGATGGGTAGTGAGAAACAAGAATGTGAATATGTGAAGACCTCCTTTTTTGACCTTTTCTCCTTTCAGTAGCATTAACATTATACACATTGCAAAGAGAGGGCAAATTCCATTTTCTTCCAACTTCACGAGGGATCAAAATGAACAAAATTATGCAACATTCGTATGGATGGAGCTGAAAATGGGAAGACTACACCCACAATATCTTGCGGAACCTTTGAAACTGTTGAGATATGTCAACATTATCTATGAGTGAATAGAAGAGAAAATATACATTTCCTCTAACACCACTTGGACCAAATTGCACATGCAGCTACTTGAACAATCTCTGTTGAGTGAACAATATGCACAGCCACTATGAGAATTATCTCTGAGTGAGCACAAGATAAACTAGAAAATATATGATATATTGATGAAAATAAATTAATTGACAACAATGTTTAGGGCTTATATGTCTTTTGATGCATGCATTCTCTGAATTGTTTACTGTTCTGAATGCCCAAATGCTTTTCATTGTTCCAGTTTTGAACTTTTGACTCTAGATACTGACGACTGAGTCCTTGACTCTTTTAATATTTATTATTTAGTACTTTTTCAGAAATTTACTATTTCACTGCTTTCTATGTTTACTTTTAGACTTCTGCATAATGTAATTGTCATATGATGAATTTACTTTTAGATGTGCATTGCATAATTTCAATTGTCAAATGATGAATTTAGTTTAGATGTACCTTGCATAATGTCAAATGATGGATTCAATTTACTTTTAGATGTATATTGCAGAAATGATAATTCATAATAGTCCAATACGAAATGATGAATTTCAATTTAGATGTACATTTCATAATTATTAAGATTTACTATTAAGTTATTGACATATTGTTGGGATTTTATTTTTATTTTTATATATTAAATTTTTAATAATTTTATAATTTTTATGACTCCAACAACCCCCCGTTTCCCTGAATTTTCCCTAAAATTTGGGGTTGCTTATATACGTCCCTCTTGTGCGTATCTCCGCTCCCGCACTTCCTCGTCCCGGAAACTTGGTGGGACATTGGTTAGCTGGGAGATGAACTGGACCTTGTTTCCATCTGTTGCATGAAAGGAGCATGGAAAGCTTCAAAATTCAAACAGCATTGCCAAATTTGAGAACATTGAGTCCTGAGATGAAGCTGGGTAAAGGTTAAAAGGTGGAGAGGTTTCTAATCCAAGGATGCCCAAAGCTGGTTGCGAAAGAAATCAAAGGAGACATAAGATCAAGCACAGTAAATTCTAGAGTTATTTGAAGAAAATAAGTTGCTTTCAGGCTGTTTCAAGTTACGGGTTTAGTCCATCTACAAGGATAAACTCTAAGTGGTTGATTCTTGTACCATAGCCACAATTTTCTGTCAACTGAAAGAATTCAATGTCGAAAGTGTTTGAGAGTTTTGATATATATTCTCAGTTAATATCAAGTCATGGATTTCCCATATATAGTAATATCTAGAGGAGAAAGTTTTGTAAGATAGCATGCTCAACAATCCCTAAGCAGGCTGCATCTATAATGGCTATGGTTAATCCATCTTTTGATTAGTGAATTGTTATCTAATGGAACATGAATAAAGCAACAAATAAATGTCTCCCGTTCATTATGTAGTGAACCAGTCAATAAATTTGTATACGGTTTATCATATTAAAAAAATTAAATTAATCAAAGTTCATATGCAAGATCATGCCATGATTTATTGGTATTGATTTGTCATGTTTGTTAATCTCTTTTCCTAATTGCTGTCGTCATGGCATTATCGTTTCTGACAGAGATGCCAAGACTGACAATGGAATGAGAGGTCATTTTTAGGCCATTTTGTGGATTTCTACAAGGAAATGATTTAGATTGTGCTCTTTTCTGGTTTATGTGGTAATGAAGTTTGTTGTGGGCTGCTTTGATGGTGGGGGGTTTCACATGCAAGTATTAACTAGACTATAGAAGTGCTTTAAAAATTAAAACTATTGCCTGGTGATTTGTGGCATTCTAATGATTAGGGCACACTCATCATGAAAGGGATTTATGTACTGATTTAATTTTGTTGGCTTCTTTCAGCTTTCATGTATTGATTGTGGGTTCATATTCAACCGAGAAAGTGTTCAAGCCCACACACAATGTGTCTCTGAAGCGGTATGCTATTTTAAAAGTACTTAGTTATCACAATAGTTATTAGTTTATCTGAGCGAGATCTAGATTGAATTTCCATGAAAACGTCGTTGGAATTGAAGCAATTTATGCCTGTCATTTGGGCATTATCTAAGAACTTGTTAATTAGGACTACTTAAATAATATTGACTCTTCTTTCTAAAGTCACGATAATTGAATATTTTTGATCAGGTATGTTCATTGTTCCTTATTTAGTCATATCTCAGAAAATATTTTACTTATGCATTAATGAGCTTGTCGCAAGGATCCTTGAAGCATTGGAATTTGCCTTAACAATATAATTTGACTTGTTACATGTTTGAACAATATCACACGTTTTTGAATATTGAGTTTATTAGTGACTGTTAAGCATTTGAACTCTATAAAATTTGTGTGCAATGAAGATTTTTTAATCTAAATACCATAAATACCCTAGAAAGCAGTTATAGTAATCATCTCATGTTTGGTATTACAAGAGTGGACATATCTCTCTTTTATATAGATCTTACCTTTTTATTGAATGATTTTTATTTGTTCAAGTTTTATACTTGAAGTATGGGATCTTTTCTGTTAATGAATTCTCACTTTATGATGAAATGGCTAATGGATGAGTGCATGGCATTCACATTTTAAATTCAGCACAAAATATTTATGTTTAGTGAAAAATGATTTTGGTCACAGGGAAGGGTTTTTATACATTTATGATTGAAAACCTCAAAAAGAGGGTTATCTTCAGTTAGTAGTGTCATACTATAAACTGAACTTAGTCTCTATAGAAGAGTGTAATTTGAAATGAAAACAGAAAAAATACCAAACAACATATGCAAGTTGTTAATTGAAAAATATATCTTGAAAACATAGAGCACACAAGGGTATAACATCTTAGTTTTTTAACCCTAAATATATGTTCACATGTGCGCAAACATAGCTAAAAGGATTTTTGAATCTAAAGCTTGCATATGGCCATATTGGTTAGTGGGCAATGGATATATTTGTATGTACAGAAGAATATTTAAATAGATCTTGCACATTCATGTTTTGAGAAATTATTCTAGTAGGCTCCTCTAGGTGTCATATAAATGAGTTGTATTTTAGATTTTGGTATTTGGTAGAACATAGATTTGAGGTATGGAATGAAGAGATTTATGGAATTCATTGTTCAAGTGGTGTCATGTGTACATATTTTAGAAACCTGTACAAGTTGAATATGGGAAAAAAGGAGCATTCAAGGAAGTATGTACATTCAATTTTTATTTGTACCTTGGACATTCTTCATCATAAGTCCTCTTCACTTGTGCCAATCATTGGTGGAATGTCCCTCATATTGTTTGATTCATTATTAGAAATCCTTTTTGAACCAATTTCCCTTTGTCTTAATAATGGATGTTCCCAAAGTACAGTGTTCCACGAGTACACGTCACCTAGGGTGGGGTGCACACACCTCATGCTTCCCATAGACTTGGGACAGGGGGATACCTAAGGAAATGTTTCCCCATGTCTCCCTTTTGAGGAGTTGCAGGGGTAAACGTTTCCCCAATGTGGGAGGATGCGTTTCCCCACAAGGGGTGCTTGTGGGCACCCCACCTTAATTATCCTTGAAAACAATAAGTTATGAGTGCAAAATATTAATATTCAACCCTAGGCCCTACTACTGTTATGTAATTAATGGTAATATTAAATTTTAAAAGTAAAAGTGACATTCTCCTTTGTCTTTCATTTTCAACCATTTACCTAAATTTTTAACATTACTATTAATTGACTCAATATGTTTGAGAGTGGTTCTGACCTCATTGGATTTCATATGGAGAAAGTAGAATTTTATATCCCACTAAAATCCATTAGACTTAGCAGTTTTTAGGATTGGGGGTATTGCAATGTTGCCATTGGATTCTATCATTTATGAGGGTCTGGAACTAGCATTTAATCAAGAACACCAAGCCCAAAATGTAATGTCCTCTTCTAATTAATTGGCCAAGGGAGGATGAAGTAGCCTATGCAACCCCGTAGGCTATAGTCAATTATAAAGGGGGAAACCCATTATTCAATGTTATTGGGGTAACATTGGTAAATTGGGGTAATTGGAGGATTTTTTTTGAAAGAAATCAAATTTGGGGAAAAATGGAGGGAAACTTGTTAGCCCTTCAAATTAAAATTAGGAGAAGAGACCCTAGGGAATCTATAAATAAGAGAGAGGAGAATCCTTTTTTCTCATCATGGATTGTTGATCTTTCAGATTTGTGAGTTGAGGCTCTTGAGGGTTTTAAGTAGTGTTGCGAACATCGACATCGTGATAAAATCGGAAAAGGTTCGAAAAACCAAAAAATCGGGAAAATATCGGTAAAAATCGGCAAACATCGGCAAAATTAAGATACAATAAAAATATTTTTAAAAATCGGCAAACATCGGCTAGGCCAAAAAATCGCGATTTTGAGATTAAATCAGGATGTTATCGAGATGTTCACAACACTGGTTTTAAGATCCCTTTTCTTTGATTGGTTTCAGTGGTGAAAGATTCCATCCGAGCCAATCCATTCTCTTTAATCTGTTTAGCATAATCTCTATGATATCTCTCATATATTATGTGGCATCAAAGGGTTTTGGGGCTAAACCTGTGGCAATGGGGTATTCTAAGGAATTTGTCTGGGCAACGAATTAGTCCCTGACCATCAGCTAAAGCAACGAACCTTCTTCAAGCACTTTTCTGTAGCAATGCGGGGATTTTGAAGTCAATTATGACATGTAGATCACCCCTCTGTGACAATGAGGTTTATTGAGGTCCAATTTTGTGGCTGTAGATCAATTTTAGGGCATTGGTTGTAGCAGTGGATCAACTCCTGAGCGTATGTTTGGGTAGCAACACCCTTCCGAGGATTGGACAAAGAACTCTAGGATCGTGTAAGATCTAATCCTTGTTATAGTGTAATGTCCCCTATGGATTAATTATCCAATGAAGGATAGAATAACCTATCCAACCCTGTAGGCTATAGTCTTTGATAAAGAGGGAAACCCAATTATCCAATGTTTTTGGGCAACATTAGGTAAATTTTCGGGTAGCTGGTGCAAAAAGCCCAAATTGGGGTTTGCACATGAGCCCCTCACATTTGATTAAGGAGGGGAAACCCCCATAAGGAAATATATAAATAAAGGAGAGTTGGAATCACTTATCATCATAGGTTTAGATTGAATATTTCTGTTTTCTTGAGCTAAGGATCTGAGTGTTTAAGACTCCTTTTCCTTGTCTAGTTTCGGTGGCAATGATCCCACTCTAGCTAGCTTCTATCTAATCTTGGTGGTAAAATATTCCACCCTAGTTAGACATCTTTCTTCAACAAACTGTCTAGAAATATTCTTCTACTACAGATCATTCATCCATTGTTTGGCACATCAAAGAAGATTCTCTACGAAGGATTCGTTGGCACTAGCTACTCTAGCTATACATCTAAGGTGCAAGATTAGTGTGGCAGTGAAGGTGTAGTGTGTCCATGCATGTTTGGGATCAACGACCCATCAGTTAGTCGCAGCCACAGGGCCGAAAATTAGCCATAGAAGAGGCGAATTTCCCTCTAGCAATCTGTCATAACCGTGCCAGTCAACGTAGTTGCTACAAGAGGTTACTTCATCCACGGGTGGGGGTTTGGACAAATGGAAGCAAGTTAGATAAGCAGTAGTGAAGCTGTTAATTTAGTAACGACATACTTGAATAGACTAGTGTATATTACAGTTGGTTGTTAGTCTATTAATATTGTTAGTACAATCTAAATTTCACTGGTGGATTATTGGTTCATTGGGCAGTCAACCCTAAATTCGGTGTTATTTTGTTGAACAATCATATTGTTGTTGAAAGTTTTTATTTTTATGCATTGCATAGAAGAATACTTACTATCATATGAAATATACTCTTTCTTGATTTATTGAAAACCCTAGTCAAATATTAAGCTATAAGGGCAAAAGATTATCTAGGGACATTATAGTGGTATTAGAACTATGCATCTTGCCAACTTGTGAGTGTATGAGCCTTGTATGCTTCCTGAAGATACAAGTAATGTTACAGTCATAAAGAAAATAATTATCTGCTGTAGACATGGGGGATAGGGGAGAATGAGGAGGAATAGATACTAATGATCTCTTGCATGTGCTAATCCATGGGCAGACAAAAATAACCAATTTTCTAGTTCAAGGGAAGCAACAAATAGCCCAAGGACAACAACAAATGACATAGCTCATTACCCAAGCCCTGGGAAATCTTAACAACATTTGCAACGATGCTGCTAATGTGGGTAACAGGATTGGTGCTAAAGGGAGCAACGACCATAATCTTGACTCTTTTGCATAATCCAACACAAGGGCAACCAATGGAAGTAACCATAGGCCCCTACTTCCTCAATTTCGGGAAAATCTAGTGACAACAAAACAAGGGCAACAAAACACAATGACTTTACAAAATATTTCCGAGAATATGCAAAATTGGGAGAAGATGTTTGAGCGCACATGACGATCAACGAATACATCAATATTAAGTACAAAAAAAATCCCAAGGCATAACGAAATCGAGATCTACTGTGCAAAATGGGGAAGTTGTCCATTTCATCCTTTGATGGATAAGCCAAATGTTTAGCAAGGGTTTGGGCGCAAAATTTGGACACTTATTTTTAACTTAATTCCATGCAAGAAGTAGACGCTTTACAATTTCCCACATTATATTTGGAAGTGGAAGCGCACGAATGGTGGTACCATGGACTGGTCACCTTGGGGCATTCCGACATAACCTCTTATGTGGAATTCACCTAAAGATTGATAGAATGTTTTGATTGGAAGGATCTGAATATACATTTTAGAGAGCTAGCACAACTCAAACAGATTGGAACCCCAAACGCTTACGTTGTAGAATTAGAATGGACAACACTCATGGTGACAAACATCTCAAAGGTTGGTCATGCTCTTTGTAGAAGGTCTAGCTGAACCATTTCACGCGTGGGTCAAGGCTATCAAACCGACCACATTATAGGAGGCCATCTCCAAGACTTGAGATATGGGAGGTGCAACACCAAAAGTGAAGACTCCACCCATACCACAAATCCCTCCGAAAGACAAGGATAGGAGGACATCTGAGAAGAACAAAGCCACGAAGGATCAGTTGGATGAAGAAGCTCGAAACAAGCTTAGAAGAAAGAAGCTTTGTTCCACTTGTAGGTGTTGAAATTCCATGAATTTCTTAATATGATAATTACCTGTGAAGTTATTTAGTGTTCTTTTGTTTTTCCTTTTTTAGTCATCAAGCAATTACCATTAAAAACAAGAAAATAGAGGTTATAGTGCACAAAAGACAGGAGACACTAGAAATTAGGCTCCAAGCCAGGGCAAAACCCCACAAGTGGGAAAACCCAACAACAATCCTTCTCTTATAGAATCAGATCAAAATGAGATATTCAAGAGCAAGACCAAGACCCAAAATTGCCACCAAAACTCCATGTCCAACCCTCCTCCAAGTCACCTCCAAAGACAAAAGTCAACATAAGTCAAAATGTTCTTCCTAAATTTTTGGGCCTACAATTGTCACAAAAGAATTCAGTTCTTCTCTTGCTTCGCCCTGCAAATAGTCTTTTTCTTCAACCTTTTCTCCACTAATTGTAGAAAATCCTTGAAACCTTGCAATTGGTAATGAGAGCAAACTGATCTCAAAAGACACAAGATTTCTCTACCAAAATGCTGCGGAAAGAAAACAATGAATAGAAACACAATCACACAAAATTTTATCTGGGGAACCCAACTGGGAAAAACCCCTCTTGCTTATATTATCAACTGATCAATCTGAACTATTATAAAGAATTTGCTTCAAGCCTGAAGCCCCTGCAACATTGATCACCTTCTCTACAAGACTTGCCCAACACCTAGGCAAATAAGGCCTGCTAGGAGCTCCTATTTCCTAGCGTAAATTTTCCCCTAAAAAATAGGAATCTCTCCTATTTCCTTGCGCAATTCCCAAGAGAATTACTTTGCTTGCTTCTCAAGCTCTGCAAACAAATAACTGTGCACCATAATAAATAGATCTGTGCCTTCATTCAATCTCATTAGGCGATTCGAATTGCATGACCTGCTAGGGCTAAATTTAGTAGTTGCAACTAGTTAACTAAGAGTCAGTTGAGTTAACAAAAGTCAAACTACTCAACTAAACTCAAGAACTCAAGGCTATCTCTATTCTAGAACTAGAGATCAGTTAACTTATAGACACTAGAGTTTAACTCCACTAGATAACTAAATTTTAGCTATCAACTAGTACACAACTCACTGAAAGCCATCTAACTCGAATTAACTAACAATAAACTAGTGATAGGCCATGTCACACATGTTAACTGACAACTAACTCAAGTATCTATGAGATTGAATTCGAATTGACATCTTTGACTAAGGCACAAGTCAAAGAAGCCATTCCTTGCTACAATTTCAACACTCCCTCTTAGCGAGGAAGGGATTCTTGGAAGAACCTTGTTCACTTGGATTTGTCTGCAGCTCTACCAAGTTCTCTGCAGCTACATCTGTTCCCTCTGAATTAGAAAGAGCCATGTACTTTGTGTATTTGGGTGTCTGCTTCTTGGTGTTGGGAAACTCAACTCTCTCTTGAGCTCCCTTTACCAAATCCTCTGCCCACTTGGCTCAAACTTTCCCTATACTGGAAATCTCTGACCAAGTGGCTGCCTCCACTCGCCCTGGGCTATGGTCCTCATCATCATCATCTTGCTAGTCAACCCAACTTCCAACTAGCTTAGACTAAAACTGAGATGTTAGCTAAGGCTCCATCTTGAGAGCTCTATCTTGCTCTCGCTCAACCACCACATCTCTACTTTGGGAACTCTCTGCTTTGCTACTCAAGGTTGCACGTCCATCAACCTCCAATTTGTAGAGGCTCTCGATTTTGACCCCAATTTGCTTGACTTGTCTTGAAGCATAATGCTTTGAGGTAGGCCTTTTCTTTGCTGAATACACCATCATACCAAGGTTTTTCTTCAATCTTGGAACATACATCACATTCTTGAGATGGAGAAGCTAGCCAAACTCCCTCTTAAAGCTCACTGTACCAGCTCCTTTGGTCAAGTATTTTCTATCATCTCCAAGCTCGATATGGAATTGCATGTCTTTCTCCTCCAAACTGTGGAAGAGATCTTTATTCGTTGTCATTTGGAATGAATCCCTTGAGTCAATGTACCACACATTACCTCGTATTGAGCTTTCCATGCAAGCTATCAAGGAGAAATCCAAGTCGAACTGAGAAAAGAGTGCTTCTCCTGCTGTAACATGCTTGTTTGATTTCTTGTTTGGACATTTTGTAGCATAATGTCCAAACTCATGACAATGAAAACACTTGATTTTGCTAAGATCCTTCTTTAGCTTACCACCATTTTGACTAGATTTGGTTTGGCCTTGGGCCTTCTTTCCCTTGGCTTTCTTCCCTTTGCCAGCTAAAGTAAAGTTCTCCTCCTCTTCTGTCCCAGATGAGGCTCCATCCCTTGTGTTCCTCCTTATCTCTTCCTGCACAAGATCTGACAACAGTCACTCCCAATTAGGAGCTTATCTTTTTCATTCAATGCATCGTGGAAACTATGCCAAGATTTGTGAAGCCCAAGAAGAGCAAGGCTCACAAGCTCTGCTAGTGGAACTGTCTCTCCAACACCTCCATGTTCATCCTGTTATCGCTTGCCGCCTACACCTACCTACAGTTAGTGAGAAAAGCCTTTAACCCCACAAGGTGTTGTTGGTGGCAATGAACTAAGAGATGGGGTTGTCGCCTATTCCCAACTCTCTCCGTTTAAGCTATCTCCTAGGTTAGCTAAGGGGGTTGGTCCCTAAATGGAAAACTAAATCTAAAGATGTGAGATTTCTAGGAGATGTTAGAGTGAAATGGATTACTTTTTGAGATTATAAGTAAATATAATATGAGCAATATGAGCTAAAATCAACTTCAATAACCATCAATACATGAGATAATAATAAACATATGTAAAACTAGTGCCTTCAAAATATTGCTCAAAAATGAATGATACTTGCTCAAAACAAAATAAGGTGCTTCAAATTGAAACACAAGTAATCCTGAAAATGAAACGCGAGATGTTAGCAAAACAAGATATCAATGCAAGATATAAAAATGCTTTCAAGATAAATGTTCACTTATTAATCCAAAGCAGAATTAGAATTCTACTTGCAAAATATAGATGAGATGATGCTTGCCAAAAAACAAAGTATTCAATTCAACACATATTCATAAATGATGTTAAGAGGGAGCATTCATGGATGCACGAGTTACCAACTTGGCCTTTGTTTTTCCACCTCTCTTGTGCGCCTTTTACTTATTCTTGATTTTTCTTTGTATTACTGCTCATAGCTCAAGAGTTAGAGCTTTCTTTTTATGATGTGGTGGTTGTCTTACCCCTTAATGATGAGTTATTTGATCGCTCAGTGGGGTGGGGATATGCAAGGTTTCCTTCTTTTATTGTAATGGACATGTTACCTACCATTTGTGGGTGACAGCCGTAGGAGAATTGTTTCTCCTAGATTGTCCTCAATCGGCAGCCAACAACCCCTTGCAGCCAACAGATAGCTCGATGTGCCATCATCTCTGCTACCTAAGTCAACCTTTATGCTCCCTCGCCCATCTGTTATGATTGTCTGTTTGAAGTAGGGCCTTTCAAGCCTGAAGGTATGGCTTTCATTATGTAGTTGGGTATTTTTGTTTACTTATCATGGAAACTTTTGGGCATGGATTGGTGGGGGGATGCGACCGAAAGAATGGGCTTGGTTTGTACTCTTGTCCCCTCTTCCCATCCTGGTCGTTAACCTTGTATCCTAGCCTCGTGGGATATCCTTTACTGGCTACTAGCTTTAGGATTGACACTACATGGGAAATCCCAATTTTGGTTGCATGGTCCCTCTTCTCGAAACCCCATACATGACTCCCCGTCGCTCATTATAACCCCATTTCATATATTTCCCATCCAGGGCGACATTTTTCCATTGGCTCAACAAGGAGTTAGCCCCTACCCTCCCCTTGTCCAGACTTTGGGTCGGGCCTAGAACGATGGCCCGGAGGTTGATGCAACTAAGAAGAAAGACAAAAGCATAATTTGGCCACTCTCAATAGGAAATGTACCATAAAATGCAAAAGATGGCCAGGACATACGAATTTAGCACGTGGGCAAAATCCAAACATTAGCTCTACCCCTGTCATTATGGCCATCACCATGGTTCCTAGGGCCCCTATATGAGCCCCCCGCATCATTAAGGAACCCATGATTGTCCCACCCCTTGGTAGGTGATGAACTACCCAACCTTAAGGGGGTATTCATTGCTATGTCATTCACATCATGTTCTCATTCCCTAGAGCCCCGAGTAGCTTTAGAAGAAAAATCAAGAAAAGGCAAAAGGCATATGAAGAAGGGTGGAAAAATAGAGGCAGAGGTAACTCATGCACCACGATTGCTCCCTCGTATATTCATACACCCAAGTGTGGGCTTCCCTTGTCTTAGCTACCCTTGTACTATGGCATGCGGCTTGGAGCCTTCCCCTGACGCACCACTCCGTTCCATCACCATATCTCATGACACGTGCCACTTGATGGATGTACCATGTACCTGTCACTCCCCTAGAGGTTGAAACCACCTAATAGGGTCCTTGGTTAAGCTCCTTCTTGAAGTTGGATACACCTGTACATTCTAAAGCCCATTATGGAAGGGCATGCCACTATGAAGTGTCCACTTGGTTGCATGGTTTGTAAGCTCATTTACTTAATTACATTGATGATTTGTTGTATTGGAAGATGAGGAGACACATTGGATCTTATATAGGATTGTAGGTGGGTCTTCATCTTGGGGATTTGGTCTCCCTATACGGGGTCTAAGGCCTCTAGAGGGTCATATTGGCATTTGTAGGGTGTGCATTGAGAGCCATGGGCCTCCACTATAGCAGAGAGCAGATAAACATGCTATGGGATCCTTTAGTACCATCCATTGCTCGCTCATGTTCCACCTATTTGATGGTGACGAGGCACCCGGACCACCTTGCCCAACCAGCTACACACTTGCACCACACATTTGGCAGTTGATCCAAGGCCTAGATGGGGTTATGTCTCACCATGGGAGACAAAGGGAGGGCTTGCATCATTGTTCCATCCCTTACAAATGGGATACATGCTTGATCGATCCACTGGGAGACCCATGAGGATGTTTTTGTGCCCCCACAACCACTTGGGAGCACCACATGTCATTTGCTTGGAAATCAAGGCCCCCCCCCTTTATCACTATATTTGGAGCCCTTCCACTCATTTTGGCACATATTGGAACACTTGGCCTTTCAATGATCCTCCTAGCTACTTATCTGTCATTTGGCTGTCTTTAGAGGCTTATTTTTCATGTTATGGAGCTATCTTGGTGGGCTTCTCACCAATGAATGTAATTTTGCACATTATTTTATTATTAGGGGCATTATTATGCCTAATTAGGAAAATCGAACCCTTAGAGGATCATATATATATTGATGAGAAGATCATTCTATTCCTCATCATCACTTGGATTTGTATCTCTCTCTTCTTGAGAATTTCGCTATATAGCTATTGATGGATGAATTGGAGAAATATTGATTTATTTCAATGTTTGGATATCTTATCTTGGTCTTGGAGCTTCGATTTTTGTCTCTCTTTGATGATTGGATATATTCACTATACTTGTAAGTGCTGTTTCATGGTTTATTTTTCTCTCTTGTATACATAATTTGGAATTTTCGCTCATGAAATCTGAATTTCTGCCCTAATTGAATGCGAAATTGTGGAAATTTTGATTTTGTGAGGTATTGCATATGCTACATGTTTGGGTATGGTGAATCAATGTTCCTAGGGGTAAATAGTCTCCATAATTACCTTGAAAAGTCATCAAATTGCTGCAATAAGAAGTATAAATTCCTTTGGTAACCTAGTAGTTGCCTCTAGGGCCATGCAGAGTTGCCATAAGACTCCTTAATTGGGTAAAGGCACTCCAAAAATTGAAAGCACATTGACTCCATTCTCCCAATAGGCTAGGCACTAATCTTATCCTTGGTGATCACCTTAAAGAATATCTTTCCTCACCTCCTCTCCTTCTTTCGAAGCCCCAACCCTAGAGGTCTCCTAGGGAAACAAGCGAAATGCTTTTGAGCCATCGATTTGGAGAGCAAGTTGGACTGCAACTGTGCTGAGGTTTTCCCTTGGCCGTCACCAAGTTTGAAGGATTTTCCATGGCTAGATTTGGAATTAACCCAAGCCCTAGCTCCAACTTCGTTCTTGTCCTTAGGTTTCCTTGTTTAGTGGCTTCCTTAAGGGTCATTGCACTGAAAACTCAAGTTATTTTCAATTTCATTGATCCTCTTCTTTTCCCTCTCTTGGTCTACATATTTTGTTTGAAGTTTCAACCGAAACCTTAGGCTTTGCTTGGGTCCACTTGGGCTTCTTTGTGGTCCCGCACCTTCATCATTTCTATTTCACAACACCACTTTAGAAACCCTTTTCCCTTAAGGAACTTAGGTCTAGGGCATCCCTTATCAAGGAATATCTCTAATTGCTAGGTCTAGGCTTCCTCTTAAGCCTTTCCTGGAGAGCCCTATGCATTGTTTCTTTGAGTAAGTAAGTCCAATCATCTGAGTCTCTCCTATGAATGGGCTCTTGAAATCACTATACCTCCATCATAGATATACTATTCATAGTGGTTTTCCTTATACCAAGACTCCTCCCATCGGTGAAGTTCTGTAAAGAGTAGGGGACATTGACTGAGGTGACAATGGGTCTTTGTCCCATTGTTGCCACTTGGTCTAGTAGTTGCCCCTTTGGAACCCCTCCTAGGACCCCTGCTAGATTGAGCGGTAACAGGAGCAACATGTGCTCAGGAACCGGGTGATGGCAATAATGAGTGACTCGTGAGGTAGAGCTCATGCTAGGCTTTTGCTCACGTGCTATTTTTTATGTCCCTGACCATCTTTTGCATTTTGATTTTTCTTTCTTTAATTTTGCTGTCGCAATGATATGCTCTCTCAGTTGTTTTTAGCTGCATCACCTCATAGGGAAAAGTTTCCGGGCCCTACGCAGGTATGTTGACATATGGGTGCCAAATCCCAAAGAACTCATGACATGTTGAACTCGCAGAATGGAGGTGAGGTAAGGGCTTATAATGTGAGATGGAGACTGTTAAGTATGCCATAAGGATAGATGTAACTATGCTATTTCAATTAGGGCTTCACAAGTAGTGCCCCTACTATACCTATTGGGCCATTAAGGAAGGTCCCACTAGACTAGGATGAAATATTAACACCCCATTTAAGATGAGAGAACAAGATCACTGTCAATGCCCATCATTCTTCCAGGTCACCCCATAATCCATATCAGATGCCCAAAAACAAACGCTTATAAGCACCTGATTGCAAAATGACCAAAGTATCTTTTGAGTGGAAGCCCACCTTCGTCCATGTGTTGATGTCGAATGGCTGATGCAAGTGGTGGAGATATACAACATATCATCAGCTAGTGGTGGCTTTTGGGGGCTGTTGGTTATATGTCTGATTGACTAACTATCATGAATAGGGGAAATTTTTCCTATTGGGTTACCCGTTTTGGTGGGTAACAAGGTAATGGGTACAAGGGTATATTTTCCCTTGTTCTACCAAATTTCTCTTAACGGGGGGACACATAAGTACATGTTTGGGAGCACACCAAAATTTTAGGGGAATCCAGGGGTGATAGGGGTGCCATGGTGTGTGCGTGTTTATATATATAAACATGATTCAAATTCAATAAGGAATTACATTGATTCATACATCAAAAATGATTCAATGAAATAAAAATAGTAAAAGTATTGTATACATTTATTTACATTCATCATTCGAGAATCTGCATTGATTTAAATTCATCATTCATCATTCTAGAATTTGCATTGATTTAATTTAATTATTCGTTATTCTAGAATTTTA
Organism: Pinus albicaulis; assembly: GCA_034641835.2. Classification (NCBI taxonomy): domain Eukaryota; kingdom Viridiplantae; phylum Streptophyta; class Pinopsida; order Pinales; family Pinaceae; genus Pinus; species Pinus albicaulis. The sequence goes on from CM076582.1 coordinate 1,093,373,104, forward strand.
TTAGTACAACGCAAAATAGTAGATACTAAAGTCAAGCTCATAAATTGTAAAGAGTGATGAGTCAGAGGGGCTTGGTTTGAGGTGATCGGTATCTAGAGTCAAGACTCAAAAGTTGAAACTGAAAATGAACGTTGGACAATGAACCACTGTGATCAGAACTGGACTAGTCATCGAATAGGTCGACCTCAAAACTGGGAATCACAAAAAATAGAACCAAAAAATCGATAGACTAAAAGAATACGTAAATATTCAAATTTTGGGAAAAATACATAAATATTCATGTGCATCCATATGAATCCAAACGATTATACACAAATATGCGAAGTTTATCATATATATAACAAGGGTGCATATAACTAAAATAGGACTGAGTGTAATCCATCATTGGACCAAAAATACATCAACAAATAGGCTCTAGATGGCTTCTGTAGTCCAAAAAATTTATGTTACAATAGATACCTATATATCATTAAAATTATTGCCTATATTGGGATCCTCATCATCTATATCAGCCTCTAAGCATTAAAATGGGATAGAAAAAGCTTAACACATCAAATTGAGATTTTGCTTATGTGATGGGTACATTTTTACTAGGGTTATGACAGAGAAGTTCAACAATCAATGCCACCAACTTTGAGGTACTTAGAAGGCTTGGTGCTCTTGATTAAATGCTAGTTCGATACCCTCAAGTGATAGAATCCAATGGAAATGTTGCAATCCCCACCAATTCTGAAATCTTGAAAATTGTTAAGTCTGCTGGATTTTTAGTGGGATCTAAAATTCTACTTTCTGCATATGAAATCCATTGAGGTTGGAACCACTCCCAAACATCCTGAAACAACTAATGGTAATGTTAAAAATTGAAGTGTAAGAATTTAACATTACGATTAATTATATAGCATTAGTGGGGCCTTAGTTTTGAATATTAGGCTACCTGATTCATAAATTATTGTTTTTAAGTAGAATTTAGGGAGGACACCTAGTCGTCCCCCTTTAAAGGGGAAAACCAAATCCTTTTTGAAGGGGGACACCCACAAGCACCACTTTTGGGGAAATGCATCCCCCCACATTGGGGAAATGTTTCCTGGAGTTCTGGCAAAAGGGGGCTTGGGGAAACGTTTCCCCAGACGCCCCCCCGTCCTAGGAGCATGAGAAACATGGGAAATCCCATGGAACACTGAGATTTGCACAGGAGTCTGATTGTGACTCCTTATCTAATATGAACAGTACCTTCATGAGAACAAGAAAAATTCCATGTGCTTCCTTGGAGAGAACCATTTTAGCGGGCAGTAATTCTTTCATTGGAGAAGATGATATAGCTACTGGAGAAATCCTAAAGGCATGCAGAAGGTTATCATGCCTATCTTTGACTATGGAAAGGGTCAAAACCTTTGCCGCGGATGAAGCATTCCTTGAGGGAACAAAAGTATGCGGGAAGCGACTTGTCAGAGGTGTTGATGCCTTCCCAGGAAAGGGCGGCACCATCAGGATCCAGAACATGTTTTTTGATAACTCTTTAGTGATAACTTCTCAATATAATTCTGTTTATGCATAGGAATGGCACGGTGAAGAATTTCTTTAGCTTTCCTAGAGGAATCACAAGGGGACATCCTCTCTTCCTATCTCTAATCACGGTTTCTGTAATGCCAGTAGCAAGCTTACTGAAGAAGAGGATTATTAAAAGGTGATTCCCATCAACAACTCAAGCAAGTGATTATTCTATTTGGAAAAGAAAATATTCAAGAAATAGGATTTTGTGCACTGCCACAGCATGCTATAAATGTAGGACTGAGATCAGAAAAATCTGGATCTTCGTTACTCCAAACAAAATAGAAAAACTGTTTTGCAAAGTGTTTGTAGAAGTTTAATGCCCTTACAAGCCATATGCCGTTTTCTACAGATTGAAATAGTTTTTTCATGGTGAACTTGATTGAAGTTTATGTTAGTGATAACCAGATAAATAATTGAACATTTATATCTGTATTTGTTTTTCTTTTACAAATTGAAGGTAAATTATGAATTCAAAACCAGAACTGAACTGCAGATCTACTATTCAACTAATCTGCTCCAAGATTCTTGCTTCTCCCTCTTTATCGTACAATATTTGAAGTCTCACAGTCCACTATGGGATTTTCCCTTATGTACCTTATTCTTATGTCTACTCCAGGCTCCTGTGGAACTATTCTTATAAAATTTGAATATCTACTTCTTTCAGCTGTTTGGACCCCATATATTTGTGCTGAGAGAAGCAGAGTGCTCTATCGCTCAGGTGGGGGAGATGGAGATGCGTTTTTGTGTGTGTGTATATTTATAATGTTAAATAAAATGGAATAAAGAAGCTGGCCTTTTATTTCTTCGACTTGCCATATTTAAAATTTTAAACAATAATTATAAACAGTAGCAAAGATACATGTCATCCCGGGATCTATTTATTGCTGAAAGGGATCAAAATAAGATCTATAGGTGTACCCTGAGTTTTTTGATATGTCTCAATGTTTGGTAGATCCAGGGTTAACATGGATTTATGCTAGTGTAAAATTAAACATATTATGATCATATCTAAAAATAAAGGTCAAATAATTTTTGCTGTTCTTTTGTTATTTAGCATTATTAGAGAATTAGATAGTTTGTGTCTCATATCTTTTTCTGTCAATAGCTATGAATGTGCAAATTACTTATTTCCCCCATACCTTGAATGGAAATATCCCTATTCCTTCTTTGCACGTTCCTTGTTTTGTCCTGTACATGTTTTTTTAACAAAAGAAGATTGTGATTTTAAGCCAATTATTTTCTAGTAATATAGCTAGTCTAGATCAATGTGCTGAGTTCTTCTGGCATTTGTTAATCAACTAAACTTGTTGACTTTCAATTGTACTGCAATGAACAAGTACAATTGATTGGGTTTAGCCTTTTTAAAAAAAATTAATGCACGCTTGTATTTTGTTGCTGAACAATAAAGAATATAACAAGGATCATGCATCATTGCGCACACTGTTATTGAAAAGATTGCCCCTCCCTACATAGGCAAGGATATCCAGCATATCCACCTTGGCGCCATTCACAAGAGTCTATAACTTCTCTGAAAAAGCTGATTTTGGAATGAATATTATCTTATTCTATGTAGAATAAATCTTATCCTCATTTTGTTGGAGGGTGCAAATTGGTTGACTTAGAATGGCATTAGCAAGAGCATCTGTAGTTCCAAGTGTCGACAGTGATTTGTTCATCTAATAAAGGTTACAAACTGATGGATTGAATTGACGTGTTATTTTAGGAGAAATATGGTCCAAAAGGTGAAGTAAAGGGTATCAAGAATTTGGGAGCAAAAGAAAAACCTAATGCAAGTCAGAATGCTGATGTTGATTTGAGTGTTGGGCTGTCAACTCGCCCTCCCTGGGCTTGCAGGTAATTGTTATGCTTATTGTTTTAGTGGTGGCCAATATTGAATATAAGTTTTTTTCTTTCTGGTCATGGTGTTGGTCAAATTGTCCCATGCAGCAAACAAGCAATCTAGGGAAAATAAACTCATGCAAGACATGTAATGATACGTTACTGTCTTTCTCATTAGAGGAAATTGAAATAAAACAGTGATCTTTTCAATGTCTTCTGGGTAAATATGGGATGGATACCATATTTACCAAAATGTACCAACAACCATCTACAAAATAAAACAAGGCCATCACATATGATCATTCTGGTTACCTGCAACTAGCTTTGCTGCTTGATGTTTGCTGATATACCAGAAACTTGCACCTAAAGGGGACTTGCTTTCTCAGGCCTTACAAGTACATGATTCTGTGTTTGTACTTTTATATAGCCTAATTGAAACTGTAGATTTGAAAATTTGCGAGTTACCAACAGATTGACATACTTATGCCATGCATTCTTTGTAAGTGGAACGACTAAATCAGTATATAAGAGAAATCTGTTTACTTTGCTTTAGCGCCTATCAAATCTTCAATGATGGGTCAACACAGATAAACGGGTCGTTTCTTTCACTGGCCAATGCAGATAATGGGGCCAACAGCTGCATTCCCAACGAAGGTTTCCTGGTACACACTTGCATGGGCGAAAAAAACCAAATTTTTTTATTTTTTCCAGATTAATCTGGCTGCCTGTGTACTGTCTAGGGCCAGCAGCCTTTGTCTCAGTCCTTCCTGAATAGACTTAGTTTCCACTTCTTTAGATCCAAGGATTTGGACCAAAACCCCCTTTTTGAAGATTGATGGCTGAGGCAGAAATTCCCTCCTTGGAGAAGCCCAGCAAACCCTAAGGCTAAGGAGACCCCACTTGCCCTTGGAAAATTTTAATTTGCACATGGGAAAATGTTATTTTTAATGGTGGTCCATGTCACCTGAAAAGTACAAGTTGGCCTAAAGGAGAAATTCATCCACCTAGACAGCCTTTAAATAGACCATGCTTGACATCAGTTGGAGGCATCACATCACACATTCAATTCTTCTTCTTTGGTTCGATCTGGTCTGAAATTGCAGGGTCCGAGCTCGCACGTGCGAAGAGGAGAGAGAGAAATCTGTTGACTGAATTTGACTTCTGTTTTGTCACCTTTGACCAGTGTTGACTTTGGATGATTGGACTTGATTTGACTTGGTTTTTTGGTCTGTTCTTGGAGGCCAAATTTAGGAGAGAGAAGACCGAAATATTCTGGGCACTTTGACCAGCATTGACCGCAGATGTACAGCTAGGGATTTTGCAGGGTTGACTTTAACTTTGACTGATTTCTGAGGCTGATTTGTGAACTGTTTTGACTGGGTTTGACCAAGCAAGGAAGGCCAAGTTAGTTGATTTTTTGACCGAACTGTTTGGAGCTAATTCGACTGTTGACTTTGGACTGGTTAGGGTTGCATTGACTGCTGTTGACTTACTGTGACGGATGGAAAATTGAAGAATTATTGTTTGACCAGATTTGACTATATTGCTCATATTTGATTGGATATTGTAAAATTTCAGTCTCCACTTCTATTATCAGTTTTTCCTTATCACTCCATGCATTTAATGTTAAATCCAAGCATGATAAAAACACTAAAATCTGGAAATGAAATGTGTTTCTGAAAATACAAATTTGGAGATTTTACTACTGCTGAAAAATGTACAGAAAATTATAACAGCCACGCACAAAAAATAACACTGATTTTTGGTCAATGCGACCCTGGAAAAACCCCCTACAACTCTTGGGGAAAACTAGTTTGAGAGCTTCTAAAAATCTTTTATAGATAAAATGAAATACACAGGAAAATTCTAGCATTCACAAAATACAGACTTATCTCGATTTCCGTGCATAAACTCTACTTCGAAAATCGTGTCAACAGGAAACTGCTCAAACAGAAAAATTACAGCAATAAATGTTGTACAGCCTGCCTCGGTTTTTGTGCCCAGAATGCAGCATACAACTTGTACGGAAAAGGTACAACAGATTTCCTCCTCGAAAATCGTGCCCAGCTCTATCTCGAAAGTTGTGCCTCCAACCTGCTGTCTCTCTTCCTCAAAATCTGTGCCATCCCTCCTTGGAATGCATGCCAAAACACTGCTGTACGGACTGTTGTCTTGGAATGCATGCCAACTCTTGCTGTACAGATTTGCTGTGAATGCCTCCTTGGGATGCGTGCCAGGTTTGCTGCTCTCCTTCACTTCTTCCCTGCTCAAAAAATCTCTTTGCTCTCTTTTGCTTTCTCTCAAATGCTCATGAAAGAATGGAATGATCTTTTCTTCTTCTTTTCTCCTTTTAACCTAACTAAGTGACCTTTTGAGTGATCCCTAAATCCAATGGCTGAGATAGCTTTAGATCAAGGGTTGAAAATAAATGCACATTATTTTCACTTTTTCTATTTAATCACTCACCCACTTAAATAAAGACCCACTTAGCCTTTTATTTCTATAGTCACTTTTCACTTTCTAATTCTTCATTGACTTTATTAAAGTCACTTTTAAATTAGAACGTAATTTTATCACTTATAAAGTCACTTTAATATTAGATTGACTTTACCACTTATAAAGTCACTTTTAGGAGAATAAGTACAATAGAGTGGACACTTTTCCCTAGGCAAAAGATCAAAGCCATGGGGAACCACTTGTCCTCCGGTACCCAAAATTTAACAGATATTGGATTAGTTGACTTGAAAGTCAATGCTTTGGCCTTTGATTAATTGTTGATGTACTTGGACTATGTATCTCTTTGCTAAACATTTGATGAACATCTAATAGAAGAAGAATCTAGTTGGATTTTCCCCCTTGTGGGGTTTTTCCTTGGTCTTTGACCTAAATCTACGTGTCTCATTTGATCTTGACTGTCTTCTTTTGTGCATATGGTTTACTGTTCTATCTACAATTGCTTACTGTTATTGGGTGACTGCAATTGAATTGGAAAAGTGATTGCTACTGAAAGAAGAAATTGTTAAATTGATTGTTACAACATAGGACATTGGAAAATTTAACATGGTATCAGAGCTAAGGTGAAGACAACCCTAATGAGACCAGAGCAATCACTCTTCGAAGATATCTATCGATTGCTGGAGATAATTAGACTTGGTCAAGATGACTACCTCATACTTCAAGATTGAGGAGAAGCTGGATGACTCATCAAACTACGTTGTTTGGAGAGCTAGGGTTAATTTGACTTTGGAGGAGAATGATGTTTTGGAATATGTTGAAGGCAAGGTACGTGAACCTTCGGAAAATGCTTCTGCTGCGGTCAAGTCCAAGTACAAGAAATTTGAGGTCAAAGCTAAGAAAATTATTATTGATTCTTTTTTGAGAGATCACTTGATCATTTATGTTTCGAAATTGAAGAAGTCTAAGGAAATGTATGATAAGATGGTGGGGATGTTTGAAGTCCCCAACTTGAGCCATATCCTTTCATTGAAGAATGAAATCAAGGACATCAAGATTAACAAGGGGGAGACCATACAATTATACTTACTGAGGATATCTCAACTCAAGGATCAACTTTTGTCTGTTGGAGAAATTACATTTGATAGAGAGTTGGTACTAATCGACCTTGGAGGTCTTCTTGTGATTTGGGAAACATTTATTACGACCATTAGCAACAATGACAAGTTTCCCACATTTGATGAGCCCTTAGGCAAGTGCACTCTAGAGGAGTCAAGGATGATTTCTAGAGGGAGAATATAAAAGCATGAAGAAGGAGGATCTATTGCATATGTTACCCAGGACAAGAAGAGGAGCGAAAGAGGACCATCTAATTCAAGAAAGCGTGCACCAACATTCAAAAACTCCAATAGAAGATCTGAAGGGGACATATCAAAATTTCAATGTTTGAAATGCCACAAGCATGGTCACTTTTCTTGACACTGTCCGAAAAATGAAAATGCTCTTATGTCCCACAACAACAACCATGGCTTCAACAACAACAAGTTCAACAATAGAAGACAAAGAGATGCTCCTGCTACTTGTGAAGGCGACCATCATCCTCAAAAGAGATCAAGGAATTCAAGGTATGATAATAATGTAGCTTCAACTCAATTTGAATACTTTCTTATTTATGCTCTTTCTAGTTCCTCTCCTCTAGATTCTTTTGATAGTTGGTTGGTAGATAGTGGGGCTTCTAGACACTTCAATAGTTATTGTGAAGTCCTCTCAAACCTCATTGAGAGGGAGACCAATTTGAAGACCATTCTTGGGGACAATTCTATTTATCTTGTAAAGAGTTTTGGTTCTGTTTCATTTCTTTTGGATTATGGTCAAACTATATTTCTACAAGATGTTCTATATGTATCTAGATTGAAAAAGAATCTTGTGTCTATATCTGCCTTGGAGGACAAAGGAATGAAAGTTTCTTTTATAAAAGGAAAGGTTCTTAAGTGGCCAATGAAATCTAGCTTGAGGGATGCATTCACTTTGAGATCAAGAATTGAAGGCCTTTACAAAGTTAATGGAAGATCGATCTGAGCATTGGGCATTGGTCCATGATAGTAATCATCAGTGTGAGCTATGGCATTGTAGATTTGCACACCTTCACTACAATCCTTGCCTCATGTGAGAAAGATGGTTTCTGGGATGCTCGAGATTCATGTAGATCATGACAGAGTTTGCCAAGGATGTGCAAGTGGAAAACATGTGAGGGGACCATTCCCTACTAGTAGAAGCAAGACAATGGAATACTTCAACTTATACATTTTGATTTGTGTCGACCTATGCCAGTGATTTGCAGATGATTTTTCCCACAAGACATGGATTTTCTTCTTAAAGCACAAGGACCAAGCATTTGACATGTTCAGGCACTTTAAGGCCTGATGGAGAATCAAATAGGGAAGAAGATCAAAATTTTCAGGTCTGACAATGGAGGAGAATTCATTTCAAGTGAATTCATTTACATTTGCAAGAAAGCAAAAATCAAGGAGGAGACTATCGTACCTTATAACCCTGAGAAAAATGATGTAGTTGAAAGGAAGAACATGACTATCATGGAAGCAACCGAAGCAATGTTGCATGATCAAAAGCTGCCGAAGTTTCCATGGGAAAACGCTGCCAACACTAATGTCTATGTTCAAAGTAGGACTCCTCATCAAGCCTTGGGTGACATGATTCTTGAAGAAGTATTCATAGGTGTAAAGCCTGATGTAGGACACTTAAGGATCTTTGGTTGCCCTATTTACTTTCATGTGCCGAAGGACAAGAGGAACAACTTGGGAGCTTTAGGAAAGAAAGGTACTTTTGTTGGTTACTGCGAAACTTCTAAAGCTTATAGAAAATATGTATCTGGTCAAAAAAATATAGAGTTTAGCAGGGATGTGACATTTGATGAAGATGCTATTCTTGGGAAAGCAAGGGACACTCCTCCCCCTGCCAATGTTAGGAAAAAGGATGATTTCATTGATGTACAAGAAGAGCCTCCCATGCTTGAGCAAGAGCTTGATCTTGCTGAAGATTCCTTGGAATGTATGGACCCCTTGGATCGCCATCCGTGTGATCCTCGCGCAAGGTAGAGACCATTATGGCTTCGTGACACCTTACAGGATGATGATAGACATGGTGATGCAAGAGGAACCTTCAGGGAAAGTAAGAAGCCATGCCGATATTAGGGATATGTTGTAGCAATGAGCAACATTATATAGGCTGAACCACACACTTTTGAGGAAGCAGTGAAAGAAAAAGTATGGAAGGATGTTATGGCCGACGAATATGAATCCATTATGAAGAATGATGTGTGGGGAGTGGTTTCGAGACTCGAAGGGAAGATTGTTGTGACATCTAAATGGATTTACAAAATCAAGCATGCTGCTGATGGTAGTGTTGAGAAGTACAAAGCGAGATTTGTGGCTAGAAGATTCTCCCAAAAAGAGGGAGAGGACTATGATGAGATATTTGCACCAATTACCTAATATACTACCATTCGATGGATCATTGCTCTTGCTGCAAGCTAGGGATGGACACTACACTAGATGGATGTGAAAACCACTTTTCTACATGTCGTACTTAATGAAGAAGTATACTTGGAGCAAGCACAGGGCTTTGAGGAAGATGACAAGAAGACACATGCGTGCAGGATGAAGAAAGCGCTTTATTGTTTAAAGCAAGCCACTAGGGATTAGTATGGCTGCATTGATAGCTACCTGATAAAACTTGGTTTTACAAGAAGCAATGCTGACCCGAATCTTTACTTCAAAGTTGTCCAAGGTATGCTCTTGATTTTGGTATTATATGTTGATTTATTCTTGAAAGGTGAACAACCTATTATTCTCCAATGTAAGAGGGACCTGGCCTCTGAGTTTGAGATGATATCTTGGTTTGATGCACTACTTCCTAGGCTTAGAAGTGTGGCAAAGGCTTGGTGAGATTTTCCTTTCTCAAGGGAAATGTTATCAAGCTATTGGAGAGATTTGGTATGGTAGACTGCAAATCCATGGCCACATTGATGGAGATGAATTTCAAGAAGTTATGTGGTGAAGCTGCGAGACCTGATTTGGCAAATCCCTCTGAGTACTGATAGTTGATTGTGGGCTTGTTCTTAGTGGACACTAGATTGGACATATGTTTTGCTAGCAACACTCTGAGCCAATTTATGACTGAGCCACTTCATACACACTGGGTTGTTGCTAACCATGTGTTGAGATACCTACATGGGACTATAAATCTCAGATTGAGACATACTGTTGGAGATGTGAGAGTACATGGATACGCTGATGCTGATTGGGTAGGAAATGGTGTTGACTGGAAGAGCACATCAGGGTGCTGTTTTAGCCTGGGGTCTGCCATGATATCTTGGATGAGCAAGAAGCAGAAGTTCGTTGCTCTTAGACGGTTGAGGCTGAGTATAATGTTGCTAGCATGGCTAACTGTGAGGCAACATGGTTGAGGAAGGTCTTTGGAGGGCTGTTTAAGCAGGTATTGGATATGACTGTGATATATTGCGACAACAAAAGTGGGATTTGACTTTTAGTGAATCCCGTGTTCCACGACAGGTCCAAGCATATTGAGATCAAATATCACTATATCCGGGATATGGTGCAGAGAGGAGTCGTAAGGCTCCATCACATTTCGACTGAGGAGCAAGACATTGTTACCAACCCTTTGCTGAAAGGGAAGTTCTTGGTCATTAGAGAGCAACTTGGACTAGTGGATGTGACCCTTCCGGGAAGAGGTCATTGTTGATTGAGAACACTGAGCTATGCTCTTCCCTCCCTGTCTTTGGAGCTCCCAGGGAGAGGAATTGAGCAAGAGAGAACTTGGGGTTGAGGGTGTTTGCGTGAGTTTGATCCTTGCCACTTGTGACAAGTTGTATTTGTCCCCTACTCCTCTATTGTTATTGGAGGGATGTTTGATCCTTGCCACTTATGGAAAGTTGTATCTGTTCCCGAGGTATGTGTGATCCTTTCCCCCTATGGAAACTAGTATTTGTTGTCTATTGTTAAGTCCGAGACTTGACCAAGTCTACCCTAGTATCATCCTACCCACAAGCTGGGCTTGTTGCGATTACCACCCATCTGGCCAACGGGTGAGGAGATTTGAGACGTGTTTGATCCTTATCATTTATGACAAATGGTATCTGTCATCAAGATGAAGGTATTTTACCAGTTCCCTCTTGGGGGCCAAGGTGGGTAGATCAGTGGAGAATAGGATGTGTGTGATCCTTACCTCTCATGGCAAGTGGTATCTCGCCTATCGTCATTGGATATAGGGTGCCAAATTAATCTCTGCTATGATTCCTCTTCTTCTTTAAATTGAGATTGTTTAGCGGATGAGCAGAGATGAGATATGATATGATACAATGATGATGATGACGAGACATCTGAGATGAGACCTATGATGCAGTCGAAAATTCCTCCCTAGCTGAGAGGGAGTGTAGCCTGACAAACCCTAAGGAGACCCCACTTGCCCTTGGAAAATTTAATTTGCACAAGGAAAAATATTAGTTTTAATGCTGGTCCATGTCACTTGAGAAAGTACTAGTCTACCTAAAGGAGAAATTTGTCCACCTAGACCACATATAAATAGGCCATGCTTGACATCCCTTGAAGGCATCACATCACACATACATTTCTTCTTCATTAGTTCAATTTGGTCTGAAATTGCAGGGTTCGAACTGACACGTGCGAAGAGAGAGAAATTTGTTGACTGAATTTGACTTCTGTTTTGGTACCTTTGACCAGTGTTGACTTTGGATGATTCAACTTGGTTTGACTTGGTTTATGGGTCTGTTCTTGGAGGCCGAATTTAGGAGAGAGAAGACCAAAATTTTCTTGGCACTTTGACCAGTGTTGACCACAGATGTACAACTAGGGATTTTGCAGGGTTGACTTTGGCTTTGACCGATTTCCGAGGCAGATTTGTGGATTGTTTTGACTGGGTTTGACCAAGCAAGGAAGGCTGAGTTTGTTGCTGCTTTGATCGAACTGGTTGGAGCTAATTTGACCGTTAACTTTGCATTGGTTAGGGATGCGTTGATTGCTGTTGACTTTGATTGTGACAGGGCTGGAAAATTGCAGAATTATTGTTTGACCATATTTGACTATATTGGTCATATTTGATTGGATATTGGATTAGTTGACTTCAAATTCAAGGCTTTGACCTTTGACTAATTGTTGATGTACTTGGACTATGTATCTCTCTGCCGAATATTTGATGAACATCTAATAGAAGAAGAATCTGGTTGGGTTTTCCCCCTCGTGAGGTTTTTCCCTGATCTCTGACCTAAATCTCTGTGTCTCTTTTGATCTTGGCTATCTTCGATTGTGCATATGGTTTACCGTTCTATCTAAAATTGCTTTATGTTATTGGGTGATTGAAATTGAATTGGAAAAGTGATTGCCACTGAAAGAAGAAACTGTTAAAGTGATTGTTACAACATAGAACTTTGGAAAATTTAATACCCCTAGGGGTTTTCAGTACTTTTTCAATAAGAGATCCTTTAGGGGTTGCTTGCTGATTGTTGCTACTGTAAGCCTTAGGAGAGATCTGTTGGGATTTAATAAATCTGAAAAACATACCTTTTTTGATTGGAACTTGGATAAAGGAAGACTCCCTAGGGGAGTTTAGTAATCATTCATCATTCAGTTCTATTTGGGAAAACTTTTGTTTTGGATTTCTAACCTTCTTTTATTTTCTGTTTGCAGCTCAGGACCAGGTCCATTAGCTGTAGTAGAAAGTTTTTGTTTCTGAAAAATTAAATCTTAAGGGTGAAAGAACATATTTTTTTGATTTCCTAATATTTTATTCATCAAATTAGCTTCTTTTTTTTGACCCTTTAAAATTTCCTGAAATCTCTTTGTTAGAATAGCTACCTTTGTTATATATCTGATTTACATAGCATTGGGTATTAAAAGTGGTTTAGCTTACGAAAAAATCTGATCGTTTCTAGTACATTTCTGCATTTACTTACTTATTTGTTAGTCTTTATTTACACATCATGTTTACTTTTTAATTTCAAGTAATTTCAATTTGAATGGGGTATGCAAGATAGGTGGTGGACCATAATATGAACCAAGCAAGGCTGAGTGTTTATAGATCCCTCGGCTGATGTCTGAATGGTTCCTAACTAGTGATGAAATTATTTTTTCAGGATTGAGGTAAGTTTTGGGATCATAATATGTGAGTTGATCGATAGTGATGATCTTCCCATTGTGAGGGAAGCTCATGTTGCGGTAGACAAAAGAGCAAACTGCCCTCACGACATATATGAAGCTATGACCCAAGAGAAGGTTATAGTCTAAGGAGTGTCAATAACCTCAATGTCACATAGGACTTGCTTAACCTGTCATGTTGAGAAGGTCTTCCATCATACAGATGGAGGGTGATTGTAAATGGGATTAGGTTATGTGAGGCTAAATTTTTCCATACTTGGGTGGACATCGCATAGGTGAGTGAACCTTCATAAACAATGCACTTATTATTGACAACATTGTTGATTGAAACTAGGATTTGGAATGCTACAAAAGGATGTAGACGAGGGGATTTGACTTTATCAATGTCAATGATAATCATATGATCGCCTGAAGGATAAATAGTGCCCAGAGCAGATATTAGCTCCTTTTGTTGCATTGGGCATGATTGGAGGACTTCTAAGGCCAAAATGGCCATAGGGGACTGTGTTAAATTCTCCACTATGCTGTAATTATGGGTGGCTCATGCCTAGGAATTGGGTGCATTATGTTGCAACAAGATCTTCAGGATCTTAGATTGTGACTCAATAGAGGTTCAAGGGATTTGCGAACACCCATTGTTGTACAAAAGAGGCTTTGAAGATTCGATTGGTTATGTCTTAGGTGGTGTAATATTCCTAAAATTAGCATGCAACTAATAGGAATATTAATTTTTGATTCTTGCACTTAGTAGGTGAATAAATGGGGGAAAGAGACCCATACTTATCTTGTATTAGCATAAAAGCCCTCTTGGTATGAAAAGGGGACATCCTAGTAGCTGGATTTTTCACTTTCCATGTATGAACAGGAAGAGAATCATGTTGATTCAGTGAAGTTGACTAAGACAACAACGCAGTTTGGAGGAGTAGCCTTGATGGAGCTACAACGCAGTTTTGGAAGGAAAGTGATCATGTGGTGTTGGAAACCCTAATGGGTGGGACCCAAGGTGAGGAGGCTCACAAACATTATAAGGAGGAAGATGGCAGACATTTGGGGTTAGCTTATGGATTATTGATTTGGGTCTGCTTAGACTATTGAGCATTCTTCAGCTATTGAGTTGAGTATGCAGTGCTGTTTAGCACAAGACATTCTTGCTTAGGGAATCCTTCTCCTTCCTTGAGAAGCCTCTTGGAGGAGCATTGTTCTTCATTTTTCCACATCCAGGCTTGAGGCCAAGCATCCTCCTTCAGCTACAACATTATTCCTATAGCAGGGAACGTTGTGTTGCAGGGTGTTGTAGTGGAAGACTTACAACACCAACTTCTGAGCTTATCTTTCAGAGGAGGGAGCTCCCCTTTCTTTGCAAGATTTGTAAAGTAGATTTCTGAGCCTATTGTACATCTTGGCATGTGGCCAAAGCTTTCTACATCATCTACTGTGAAATCATTTGCAGAAACTGCGTTATTTTTCCCAGAGTTGCAGTAGCAGGTTCAAGACCCTTGATCCTGAGCTAGTTCCTTGGAGGAAGGGCCAACCCTTCTCCTGGAAGGCTTTGTATAGCATTCTTCTTCTGTTCTTTGTATATTTCAACTATATTTATATAGAGCTGCAGTATAACTGCATTTTCTAGATCTAGATCTGCAGATCGCTCTTTTATACATTGTACTTTCTTGAAACCCTTGTCGGGTTATTCTTATTGTGTATAAAGAGGAAGGAATCTCCATTCTCTCAGTCGTTGGATGCTTGTAGACTCCAGATCTATTATTTCTCATTATTTGCTGCATAAACCCTTAATAAAATAACGTTGTACATGCTTCAGTCCTTTCTGCATGAGTTAAGCTATGGGGTTTGGGCTTATTTGAGTCATATTGGCTTTGGGAGATTTGTTTATGTTGGCCAGAGGGATTTGTTTCTGCTCCAATTCTGGATGTGAGTTGCATATGGTATATTCTAAGGGATCCAAGTCCCATTTCTCACATCTATAGCATTATTTTCTGAAGACAGCTGTTTTATGCCCTATATTGCTGCATTTCCCCACTTTGGAAGGAGTGTATAGGCCATATTCTTGCTGCTGATCATTCATTTGCTGGTTAGATGTTCCTTTACATATTATGCGCTGATTTACACCACTATGTGCTTGGTTTGCTGAAGCTCCAACTTAAGAATATCTTAAGATATTCTTATTGTTGTAGATTTTCCCTATTTTTGGATATTACAGTGGTATCAAAGCTGCCATCTTGGCTCAGCCTGTGGATTTCAGATCCAATCCAGAAGATAAGAAGAAGGGGAGATCAAAATGATGGAGAGGATGAGATTACTCATCAATTTTCAGATCTAAGAAGAGCCTCTCCAAGGAGGTTAAACAGATGAAAGAAGAAAGATGCAATGAAACTCCAAGAGGGTTTCAAGAAGGAGAAAGCTGCAGTGAGACCTCTAGAAGGTTTCAAGAGGAAAAAGAAGACCCATGCACTTCCTATTCTCATAGAGGGAGTGAAGTGCAAGAAGACCACTTAGAACATGAGATCCTGAGTGGATATTTGGCAGAGTACAAGTGCCAACCTAGAGCTTTCAAAGGGACTCTAGATCTTCCTCAGTTTATCCAACTGAAAGAAGAAAGGAGGCCATATAGCAATAGGATGGTGAAGGGCAATAGGTTTCTATTGTCCACTTTCGATGGATCACGCATATGTACAGCAAGAGTTTGGGTGATGAAGTTAGAAGCATTTTTCCTACTACATCTAGTAGTGGAAAAAGAGGTTGTGGAGATCTCAGCGCTGCACTTGGAGGGTAAGGCAAGAACTTGGTGGTTCAGCCATGTGAGTCATGCAAGAGTATCTACTTTTGCAGATTTCACTCAAAGGGTGATCAAAAGATTTGACAGTGGGAGATCAGAGAAGGAGGAGTCCTCATCACCACTTGAGGAGACTTTTATCAGCGCTATCACATTCATGAAGGGGTAGCCATCCATATCAACAGTTGGATTAGCGAACACATTGAAGGGAGGAACTCTTGCAACCATACAAGATGTTCCCAAGACTCACCAAGGTATGCATATATTTCCATTTCCTATCATTTCAAAAAATCTTATGGGAAACCTTGGAAATTTGTCTTCACATGGTCAAGGATCAAAACACATTGCTGATGTGGAGCAACAAGCTTGCACTGCGCTGTGCAACCTTGGTTTGATCAAAGGAGGGATAAACATTCATTCCATTGCACCCTTATTGAGTTGCATGCATCATGAGGGGTTAGGGTGTAAGATTTTGGAGGGCATAATGAGTGTTGTGCCACTTTTTGATGATGTTTTACCTTCAACCCTCTTGGATCCTTCTAGGTTCAAGAAGATCATTGATGAGAGGTCTTCTCTAAGAGATCTCCAAGGGGTTACATCTCAACTTCCCATGAGGTGTAAAGAGAAAGATCTGCTTTGGGAGATTGGTAGTCTTCATTGGGAAGATACCAAGGGGGAGAATGATTGGAGGCATTCACATTTGGATGAATGGAGGTGGATGGAAAGCAAGAGGTTGGTGAGCCACTTGCAGATCTATGACACAGGGCAGCAAGAAGCAAAGTTGTGTTGGCTACTCTTGAGAGAGTTTGACCATCTTGGGTCATACCCTTTGTTAGGAGGTATGTGGTGGATGGAGGCATGGCATGGCACCCATATGATAGAACAGCAGAAGACTTGTTTGTATGGGGCATCATACAAGACAACCATCATGATCTTACTCTATGGCTTGTACGAGGGAGAGATGAGGGAGCAACAAGAGTTGTTGTTGTTGTGGTTACACTTGGGAGAGTATGGGCAGAGTTTTTCCCATACTTATCATGATATTTCCAGAGAGGAGGAAGGCACATTTAGGGTGCAAGGAGGCTACCCTTTAGCATTGGAGGATCATGAGAGGCTTCGATATAGGAAGAAGATCCTCTCACCTAGCAGCATGATAGTGGATGGCTTTGGCATATGGAATGTCAAAGGGAGGAGTCATGCAGTGACAAGAGCCTTATCACTAAGGCCTACAACGCTGTCACTTGGGAGTATGCTTCTATTGATGGAGTGTTCCAAGGGGAGTATGCATCCTCTCATTCTACAGACTTTTATGAGGAGATTCTCATGGGAGGGCTCATTCATGGACCTCACTTTCAGTTTACTCACCATGCATGGTAAGAAATACATTTCTATACTTGTTGATTACTCCATTGAGTATTTGTATCTTCTCACCATATATGAACAGTGCATTGCTCCACAAGAGAGCAAGAGTATTTTTGGGTCTCATGGTCACTTTAGGGCCAATCTTTGTAATGCTAGTAGCCCATCTATACATGACTTTGGGCAAGTGTATTGTTATTTTGATTATGTACATCTGATATCCATTGTTGCTTACTACCCCATGGTGGAGGAGCAAACATGCACAGCTTGTAACTTATTGAAGAACCACTTGCCACATGATATTCTCAAACAACAGTTGGGGAGATTGCGCAATATCCACTTGGAAAACCATTTGTACCATCCAAACTTGCACACAACCTTCAACATTTTTCTGGTTTGGATGCCATATGGTGATGGTGTGCTATTCATCTTGTATGGGATGGTTTGGGTTAGCATGGCTTATGACATTGGAGAGAGGATCCTTGGAGATTCAATCTTCTTCTTGCCACTGAAGGCAACCATGTTGCAGCCCAAGATCAACATGCCCTCTACACTTATCATAAGTGGAGAGGTGGACAACGTGGGATAGGCCCTCTTGCCTATCATGTTCATCTATTCAGCCCACCTACACCTCATGAGCCAAAGGTGGAGGGGATTTTTCATGAGTTGCCATGTTGGAGGGTGACTCATTTTATATGGATGATAGCTTGGGGGTGGAGGTTTCACTTGGGAATGAGAGTTTCCCATGCATTTCAAACTCCATGCCTTGAGAGGACCTCTAGATAGCACATAGTTGTCTCCTTGAGTATTTTACTTTTGCATGATGATAGCCGTTGTGAGATACACCAAATGCTAACTTGTATGCTTGGGAGAGGCACTATGGAGTTTCATTGCCGAGACAACATCTTATTCTTTGGGAGAGCTCATCATATGAGGATGCTACAGGAAGAGGGAAGGAGACTTTCTGGTTCTATCCTTGCAGTTGCTTGAGGACAAGCAACATTTGGGAGGGGAGGATTGTAATATTCCTAAAATTAGCATGCAGCTAATAGGAATATTAATTTTTGATTCTTGCACTTAGTAGGTGAATAAATGGGGGAAAGAGACCCATACTTATCTTGTATTAGCATAAAAGCCCTCTTGGTATGAAAAGGGGACATCCTAGTAGTTGGATCTTGCACTTTCCTTGTATGAACAGGAAGAGAATCATGTTGATTCAGTCAAGTTGACTAAGTCAACAACGCAGTTTGGAGGAGTAGCCTTGATGGAGCTACAACGCAATTTTGGAGGGAAAGTGATCATGTGGTGTTGGAAAACCTAATGGGTGGGACCCAAGGTTAGGAGGCTCACAAACCTTATAAGGAGGAAGATGGCAGACATTGGGGTTAGCTTATGGATTATTGATTTGGGTTTGCTTAGACTATTGAGCATTCTTCAGCTGTTGAGTTGAGTATGCAGTGCTGTTTAGCACAAGGCATTCCTGCTTAGGGATTCCTTCTCCTTCCTTGAGAAGCCTCTTGGAGGAGCATTGTTCTTCATTTTTCCACATCCGGGCTTGAGGCCAAGCATCCTCCTTCAGCTACAACGTTATTCCTGTAGCAGGGAACGTTGTGTTGCAGGGTGTTGCAGTGGAAGACTTACAACACCAACTTCTGAGCTTATCTTTCAGAGGAGGGAGCTCCCCTTTCTTTGCAAGATCTGTACAGGAGATTTCTGAGCCTATTGTACATCTTGGCATGTGGCCAAAGATTTCTATATCATCTACTGCGCAGTCATTTGCAGAAACTGCGTTATTTTTCCCAGAGTTGCAGTAGCAGGGTCAAGACCCTTGATCCTGAGCTAGTTCCTTGGAGGAAGGGCCAACCCTTCTCCCGGAAGGCTTTGTATAGCATTATTTTTCTGTTCTTTGTATATTTAAGCTATATTTATATAGAGCTGCAGTATAACTGCATTTTCCAGATCTAGATCTGCAGATCTGCTCTCTTATACATTGTACTTTCTTGAAACCCTTGTCGGGTTATTCTTATTGTGTATAAAGAGGAAGGAATCTCCATTCTCTCAGTCGTTGGATGCTTGTAGACTCTAGATCTATCATTTCTCATTATTTGCTGCATAAACCCTTAATAAAATAATGCTGTACATGCTTCAGTCCTTTCTGCATGAGTTAAGCTATGGGGTTTGGGCTTATTTGAGTCATATTGGCTTTGGGAGATCTGTTTATGTTGGCTAGAGGGATTTGCTTCTGCTCCAATTCTGGATGTGAGTTGCATATGGTGTATTCTAAGGGATCCAAGTCCCATTTCTCACATATATAGCGTTATTTTCTGAAGACAGCTATTTTATGCCCTATATTGCTGCATTTCCCCACTTTGGAAGGAGTGTATAGGCCATATTCTTGCTGTTGATCATTCATTTTCTGGTTAGATGTTCCTTTACATCTTATGAGCTGATTTACACCACTATGTGATTGGTTTGCTGCAGCTTCAACTTAAGAATATCTTAAGATATTCTTATTGTTGTAGATTTTCCCTATTTTGGGATATTACAGGTGGTGGACTAGAAGGATTAGCTCCATTGGAGACCACATAACCTTGTGTAAGGAAAGGATTCCTTAGCGCAACTGGTTGTGAAGAGAAGGGTCGAGTAGAAGATGGGAATGGCTGATTAGCACGCTTGTCATTTTCTGTCACTTGCAACAAATGATGCATTTTAGGGAGAAGGTGACACTCATGAGTATAATGCCCATAAACACCACAACTAGTGCAAGGTTTATCTGTGTTGATGTTGTTTCCTTGCTTAGGTTGGATACCTTATCTTTGGGTGTTGGTATATTGGTTTCCCCTAATGTTAGGGATGTTTAAAAATGTAATTAGGTTCAGTCTTCATAATGACAAATGTAATCACGATACTATGTATATAATGAAAATAGAAAAATAAATTTATTATTGTAAGTCTTGAGGCATGGGTTTCATGCTCAAAAGAATTTATTTATAGGTCAAAGCACTCATTGAGTGCCTCTAGGTTTGTTATAAAGTCATTGAGTCATTGTCATGTATGAATGACCCATCTGGGCATGTTACATATTGTAAAGAAATATTTATTGAGTCATAATCAAGTAAAAAGACCCTCCAAGACCTCATCATGGCACAAAGTTCAAGTCGGCCTAAGGAAACTTCTAGTTGACCTAAAGAGCAATTCACACCCCTCACAAGCATATAAATAAGAAGGAATTCGACATCTTTTGTACACTCACTCAAGAAATTTTGATCTCCTCAAGACAAAAGCTGGAAAAGGACGAAGAAGAAGAAGAAGAACTAGATCGAAGTTTTTGGGCCTCTCTCTCTCTCTCTCGTGCTAGGATTTCTATATTTGTTGGGCAGAAGAATTTGTTGGGAAAAAGAATTTGCTGGATAGAAGAATTTGCTGGGCAGGTCGAAGTTGCAAAAGAATGTGGTGGGGAGGTCGAAGTTGCTAAAGAGTTTGCTGTGTAGGTCGAAGTTGCAGAAGAATTTGCTGGGTAGGTTGAAGTTCCAAGAAGGATCTGCTGGGCAAGTCGAAATTGCAGAAGTTGTTGGAATCAAGGTTTGACTTGGTCTTGGAGGGTCTTGGTCAAGGGTCATAGGTCTTGGAATTCGTCAATTGAAGTTCTATCAGAAGATAATAATTCTTGTGGGTTTTCCTCTCAGTTGGAGAGGTTTTGGCCCTGGCTGATCGCCTACATCTTGTGTCCTATTGTCTCATTGATTTTATTGTTTGGTAGCCGTTTAATGATAAAAAAACACTAATAATAATCAAGTGTAAGAATAAGCTAATCAAGTTAAGTAAAAGTACATCACAAATAGTTATCAAAGTAAGAGAAATCCCCTAATCTGGCTGCCCCTAGATTTCTCAACATGGTATCAGAGCTAAGGTGTCAAGACAAGGAAATGCAACTTAAAGAAGGACACTCAAGGGCCAAAGCGCTAGAAAAGCATGTAAGAAGCATCAAAAATAGTTTGATCAAGAAAGAGAAATAAGCCTTATACCCAATGAAGGAAGAAGATTGAAGCATTTTTTGCTTTGGTTTGGGCTAAATCTCCTCCACACATGTGAAGGTTAGGGAATCATCCTGCATCAGTAGAAGTCGAAAATTGCAGTCACTCAAAGGAGCCAAAGTTTGGGTTAAAAGACTATTTAGCAAGTCCATGGCTACACTATGGTTGCCAATCTGAAGAAGTTGAGTGATTCCATTTTAGATTCAGATTTGGCGAATCCCACGATTTACAGGTAGTTGATCGGATCCTTGATGTGCGTGGTTAACACTAGGCTAGAGATTTTCTTTGCAATGAACACCTTGAGCTAGTTTATGGTTGAGTCAAGGCATGTACATTGGGTTGCAGTGAAGCATGTGTTGAGGTACCTGCATGGTACAATTGGATAAGGTCTAAGATATGTCTCAGGTGATGAAGTGAGTCGGTAGGGATAAACTGATTTTGATTGGGCTGTGAATGCAATGGACAAAAAGAGCAACTCACAGTGTTGCTTCAGCTTGGGATCAACTATGATATCCTGGTTTAGAAGGAAGCAGATTTCTGTTGCACTCAATACAACAAAAGCGAAGTATATTACAGCCAGTGCCACAAGTTAGGAAGTTGTGTGGCTTCAGAAGCTCCCTGCAAGGCTATTTGATCAGGTGCTAGAGATGACCTTGATATATTGTGGTAATCAAAGTTGTGTTAAGCTTTCGGAGAATCTAGTTTTTCATGACAGGTCGAAGCACATTGAGATCAAGTATCACTTCATTTGAGACATGGTGTAGAAGGGAGTAGTGAAGCTCTAGTACATATCCATAGACGAGCAAATTGCGGACATTCTCACGAAGCCTTTGTGTAGGGGGGAGTTTGTATACTTCAGAGACAAGCTTGGTGTGATGCAGAATGTATCCCTCATTGAGAGGGAGTGTTGATGTTTTTGCAGCATCGGGCAAACCTTCTCCCATGGGGTCATGCTGATTTGACTAGGGGAGAATGATGCATTCAGCGATGGGACCATGCTGATTTGGCTAGGGGTGAATGGCCCATGGAAAGTCTTTCTCCCATGTGGTCATGTTGATTGGCTCGGGGAGATTGACCCACAATGCTCACATTATGCTCCATGAGGGAGTGATCTATCTTTTATAGAGCAAGTTTGAATTATTTGTTGATTGGGGCTTTTCTCCCAACAGTGTGGTAAACAATTCTACTCTAATGCTGAGTTGTTATGTAGGCTCTATTAGTGAAGGGGTTTCTTGTGATCAACATCAACCTTGATGGGTCTCCACTCAACATCAAAGCTCTATATAAATAAACAAGCATGTGAGAGGAAAATCATCAACATAGCAAGCTCAATTGATCTTTTCTGGTGGAGGAGAAATTCGGCCAAGGAGAAATCTGTTGCTGGATATCATTTGTATTGTTTTCTCTCTCTTGGACGCGGTACATGTGAGGAGGTTGAGTGATTTGACCAACCTAGTTGATCACAACTTCACTGAGTTTGACCAGTTTGCACGTATGATTTGTACAACCATTGTTTGACCCATTTGATGTCAGTTGCACGTGAATAGTTGACCGTAGTTTGACTTTGACTTAGCCGCACGTGTGAGGGTTTGAACCTAAGAAACCAGATTTGTTGGGTGGGGCCCACGAATCTCGAATTCGTCGTATCTGATACGATACGTATGGATTCGTACCGAAATCACCGGATTCGATCGTATTTGTACAGGATACGTCGAATCCCGATCGTATCCTGTACGGATACGATCGAATCTCGTACAACCGGATTTGAGCAGCTGAAAAGTGCGATTTTGACTTATAAAAGTCCGATTTCTCTCATTGTTTCTCACAGCTATTTGTTTGTGAAGTGAGCAAGGAGCAAGGGTTAGCAAGGGGAAAGGGAGTTTTTTCAAAGAGATTCAAGCATTTGGTAAGTGCACTGTCCCTCTATGTTTTTGCATTTAGTTCTCTGTTAGTGTTTGCATGTGCATATGTTTTATGTATTTGGTCATTTTTGTTTATTTTTTACAGTTTTCATGGCTCAATCAAGGGCAGCAAGACAGGGGCAAAGAAAAGGGAAGAATGTCCCCATTGGAGATGCCCCTCCTGTCCCTGTTTCATCAGGGTCTGCAAGTATTCCATCTATTGGATGTGGGGCCGCAACAGCAGC
Source organism: Pinus albicaulis (assembly GCA_034641835.2). NCBI lineage: Eukaryota > Viridiplantae > Streptophyta > Pinopsida > Pinales > Pinaceae > Pinus > Pinus albicaulis. The sequence goes on from CM076582.1 coordinate 1,093,396,486, forward strand.
TTCAAATGTGCAGGGAAAACAAACTCATGACCCCAAATACCCATTGTGGAAATATGTGACAAGAGAGGCAGGGCTAGGCAAAAAGGCAAAGGGAGGAGGAAATTGTTCATGGAAATGCAATTTTTGCAATGGCCACTTCACTTGCACATATTTCTGTGTGAAAGCTCATTTGTTGGGTTTGCCAGGTTGTGGCATTCAATCTTGTACATCAATTGAATTGCCACAGAGGAAGGAATTGGAGAAAGAGCAATTTGTTGGTGCGACAACTGTGGCATCAAAATGAAAACAAAACAAGAATGATGACCCCCTTCCATTCTTAAGGAAAAGTAGCAACAAGTTCCATTTTGAGAGTTTTAGTAGGGGACAATCAGCAAAGGGAAAGGCAACTGCAGTTGGTCCAATGGACAAGACTTTTCAAAAAGAGAAGAGGGAAGAGCTTGATCTCATCATTGCATTTTTTTTCTATCAGAACTTCATATCCTTTAATGTTGCACGGTCACCTCTATTTATTGAGATGTGTTGAGCTCTTAGTCATGGGGCTCCATCAGGGTATGTGCCTCTTGGGTTAGAGAAGCTCAGAACCACATTGTTGACAAAGGCAAAGAAAGAGGTTGAACAAATGCTTGAGCCTATTAAATCAGCATGGCCAACATCTGGGGTTAGCATTGTTTCTGATGGATGGATAGATGCAGAATGCCACCCACTCATCAACTTCATGGTGTCATCCTTGAATGGTCCAATTTTCTTGAAATGACAAAAATTAAATGAGCTGTATGGGCTACGCTGTCAAGATGGTTGGTCTGCATAGACCACTTAGGGAATAGAAGAAACGTTGTGGCCGAGAGGGAGGAGGCACACATTATTTTCCATTCACATTCTCTCATGCGCTGAGGAAAAAAACCCTATGCGCATGGAGAAAGAACAACCACAAGAAGCAGAGCGTGGGGAGGTCTGGTGAGTGTGGCATGATTCATGTGCACATAGAAAGAAAAATGAATAGAGGAGGCAGAGATGCTTGTATTGAAGAAAGAAGTGGAGGCCGAGAGGCTCTTGTGGGGAAAACACCCACAACTCATATGTATAGGAAGAGAAGGGAATAGGAAAAGATAGGGAGGTTGTGAGGCTCCTGGATCGTAAAAACTAAATTGCTGAGAGGGCAGAGAAGATATTAGGACTGAGAGAATTCAGGGAGAAGATGTTGAAAATAGTAGCGAGAAAGGGTTCCTTGATTTGTGCCTTTATCAAAAGAACCAGAATGAGTTTCTTCTTTGGCATGCTCGAGCTCCTGCAAAATAGGAGTCAAGGATGAGTTATGAAGTTGTTAACCAATGTGTTAAGATAGAAGGTTATGTTTATTGTCTTCTAGTGCGTGTTATTTTGGGTAAAGGACGAGTTGATTGAGTTAGGCTTTTAAATTATAGGAAGGATGAGTTAACACAACCAATGAGCTTTTCTTAATTAGTCATTCAAGAGTTTGACTTTCCTCAAGTAAAACTTGCCAGTAATATCCTAATCAAGGTGCTTATGAGGAACGAAGGCACAATTTGATCATTGCCTTTTGAGCACGAGTTGGTGAGACAAGACAATAGAGCTCACGGGTTTGTGAGAAGGTTGCACATGTTTATGTGTGGAGCTTGTGAGATAAAGGTGTGCCAAGAGAAGCTTGTGACAGAAAGGCGTTCCAAGAGAAGCTTGTGCGCATTATTTGAGAGAGGAATTTCCTTGGAAATTGCGCAACAATTTCGGAGCAGCCTATGTGCAAGGTATTAGGAGGAAATCGAGGAGCAGATGGGGGGTCTTGCAAGGAGTGTTTCAACTTAGTACAAGTAGAGGGAATCAGATTGTATTCTCTATTGAAACAAGTTGTATTTGTAAGAGATATATTGCTCAGTTTCTATCATTAAAATTCTCAAACAAGTAGAGGGTTTTCCTAGTTGGGTTCCCTAGAAATTTTTTTGCCTCGATTATTGTGATGGTGTATTTATTTTTGTTTGTATTCTGATGCTAAATTTGGTAGAGGAATTCTGTGCCTATATGAAAATAAACTAGTTCTCAGATTGTTCATATTAGCAGCTGCATAATTTCAATGAAATTCTAGAGAAGAGACTTTGACGATATCACAACTATGAAACCCATGAGGGGTTGCTGGCTAATAATCATAGAGTGAGCTCAGTTGATAGTCTAGCTGATAATCACCAAGCAATGGCTGTGCCCTACAGGTCTGATAAATCCACTGGCGAGTGCACCCTTGTTCCTTCAGAGGTAACACAAGTGATAAAACCTCCTTATCATTCACTATATTTCTCTTTCCACATTTGAATTGAAACTTCGTGTCCAAGTCCTTATTGATGTTGGGATTTTGTAATCTAAGTCCCTTTGAATAAAAGAAAGCGTTCCCTACTTGAGGTAAATTTGTTGAATAACGGGTGGGTGAAGGCAGCATGGCCTTGAGACACCCTATTTTCAACCGATGATATTGTTTCAATTCCTTGAGTGGATGATGGTTGTATTCCAGTGAGTGGTCCACTATCCTTGGTTAATCTGATAACTGGTGGGTGGAGGTGAGGCAACCTTGATACACCCTGTTTCAGCTGATACTACTGATATAAAACTCCTTTGAAAGCACTCCATCTCAAGCTTTGGAATCTGGTTCGAGGGTGAGTACTGCAAGAAAGATTTGGCTGCAGTGTCTAAGGTTGGGTGGAGAGTTGAAGTCCCAATCTCCATTGCCTAGTTTAGTTTATCAAGGATAAGTGTCTACTTATGACTCTCATATTTTGAAAGCTTATGCTTATTTAATGCACTGTTTTATCATGGTTTGTGATGTTGAGGAATGAGGTATAGCTGTCTGAATGAACATTGTTGTTTTAAAGACATGGTTATGGAATGGTTTCAGTTCCTGTGTTGGCCTAAGGACTGCATTGATATGAATTCAATGTGCTTGGTTCAATGCGTGTATTATGCCATGAAATGTGACTTTATGTATGCTGAAAAATAATGATTCTTGTATGAATTAGAAGTGTGAACTTCTTGCATAGATGAATGGATTAAATGCTTGTAATATTCCAAGCAGAAAGTTTGGTGAATGGCATGTGTGCAATGTCTATATGATCTAGTTGGTATTCCTGAGTTTGACATGGTCTAAGAGGCCTGTGCTCTGAGAGATAGATAGATCTCTTTTCTGTGTAATGTTCCTGGATTCCAAGCCTTATTTTTTAGGTGCCAAGCTCAGGAGGAATAACGATACACACACACACATACACATATAGATATGTATATCTTTATATGTAATACATATAAACTGATTGGGCTGAAATCCCCATAAGCTGAAGAGGGATGGCATCAAGACCAATTATGCGTGCACATTCAAGGTTAGGAGGGATAGCTCTTAGAGATACATAACTATGCATGTATGGAAATGAGCGGGGGGCAAGTTCAAAGCGTTGAGAGGCTTGGCCTTTGTCCATGTTGCTGTAACCAACCGCCAAGGGCAGAAACCACCTCAACTGCATATGTGGACAAGTGCTGTAGAGCTGGAAGTTAGGGACCGAAGGAAACAAAGGATGTCAAGCATAAGCCTCTAAGAGTCAAATTGTATCATTGGAAGTAGTTATTAGTTTGAAAAATTGTACTAGACTTCTTTTCGCTAGAAAATAAACACATGACACTTGTCATGTGTCGGGTGGAACCACGCAGAGGGTGATGTCACCCCAATAGAAATGGGGTGATGATGTCACCTCGACGATTTATCCTCAGAAGAAACAACGAGGGACTACGTGAGTAAATTTTGGGATTTAAAGTCTAGGATGTTGTGGCAGGAGTGGGCTCGAGTGCTCGCTATTGCTACAAATATTGTGAGGATATGGTGGAGAAGGGACCGCCAGGGTTCCACGTAATCTCGGAAGGTTCGTCTTCAAGAGAAATGGCGATGGATGACAAAGTTATTTCTGAGGAGGTTATCTTTGGGGTGACGTGGTCTTCGAGGGGCTTGCACCCGCATACCCATCATGTCTCGCGTATGTGTTATGGTTGGGCCATGTGAACCGTGGGGGGTTAGTTTGTGACTCTTGCATATGAACGGGTCAGCAACTAAGGTAACACTGTCGTGTGGCAGTAGGGTCGCTGACTGGGATAACTGCGTGGGGACCATGTGGAAGGTCAGAAGATGGGGCGAGACCTGATAGGTCAGATTTCCATCTGTTGGAAAGTGTAACTAGGATCGGTCTTCATAATGACTATGTAATGAAGAAGACAAAGATAATAAAATGTATTTTGCAAAGCTTGACTCATGGGTTTCATGAGCAAGTAGTTTTTATTATAGGTCAAAAACTTCTTCTTGATGTCTTTTAGGGATTTGTCATCTTGTCATAAATGTATAAAATAGAGTCATGTATGTAAAGTCATGTTACACTTGTGTAAAGGACAAATTATATGCTCCAAGATCTTGTCACCTCGCTCCACGAAGTCAGCTCAAAATGTGTTGAAGATCCACCCTTGATCAAGTTGGCCTATCTATAGATGAACATGTCAGCCTAGAGGTGGGAGACAATCCCTATATATAAAGAGACTACGACCTCATTTGTAACAAAGAAAAATTCGGATAAAGGTTTGCAATTTAGTGTGAAAGGAAGTGCGAAAAGAGAAGGATCATTACCGAGAAGAAGAACTGTGATTGAGTCAAGAAAAGAGGTTTACTATCTCTGGTTAAGGGTCTGCTCCCTCCTCGCATATCTCAGGAAGGTCGAAGGTGCTCACAGCGTGAAAATGACATCTACAAGTTCAGTTTCGGGCTATCACACCTCGCATACAGTTCAGGGAGGCCAAGGACTATCACAGCGAGAGGAAAAGGTGCGAAGAGTAGGCAAGTCTACAAGGTTTCAAGGTCATCATAGTTCAGGTCTTGGGTCTGCACTATACCACACATATCTTGGATAGGCTGAGGGTATCAAGGGTGCAATAAGGAGGTCGGAAGGGACACTATAGGCAATCGAGAAAGAATGAAAGGAACCACATCATCTAAGGGCTAGGGACCGAGCTTTCTAAGGCTGGTGCAGAACAATGCAGAACAGTGCAAAAGTTACACTAGGAGCCAAAAGGGAGCAGTGACAAGGATTTAGAGGCATACATAGGTCAAGGTTTTGTGTCATGGTCATGGTACTTGTCAATTGAGAACCTATAAGAAGAACTAGTTGCAGGTTTTCCTCTCCAAGAGGGAGAGGTTTTGGCCCTGACATTAAGAGCCAAAAGCTTGTGTCTTTTGTGTTTTGATAATTGACTTGATGAAATACCTAATAAGCTAATGAAGAGAATATCTAATTTAGAGAAATAAGTTCACAAGTAATTATCAAGTAGAGAATTGAATTAAACTACGCCCTATCAAATTCTTAACATGGTATCAGAGCTAATTTGCTAGAAAGGGCTATTTGACAAGCAGACACTCAAGTACCAAGAAGATCAAGGATCAATTTTTAGAAGGCAAAGTCTACATTGAAGAATCAATCCTTAGATTCTAAAGAAGCAGTTTGTATATGGAAAGCCATCTCAAGTAGATCAAGGACGCCATCATCATCAAGGATTGAAGGTAATTTTAGGTCTCCTGAGGAAGCCATTCAAGGAGGAAGCTCCTACTACCTTTTACATCATATACTCAAGTAAGTATCTTAATGTTCTCATCTGAATCTGTCGAAATGACTTTTTGCAAAGAAAGCAACAAATTGTTTGGGACTACAAACTTTCTTGCTTGGAAGAAAAGGACAGATTTAAATTTGACTGAAAATAAAGTTATGGATTACATTAAAGGGTCAAAATGACTAAACCCTCAAAGGAAGACACTCAAGCTTATGCCAAATACATGAAGGGAGACATAAGAGCCCAAAGGATTCTTATAGAATCCATAAAAGACACTTATTCCCTATGTATCCAAATTAGAATCATCAAAAGAAATATATGAGAAATTGGTGGAGCTATTCTCTGTAAGTACTGCAGGAGAAATAATATCTCTAAGACAAGAACTATATAAGTGGAAAATGTCAAGAGAAGAAGGAATAACTTCATATTTTATGAAGATTTCTGAAATGCGAGATCAACTGTAGGAAATGGGAGAAATAATGTCTGACAAAGAAATGACTACAGTGGTGCTGAATGCTCTACCAGAGGGATGGGGAAACTTCACTTCTAGTATCTATGGGAAGAAAGAAGCAACACCATTCCAAGATCTGTGGTCTCTATGTAAGATAGAAGAGACTAGACTAGAAGCCAAAATTGAGACTAGAACAAATGAGGAAAATCAAGCCTATGCTGCCATGCAAGAAGGAAAGGAAAATTTGGTAAATCTGGTCATCAAAACAAAGGAAGAAACATGAACAAGATACGATGCTATGGATGTAACGAATTTGGGCACTATAAAAGGGATTGTCCCAAATCTAACAAGGGTAAGAGGAAAAAGGAGGAAGCCCATGTTGCTGGAGAAGTAGAAGAACCTGATGCAAAGAAGCCGAAGAAAGAAGAAGTGAAAGATTTCTATTATGATTGAGATCATCTTCATATTTAAGTAGTATATGTCAGGTTGTAAAATAATATGATAGGAAGCATTGTATTTTAGGTAGATGCATCTCGTTAGGATGGGCATCATGATGGGAGCATTAAAGGAGGAGCACTTGTTGTAGGAAGATATCTACGCTATAAAAAGCTCCTTGGAACCTCACTGAAAAACAAACATTTATAAAAGGTAGTCATCAAGATCAAAGGTCATCATTCAATAATCAATAAGAAAACAAATGTTGACATTCTCCAATGGAATCCTTTTTGGACTCACTGATTAGAAAGAAAGCAATAGGCTTCCTTGAGAAATTCTAACTTGCAAAATTCTAGATGACATATTGATGAAGTAGGTCAAGGGAATGAAACTCTTCGTTCTAAAGAAACCTGCTGCAGGATGACTCAAAAGGAAAAGAAAGAGGTACATATATATATGCTGACACTTGATGCTATGAAGTCATGTGATTGCAGGTAGTATACTTGTATCTTTAGAAGTATGATCAAAATAGAAAGCATAAACTCTTTTGATGCACAAGTTGCCATAATGCATGATCTACACTAGATGAAATCAACATAATATGTCCTGATATGGAATACGAGGTGATTGTACATTATCAAGGAACTACACTATGGAAGTTCTTGGGAATGAAATAAAACTGTGTGGAGAAAGAAAAAGGAAGAGATCATGGGAAGTACAACCTTGGAAAGAAGCAGTCAACCTCCAAGGAAACCAGTAAGACTTGACTAGAAAATTTCCTGGGAAGATATGTAGACTCTGATAGAAGTCTGAAAAAGATGGAGACCCTTGACAATACATATCTTTAGGAGATTTGTTTGTTAAATTTCTGAAGATGTTCTATGCTAGATGCAAATACTTTAAACTTCTAGGGCTCAATGAAAGTAAGATGCAGATAGAACATACCAATAGATCGATGGAAGACAAGCCAAAAGAGAGATAAAGAATGGTGGTGTTACTGCGATTAGCAAGATGCTTCAACCAGCAAAGTTTTCATAAGGTCAGCCTCCCACATGTGTCACACAACCCAAGACGTCTCATCAAGAATATACCACCAAGACACTGCACCAAGATGCCCTAAACGTAGAACCAAGAACGCTGCTCCATCACCATCCCAGAGAGAAGAAAATGCCTCCATAAAAATGTGTGTGTGTAAAATGAACTCCAAGTCTCTCCAATATATAGGCATCTGTGGGGGTGTGTGACACATCTCTTATGCATGTGGGATAAATGTTAAAATTGGACAACTAGGTCCAAACTCCATGTTGTGATGCTCAGATGAAGATACCGATATTTTTATTGGGTTCTTCTTTCGGGGAGGTGTAAGATCGATCTAAAATTGATCTTAATCCGATGGGCAGAACATTTATTTTGAATTTATTTTTAATAATTTCAAATATGTGTAGGTCGGCCTTAAGGTTTTACACCCCCAGCAGATGTGTCACACACCTCAGTGATTGGTATAAATAGAGTCAACGTTGGAGGACTTTTTCACTCATCTCACCCTCACACATCATCTCTCCTCTTTTGATTTAGTACGAGCTCCTTGGAAGCAGTTTCGGTTCACACGTGGGAAGAAGGACGAAGAAGAAAAACTACTATAACTAGGGTTTCCACGCAAGTTTGACCAACGTTGACTTTGGTCAACGCATGGTCCAAAGAGGTTGAATTTTGGTGGAGACTTAGATTTTGGAAGGTCGTACATATTGGCACAAGAACCGAGGTCAAAAGGTTGACCGAAGAATGAGCTATGTTGACTTTCTTGCTTCTGTTCTGCGTTGACTTTTTTGGGCAGTGTTGACTTTTCTGGGGTTGACTTTGAGTTGACCGTGTGGCTGTTTTGAGGGCTGTTGTGACACATGCTGGGTTGGTTGACCAAGGAGACTTTGCTGGTTGAAGCATCTTGTTGACCGCCGTAACGCACCACCACATTTTTCTGTTTCTGGTTTGTCTTCTGTAGATCCACTAGTATGTTCTATCAACATTTTACTTGATTGTTTATGTGATTGCTGTAGTGAAAAGTAAAGTTGCATCAAGCATAGAACATCTACATAAATTTACATGGTAGCAGAGCTGAGGTGAAGACAAGCCCTAATTTGTAGCAATCATCGAAGAAGAAAATGGGTTCCACAAACTATGGCTTCAAGGAGGATGACAAATTCACTGGTAAGGATGACTTCCATGCTTGGAAGATGATATTGGATCTCAAATTGGAAGACCAAGATATCATGGACTATGTGCAGGGTAAAATCCAAGAAGCTCCATCCATCGCTACTGCTGTTGCCGAAACAAAGTACAAGAAGGGGGAGATCAAAGCAAAGCTGATGATCAGGGAATCCATTCATAAAAGTCTGGTGGCCTACATCTCTGAGTTGGGCACATCCAAAGAGATGTATGATAAATTGATCCTCATGTTTAAGGCCAACAATGCGAATCAGGTACTATTCTTCAAGAATCAATTGAAGAATCTGAAGAAAGGTAGGGATGAGTCTGTCCAATCATACTTTTTGAAGCTGATCGAGATCAGAAACAATCTGCTGGCTATTGGGGAGACAATAGCTGATCGAGAAATGGTAATCATTGCACTTGGAGGGCTCTCATCCGAATGGCATTTGTTCAACACTACCATTCTAAATAATAATGTGATACCTGACTTTGACGAAGTACTATCGAGATGCGTTCAAGAAGAATCAAGAATGAAGGAGTATGGAAATGAAGGAAATGCTGCATACGCTGCTCATTCTAGAAAGAAGAACTCTGGTGGTCCAAAGAACAAGGGAAAAGCAGTGGTCTAAGGAAATAAGGGCAAGTGTTTCACTTGTCATAGGCTTGGTCACTATGCTAGAGAATGTCCTTTCAAGAAGGATTCTCCTGATGGTGATGATAACAATAACAACTGGAGGAATGGCAATCAAAGGAACAACAGGTTCAAAGGAAAAAGGAAGGCTCCCTCCGGCAGAAATGATCAACCTTTTAAAAGGTCAAGAAACTTCAGGTATGAGGAATCACATGTTGTTGATAAAATAAATGAATACATTCTTGTATTTGCCCTCTCTGTTGCATCTCCACCCGACACTATGGATGTTTGGTTAATAGATAGCGGTGCCTCAAGGCACATTACTGGGTTCAAGGAAGCACTCTCTGATATGGTTGAGAAGGATACTAATCTAGAAATTATCCTTGGAGATAATGCCATATATCCCGTAAAAGGGACAGGGACTATGACCCTCCACTTGTCTCAAGGTCAAGTCCTCCACTTGCAGGATGTACTTTATGTACCAAATTTGAAGAAGAACCTTGTGTCTATATCGGCCATGGAAGACAAAGGTTTCAATGTGGCATTCACTGCTGGAAAGGTGCGCATGTGGAAGAAGAGCTTCAAGGAAGCCATTATGTTTGGGTCTAGTACACTCTACCAGGTGGAGGAAGTCCATTAGGAGCAATGACATGAGATGCTATCCGACAGACTGATAATGGCACTGAATATGAGACAAACGAGTTCAAGAAATTTTGCAGAGGAGCTAGCATCAGGAGGGAGACCACAATGTTTGTGGGCTACAACGAAACTTCGAAGGCCTATAGATTCTATGTGCCTGGTCAAAGGGAAGTGGAGATATGCCACGATGTCACCTTTGATGAAGATGCTTCCCTAAGGAAAGTAGTCAATCTTTCGAGATTTGAGGAAGATCATGAAGCAAGGCCTGGAAATCAAGAGGAACCGAAGGATGAGACGATGCACTACCATCATGGCTCAGGGACACTCTCGAGGATGCTGAGGGACATATGGCCCCAAGGGGGACATTTCGTGAAAGCAAGAAGCCGAGTAGATACCAAGGGTATCTAGTAGCCATGAGTACTATTGTATAATCCGAGCTTGGATCTTTTTGAGGAAGCCGTAAAGCATCAAGTCTTTGAAGGATGCTATGCAAGAAGAGTATGAGTCCATAATGAAGAATGATGTCTGGGATGTGGTTACTAGACCGGAGGACAAAACAATTGTCACTTCAAAATGGCTCTACAAGATCAAGCATGGATCTGATGAAAGTGCTGAAAAGTTCAAGGCCAGATTTGTTGCCCGTGGCTTCTCTCAAAAAGAAGGCATAGACTATGATGACATATTTGCCCCTGTGATTACCATCTGATCTGTCATAGCCCTTGCTGCTACGCAAGGATGGAGTCTTCATCATATGGATGTGAAGATCGCATTTCTGCATGGAGCAACCTCCGGGGTTTGAAGTCCAGGATCAGGACACCCATGTCTGCAGGTTGAAGAAAACCCTCTATGGGTTGAAGGAAGCACCCAGAGCTTGGTACGAGAGGATAGATAGCTACTTGATGAAGCTAGGCTTCACTCGTAGTAATGCTGGTCCGAACCTTTACTTCAAGGTTGATAGAGAGAAGCCTCTCATTCTAGTGCTGTATGTGGACGACCTCTTCCTGACAAGTGCTGACCCTCTCATTCATTAGTGTAAGAGGGAGCTTGTTGCTGAGTTTGAGATGAAAGACCTAGCGCTGATGCACTACTTCCTAGGCATGGAGGTATGGCAGAGACCTGGCGAGATTTTCCTTTCTCAAGGAAAATACATTGTGAAGCTTCCGGAAAGATTTAGTATGGTGGACTGTAAGTTCGTGTCGACACTGATGGAGCTCAACATTAAGAAGTTGAGGGGCAGCGCTGCTGGGCTCGTGTTAGCTAATCCTACTGAGTATCGTCAACTCGTAGAGGCCCTGATGTTCTTAGTGAACACTTGTCCGGACGTATGTTGTGCAGTGAACACTTTGAGTTACAGCGGGATGACGCACAAAGCAAAGCAAGTTACGGCGGGATGACGCACAATGTTTGATTGCACAGGTGGATGGAGTTCTCCCTAGTTGAGAGGGACTGTTAAAATTGAACAACTAGGTCCAAACTCCATGTTGTGATGCTCAGATGAAGATACCAATATTTTTATTGGGTTCCTCTTCCGGAGAGGCGTAAGATCGATCTAAAATTGATCTTAATTCGATGAGCAGTACATTTATTTTGAATTTATTTTTAATAATTTCAAATATGTGCAGGTTGGCCTTAAGGTTTTACACCCCCAGTAGATGTGTCACACACCTCAGTGATTGGTATAAATAGAGTCAACGTTGGAGGACTTTTTCACTCATCTCACCCTCACACATCATCTCTCCTCTTTTGATTTAGTACGAGCTCCTTGGAAGCAATTTCGGTTAACACGTGGGAAGAAGGATGAAGAAGGAAAATTACTACAGCTAGGGTTTCCACGCAAGTTTGACCAGCGTTGACTTTGGTCAATGCATGGTCCAAAGAGGCTGAAATTTGGTGGAGACTTCTATCTTGGAAGGCCGTACATATTGGCACAAGAACCGAGGTCAAAAGGTTGATCAAAGACTGAGCTGCGTTGACTTTCTTGTCGTTGTTTTGCGTTGACTTTTCTGGGGTTGAATTTGAGTTGATCATGTCGCTGTTTTGAGGGTTGTTGTGACACATGCTGGGTTGGCTAACCAAGAAAACTTTGCTGGTTGAAGCATCCTGTTGACCGCTGTAACGCACCACCACATTTTTCTGTTTCTGGTTTGTCTTCTATGGATCCACTGGTATGTTCTATCAGCGTTTTACTTGATTGTTTATGTGATTGCTATAGTGAAAAGTAAAGTTGCATCAAGCATAGAACATCTACATAAATTTACAGTAAATCAGGCCGACCTTTCTGCTCATCCGATCAAGATGTTCTTTAGATCGATCTTGCAACTCTTCGAAAGAGGAATCCAATAGAATTATTGGCATCGTCATCTGAGCATCACAACATGGATTTTGGAAGTAGTTGCCCAGAATTAACACTTCCTCTCAACTAGGGAGAACTCCATCCACCAGTGCCATCAAACATTGTGCGTCATCCCGCCGTAACTTGCTCTTTATTTAAGAACAAAAAGGTGAGTCACAAGGACATCACTCTCGGTTGACAAAATGAGCTCAGAGGTCTGAAACCTCTATGGGACTCAAAGGAGTCACATACCAACCCGAAGTTGGTTTAACTGACCCGAAGTCAGTTGGAGGTCTAAAACCTCACTTGGACTCAAGAGAGTCATATACTAACCCGAAGTTAGTTTAACTGACCCGAAGTCAGTTGGAGGTCCGAAACCTCACTAGACTTGATCCCAGATCAAGTGGTTGGACACGTGCCATCCTAGATATAGAGAGTACGACAATCTACGATGCGTCCATCAGCCTTGCTATGGTCTCTATTCACATTTCCCACCTCATTGGCCAAATGAGAGGTACTTCCCATGAGTCCGAAACTCCATGGGTAGGATACATACGGGGCACACATCAGAGAGAGGTAAACCAACTCAATATCATCACGGTGGGGCGGAAGCACACCAATAAAGTTCGGTAAGCTTAGCCCTGTAGTTGCTTATAGCTCTAAGAAGCTATCCCCAAAGCCCCCTTGGAGCTCCTAGAACTCATCGTCCAACAGGACCCTCCAAATAGGGTCGTTCCACAATTCCAAGATTCTCATGGAAGGTTAGGAACATGACCTTCCCCAAGGGCTCTGTGAGAACATCTGTGACCTGCTCATCAGTTCCTATATGATCGAGCCTTACGGCACCTCGCTGTACCATATCCTAGATAAAATGGTACCAAACATCAACGTGCTTGGATTGATCATGGAACACAGGATTCTTAGACAAACGAATCCCCCTCTGGTTATCACAAAGGATAACAATGGCATCAAGCACATGCTCGAACAACTCACTGAAGAGCTTTCGCAACCAAGTGGCTTCACAACAGGCCATACACACTGCAATGTATTTGGCCTCAGCAGTGCTCAAAGCTACCGACTTCTGCTTCCTGCTTGAAGTAGACTCAAGGGTGAAGCAGCATCCAAATGTGCTCTTGCGATCCACCACACTGCCAGCCCAATCGACATCAGCATATACACGAAGTCTCAAACTCCTGGCAGTGTATCTCAACCCATGGTCTATCGTGCCTTAGAGATATCTCAAGAGTTTCTTGGCACCAACCTAGTGAATGTTATGAGGATCAACCATGTGTTGACTCAAGGTGTTCACTGCACAACATACGTCCGGACGAATGTTCCCTAAGAACATCAGGGCCCCTACGAGTTGACGATACTCAGTAGGATTTGCTAGCATAGGCTCAGCAGCACTGCCACTCAACTTCTTAAAGTTGAGCTCCATCGGTGTCGATATAGACTTACAGTCCACCATACCAAATCTTTCCAGCAGCTTCACAATATATTTTCCTTGAGAGGAAAATCTTGCCACGTCTCTGCCAAACCTCCAGGCCTAGAAAGTAATGAATCAGTGCTAGGTCCTTCATCTCAAACTCTGAAGCTAGCTCCCTCGTACACCGATGAATGAGAGGGTCAACACCTGTCAGGAAGAGATTGTCGACATAAAGAAACAAAATGAGAGGCCTTTCTCTATCAACCTTAAAATAAAGGTTCGGATCAACATTACTTCGAGTGAAGCCCAGCTTCATCAAGTAGCTATCTATCCTCTCGTAACAAGCCCTGGGGGCTTGCTTCAACCCATAGAGGGCTTTCTTCAACCTGCATACATGAGAGTCTCTATCCTGGACTTTGAACCCCAGAGGATGCTCCTCATACATCTCTTCTTTTATCGAACCATACAGAAGGGCGGTCTTCTTATCCATCTGATGAAGACTCCATCCTTGCGTAGCAACAAGGGTAATCATAGGTGCAAGTATATCATCATAGTCTACGCCTTTCTTTAGAGAGATGCCTTGGGCAACAAATCTTGCCTTGTATTTTTCAGCACTCCTATCAGATTCATGCTTGATCTTATAGAGCCATTTCGAGGTGACAACAGCTTTGTCCTCCGGTCTTGGAACCATATCTAGACATCGTAATGGATTCCTGCTCTTTGTATATAGCATCCTTCCATAGTTGATGCTTAACGACTTCTTCAAATGATCTAGGCTCATATTGTACTAATGGCAACTAGATACCCTTGGTATTTATATGGCTTCTTGCTTTCCCCAAATGTCCCCCTTTGGGGCCATATGTCTCTGAGCCATGAGGGTCTTCTCTTCTTTCTTCCAGCAACGTTATTTTCTCAGGAGCATATACGGTTGTAGTCTCCCTCTTAATGCCATCTCCTCTTGTGAGGTAAGATATCTATAAGAACATCCTCTCAAGGATTTCACAGGCAACATATCAGATAAGTCAGAGTGTAGCAGATGTCTTTGTGACACTTGAGGAATGAAGAAAAGTCCCCTATGCTTTCCTTTGTTGAAACCCTGACAAATGCCTTCATGATTATTTTGAATGCGGGCATTCCAGACACCAACTTGGAGAGGGATTTGTAATCATGGGCCTGAATCATATTCTCCCACTGTTAAGGCCATACAAGAATCATAGCCATATATTGCCATATATCTGTCATGCATCTTGACATGTATCATATTTTGTCATTATCATACATATCACTTATCATATTTAGCACTGCCAGACAGAACTGAAGACATCAAACTTCATGGTTATATATGATTTTTCATATGCCTCACAGACCAAGTTCATATAGATTCTGCCCTATACAGTGAGGTCAAATATCCTTTACCATCTGTCACTGTTCTAAGGCTCATCGACCAGCCATCTCAGATTTAAACAACATTCAAAGACATACAAACTTTCTATGTAAGAATTAATTTTACATACCTCTTCTTTTGTTTGCCTTCTTACAGTGGATTTCCAACATCATTGACCTAAACAAGTAGATAGCCCAACCAAAGACTGCAATTTGGCATCCTGGCATTAGTGATCAAATGGTACCTTCTTGAGCTAAGGGGATGCAATTGATGAAGCTTGGTCTGGTTAGGGCTTCTTGTAAATCATCGTTGTTCCAAAACTTCCTCATTTCTGCAGCCTTTCTTGTCATACATGATGATGCCCTTCGCTGTCTCTAAGGGTTGATATGAACCCTTGTTAGACATCTCGGCCCTTTCTGAAGTCTGAAGTGCAACTGTAAAAAGAGGGAGATTATACTTGCATTGTCTGCAAATCAACCCATGAATTTGGCCTACCCTCTCTGTTCTTGAAATCAGATCTGTAATGAGAAATTGTCATGTCACTGTCACCACAGGAACTCATCACCAAACTGTGATGCATTAAATCTTATTGTCGTCACTGAATCTTTGCAGCTTCTTTATCTTACTGATATAAGACTTCTTCCTAGACAGATATCAGAATTCATGTCACTGCAATCATACATATGAACTTCAGAGACACATCTAACATGTCTTAAGTTCGGTGATCCGAATTCTAGGATAGATCTGAGTTTCATCTTTTACTGTGATCACCCTTGAAACATATCTTTGATGTCTACATCATCCGAACTTGTTTCAGTACCGGAGATCCGAACTTTGCTTCTGTTTAGCCCATCCAAGAACTTTAGATAGATGTGACTTCGTTGTCCCGTTAGCATAGGTCAATTATCATCCGACCATCAATTCACGAAATCAAGAATATTAAAAGTAAATCCCAGAACTATCGAACGCTTTTCCAGAACATCTAGAGATTGCTTTTGCCTTCACTGCCATTCCCACCGACGAAGAGCTTCTCGTCTTCACTGTCGTTCCTGAAGGGGCCTCGCTTTCCCTTGGATGACTCTGCAAACTTCATATGATAGAAATCGTAACTCCAAATGCATGATCCAGAATTTCTTCCTTTGAACATCAACGAATCATATTCTGTTGGTCAAATGTAGTCAAAGATTTTTCTCACCTGCTTTAGATATGAACTGAGTTCTGGTTAAGGTTTGTTGTCTTATGACAACAAACCCTTTGCACTCCTCCAAGAATTATTACAAGGCTGCGGATCCCTTTTTAAGTCACTGTTTCACAATATAAGGCTGATTAGGGCTATATCTACAACCTTCCACTACTAGTTAGGGCTAGATTCAGCCTTCCGCAACTTCCCTGATGGTTGCGACATAACTGTGACCCCAGATCTGGCCTTTATAGGGCTGTAGCCTGATTGAAACAACCTCCTTGGAGTTGCGACAATCCTTTCCTAGAGGATTCACTCACAGGCAACTCTAAACTGTTCACAGGTCTGCGACTGACTTGATGATGGATCTCAACTTGTGGGAGAGGGTTAATAATGCCGATATTAAGAATCAACTAACCCATATCTGCTCAGCATCCTGTCTAAGGAGCTCGGTGTATATGGAGGAGGGAAATCATGTAACGAAACCGCAATACGTCTACGGAGATTGTCTTGAAACGAGTGGCAGTTACCCATAGCTTCCTCAGCCCTGCAAATAGATTCACTCAAAATAGAACCAATCCTCTTCGTCCTTCTTGAAACCCTCGACAACCTCTTCACGCTGTTTATAGAAGGCTTTTCCACTTAAGAACAGCCGCTGTCTCTTATAACACTTGGCCTCCACTACAGGAATGCCCACGCTGTCCCTAGGCCTCCTTTACGTTGTTTTAAGGCTCTTATTTCACGTTGTCTAGGCTCTTCTTTCACGCTGACGGTTAAGGCACCAACTAGCCCCAACAGACCTGAAGCCGAGGTCTCCTCACTCGGCCTTCTTCCAGTAGCTTGGTCACCAGAAAACAATCCTTATCTTGCTGCCCTAGATTCTCAACTAGAATGGGCTTTGTCTTCTCCTAGCTTTGATACCTTGTTAAATTTCTGAAGATGTTCTATGCTAGATGCAAATACTTTAAACTTCTAGGGCTCAATGAAAGTAAGATGTAGATAAAACATACCAATACATCGATGGAAGACAAGCCAAAACAAAGATAAAGAATGGTGGCGTTACGACGATCAGCAGGATGCTTCAACCAACAAAGTCTTCATAAGGTCAGCCTCCCACATGTGTCACACAACCCCAAGACGTCTCATCAAGAATATACCACCAAGACACTGCACCAAGATGCCCTAAACGCAAAACCAAGAACGCTGCTCCATCACCATCCCAGAGAGAAGAAAATGCCTCCACAAAAATGTGTGTGTGTAAAATGAACTTCAAGTCTCTCCAATATATAGGCATCTGTGGGGGTGTGTGACACATCTCTTATGCATGTGGGATAAATCAGGCCGACCTTGCACATGTGGAATAAATTCAAAATACATGTTCTTCTCATCCGATCAAGATGATCTTTAGATCGATCTTGCACCTCTCCAAAAGAGGAATCCAATAAAATTATTGGCATCGTCGTCTGAGCATCACAACATGGAGTTTGGACCTAGTTGCCCAAAATTAACAGTCAATTTGTAAACAAAGGATGCCGATGCCTACAAGAAGATGTCATGGTGAAAGATCATCACTAAGGTAACTTTTGATTTAAAAGTTTATATTTGTAACTAATCAATATCTGATGAGCTTATGCAGTGCCGCCAAAGGGAAGTATATGTCTTCCACAAGTTGAAAACCATATGGCAGGATGAAAGATCCTTGAAAGAAGTATGGTTTGGAAGAAAAGCAACATGACATGAAGCTAGAACAAATGATAAGATTGATGGATCACTTTCTGAAGACATGACTTATGAATGAAAGTGATGGATGATCTGTGCCCTATGAAGAGTTGAAGGCTCCTCAATTCATGACATCAACGAAAGGAGTTCTTCATGAGCAACTGAATGTTTTTTAATCATTGCTGTTGTAGGTCCTTGATTAAGAGGGAGCCTTATAATTATTTTCTTACTTAAGCCAAGAAGAAAGCTTAGGTACATTACTTTATGGAATGGATTGATCATCCTTGGTTAAGAGAGAGTGACAGTTGTGTTTTTCTATCTCATGTGTCATGCACTAGACCAGGACTAACAACCGCAAGTCTTAGTGAAGGCCATGAAGAAGAATGTAGACACATGGTGAATGGATCCTCCCTAGTTGAGAGGGAGAGATAGACACACATTCTTGTCTTCATTGGGAGAAAGAATGGAGTATTTTGGTATTTGGTAACCATCCGGTATCCGATGCTCTTTGAGAATGTGGTAGAACATTCCGATAAGAGTAGTCGTGAAAGGACATGGTGAATGGATCCTCCCTAGTTGAGAGGGAGAGATAGACACACATTCTTGTCTTCATTGGGAGAAAGAATGGAGTATTTTGGTATTTGGTAACCAT
The DNA here is from genome assembly GCA_034641835.2 of Pinus albicaulis. Lineage (NCBI taxonomy): Eukaryota > Viridiplantae > Streptophyta > Pinopsida > Pinales > Pinaceae > Pinus > Pinus albicaulis. Next base: position 1,093,415,168 of record CM076582.1, read on the forward strand.
CCGGTATCCGATGCTCTTTGAGAATGTGGTAGAACATTCCGATAAGAGTAGTCGTGAAAGGACCGATATTCTTTGAGGATTAGCTATCTCGATAAGAATAATCCTATGAGGTCATACTCGGTGAACACTTGGGTGGAGTATGTAGCTTGGAGACAATGATGAAGGTGTCTATAACCATTGGCTCGCTAGCATTGTAGCTAAAGATCTCGTGGAGAGATGGAGTTGTTAGTCAAGGCCTTGCACTATGACAATGCTGGATAATATGATGCTATAACAGATGGATTACAAATCAAGTTCTTCTTATGAGATTCTTCAAATTTAAAGTGACCATGTACCATTATGAATACGTCCCTAGTTAAGAGGGAGTGTTGGAAAGTGTAACTATGATAGGTCTTCATAATGACTATGTATTTATGAATTTATGTAATGAAGAAGACAAAGATAATAAAATGTATTTTGTAAAGCTTGAATCATGGGTTTCATGAGCAAGTAGTTTTTATGGTAGGTCAAAGACCTTTTCTTGATGTCTTTTAGGGATTTGTCATCTTGTCATAAATGTATAAAATAGAGTCATGTATGTAAAGTCATGTTCCACTTGTGTAAAGGACAAATTATATGCTCCAAGACCTTGTCACCTTGCTCCACGATGTCAGCTCAAAATGTGTTGAAGATCCACCCTTGGTCAACTCAGCCTACCTACAGATGAACATGTTAGCCTAGAGGTGGGAGACGGTCCCTATATATAAAGGGACTAAGACCTCATTTGTAACCAAGAAAAATTCAGATAAAGCTCTGCAATTCGGTGTGAAGGGAAGTGTGAAAAGAGAAGGATCATTAGCAAGAAGAGGAACTGTGATTGAGTCAAGAAAAGAGGTGTACTATCTCTGGTTAAGGGTCTGCTCCCTCCTCGCATATCTCAAGAAGGCCGAAGGTGCTCACAGCGTGAAAATGTCATCTACAAGTTCAGTTTCGGGCTACCACACCTCGCATACAGTTCAGGGAGGTTGAAGGTGCTCACAGCGTGAAAAGGTCATCTACAAGTTTAGTTTCGGGCTACCACACCTTGCATACAGTTCAGGGAGGCCGAGGACTATCACAACAAGAGGAAAAGGTGCGAAGAGTAGGCAAGTCTACAAGGTTTCAAGGTCATCACAGTTCAGGTCTTGGGTCTGCACTATACCATGCGTATCTTGGATAGGATAATGGTTTCAAGGGTGCAATAAGGAGGTTGGAAGGGACACAATAGGCAACCGAGAAAGAATGAAAGGAACCACATCATCTAAGGGCTTGGGACCGAGCTTTCTAAGGCTAGTGCAGAATGGTACAAAACAGTGCAGAAGAGGGAAAGAAGCTACACTAGGAGCCACAGGGAGCAGTGACAAGGTCTTGGAGGCATACATAGGTCAAGGGTTTGTGTCATGGTCATGGTACTTGTCAACTAAAAACCTATAAGAAGAATTACTTGCGGGTTTTCCTCTCCAAGAGGGAGAGGTTTTGGCCTTGGCTTGAAGAGCCAAAATCTTGTGTCTTTTGTGTTTTGATAATTGACTTGATGAAAGACCTAATAAGCTAACGAAGAGAAGATCTAAGTAAGAGAAATAAGTTTACAAGTAATTATCAAGTAGAGAATTGAATTAAACTACGCCTTATCAAATTCTCAACACCATCAACCATATCTTTTGATCAAGGAGTTGGATTGAAGCAAATTTTATATCACTGGAAAGGTATCAACTAGACGAATGCAACGATGTCATCCATTTTAGGTTTTGAGGAAGTTTAAAAAGGTCGAAAAATTTAGACCTCATTTCCATAACGAGACATTGGAGGTCGAGTTAGGTCGAGTTAGTTTAGTACGTACCTCTTGCTACCCATAGTTGGGGCTAGGTATAGTAGGGGGGTATGTTACATTCTACGTTTGAACATACAATACCTCCAATTTTAGACAGTTTCAGGGCATTAACAAAAAATCGAATCATGCTACCTAGGGCTAGACTAAGGTTTTACAACCTATCTAATTCATTGTTATTTGTGGGGCTTTTAAGTTCAATGCAATATCTTGGCGCAACACTGAATTGAAACAATAACATAAAAAATATTTGTTGCAAACTATTAGTGAAATCTAACAGAACCCCTTTGAATGCTCCCTGCAATGTAACTGCCTACACTAAATCTTGACTCCATACAAAAGAGATATCAATAAATTTCCACAGATACCTCCTCAAAATAAGCTAGCATTTTCAAAAACAATTTGAAGACTTTGACTTGGTACTTTGACTTCACCCATTTTTTTGTTCATGTGACTTGTTACTCACCAAAATTGGTAACCCCATAGTAGAAAATGTTTTCTTCTGTTTTGGACAGCCAACCAACGAACAACCCTACACATTTTCTTATTGATGATGATATGCCAGTTCCTCCACTATCTGCACTAGTCATATACCTCTCACCATCTGACATTCCTCTTGGATGAAGGTCGGCTACCACCCAACAGGTACTTTGTTCATTTTGCGACCGAGTGCTTTTATTTAATGTTTTGGGAATTTAGTATGGATAAAGGGGTGATCTAGATGATTGATCGATCTTGACTATAAATTTGTTCTGCCACCTTACAAGGGGGTTAATCTTTAGCCCGAGTTTAGTGAGACTTTCCCTAAGGCCTTAAGGTTATAAGAGGGGAACTACCTAGAAGACCTAGATTGAATTAGCATGTCGATTCCCCTTTACCACAATTAACATTTCCCATGTCACATTATTGTCCTTGATATCATCTCCATTCTTTGGGTTCACTGTCATTGGTTCATTGAGATTTGGCACGCTCTTATCCATATCCTTGAGTAGGGTCAGAAAACATTGCCATGGAGGTTGATGCAGCTAAAAGAATAGAAAAACATAAGATGGCCACAATGAAAGAAAAAGAAAAGTTAGAATGCAAATAATGGCAGGGACATAAGTTAGCATGTGGGAAAAAGCCTAGCATGAGCTCTACCCTCATTAGTAGCCATTAGTCAATTCTTGAGCACTTGAAGTATCCATCCATCAAAGAGAATCCTTGCATGACCCAACCTTGATGAGTGAAAAATTGCCTCATCTTAAGGGGTATAACAAACACTATATCACAAAGAGCAAGCTTTGATCATTGAGCTATGCACCAAATAAAAAGAATTATAAAAAAGAAGTAAAAGATGCACTATAGGGGTGAAAAAAGCATGACAAGAAGGGTAACTCATGCCTCCACGATTTCTCTCACCATCACATTTATACACTCATGATTGTGGAGTCGCATTAGTTGGTCCCCTGACCATGGCACTTGGCCATCAAGTCCTTCCCCTTCATTGCCACTTACTTACACTAACACCTATTGATTGAAGGGTTAAGCTTGGAAATGCCACCTTGCCTTGGGGGACGAAAGAACCTAATAGGGTTGACTACGTAGCCATGCCCCCTACAAAGGTAGGGAACACGTATAAGGGACTTGTTTTAGTTAGATATTTGAAGGTGATCCCAGTTTGAAGTATTAATATGCCCTTAACACTTAAGTATGGTCCGCTTAGATACATTTATGATCTTATTCTCTAATGAATGGTTGCTTTCACTTGAGTTTGAGTTGGTCTTGTTAGGTGGGTCAGAGCAATAGAGGCCTTGAGGGCACCATACTACACATGATGGCCATACCATACATTACATTCCAAAGAGCATGATGACTAAGTAGATGGAGTGCTGCCCACCTTTGGTAGAGTGTTGCACCTTTTGATGACTTGAGCAGTTGATATACATCCCAGCCTCCATGGCACCCCCAAGAGCTAGAACGTTGAGCTTCTCTTGCTTAACATGGAGGATTTTCGATGATGTACCAGTGGACCCAACATGCCCCCAGGCTAGCCTTGACACTACTTGATGGCCATGCCATGATCCTAGGCTCAGATTAAGATGGTCATCTTTACAATGATTGAGGAGGGTTTGTTGCACTTGATGGAGCCCTAGTGTTGCAGAGAAAGAACCATGCTGCCTACTTGACACTAATGGAGATGATGTATGACACCCACAACTGGATATTGGACCCTTGGAGCTTCTTTGAGGCTTGATTTGGGGATTTTTCTCAAGTGGAGGATGATCATGATGCTTGGAGATACTTTCAGCCTTGTCTGCACCTTGATGGAGCATTTGGAGCCCTAAAAGTGTTGAGAAATCTAGGGGCAACTAGATTAAGTGATTTCTCTTCTTTGAGAATTGCTTGTGATATGTTTTTACTTAACTTGATTAACTTCTTCTTTCACTTGATTATTATCAATATTCTCTTCATCAAACAACTATCAAACCATAAAGAACAATGAGACAATAGGACACAAGATATAGGTGATTAGCCAGTGACAAAACCTCTCCAACTGAGAGGAAAACCTACAACAATTCTTCTCTTCTTATAGAGCTTCAGTTGACAAATTACAAGACCTATGACCCTTGACCAAGACCCTCCAAGTCCAAGTCAAATCTTTCTGGCTTTCCAACAACTTCTGCAATTTCGATCCCCAATAGATTCTTCTGCAACTTCTACCTCCTTGTAGATTCTTCTACAACTTCGACCTACCCAGCAAATTCTTCTACAAAAACCCTAGCCTTTGCATGTGTGGAAAATAATGGTAGATTCTTCCTCCTTTCCTCTTCGCTTGAGATGGTTCTCTCTCCTCGAGAATTCAACTTACAAGGTGTCCTTCTTGATACCCTAACTCGACTTCTACAACTCATCCTTTTCTGCTGCAATAGATGCCTTAATTCTTTCACGCGTGTGGAGAGGAATAGCCCAAAAACAATCCTAAAACACTTCGCTCTTCCTTCCTTTCCTTCGATAGGTATTAGACTTCTTCTTTTAGCTAGATTGAACTTCTTGATGCTTGAGTGAATATGTCTTCTAAGTGAGGTCGAAGTCTCTTTTATGTAGGCCTTCTGCTAGGTCGAATTGCACCTTTTGAGGCCGACTTGTCCACTTGAGTAGGCAGACTTGATCTTTTCAACATGATGAGGTCTTGGAGGGCCTTTTGACTCAAATGAATTTTTCTTTACAATATGTAACATGTGCAAATGGGTCTTCAATACTTGACAATGACTCAATTGACTTGTAGAGACTCTTGTAGTGTACTTAGCCCCCAAAACATGTGAAACCACTTGTCTAAGGTGCTACTGCGTGTGCCTCCTTAGCTGGCCTGCGTTTACCCTCCTATACTGCCAACATATTACCACAGGATTGGCAGCGTATGAGAGAAGAGAGGAGGCTCGACATAGGTGGTTGCCAAGTGTGATGAAAAGGGGAGTGAACTCCCTTCAAACTGCCACCTAAAACAACCAACTGACAACAAAACTTGGAGCACTTAAAGTGATGAACTCGGGTCTTTTGATTGAACTTGGCCCTCTTTTGGTGGGATTTCCCCCCTTAACTGGCTGTAGAAGAGAGCAATTCGTCCTTGGCTTAGGTGGCTTCCAAGTCACCTAACTCATACCACTTAACTGATTGCGACACTCCTTTGATAGAGAACATGTTTTTAATGTCTCCCCAGTTTATTAAATTTTCAATTTGTCTTGTCTTTTTTATATTTTTACGAGTAAAAGTGGCTTTTCATGAGGAAAAAATTATTTTTTGGACCCCAAAGTGGGTACTAGGATAATGTTGGTACTTTGAGTCATAGTTTTAAAACTTCGACTTTGACTCCAAACCGACAAAGGGTTTACTCCGACTCGGTGTTGACTTGGCCTAGTTGATTTCAATGAAGCGGTCTTTGTAAAAAATACATTATATATATATATATATATATATGAAAAAACATAATTTTAAAGACTTTCATTCACATTTCCAAACATATGATCAAAGTATGCTCATGAATATATCTATTATATCAAAATGTGTTAATTTTGGGCAACTAGGTCCAAACTCCATGTTGCATTGCTCATATGACGATGGTCATATTTTTGTTGGATTCCTCTTTCGGAGAGTTGCAAGATTGATCTAAAGATCATCTTGATCGGATGAGCAGAACATTTATTTTGAATTTATTTTCCACATGTGCAAGGTTGGCCAGATTTGTAATATAGGCTCATATGCCTAACAGATGTGTCACACACCCTCATTGATGGATATAAATTGGAGAGACTTGGAGGTCATTTGCTCATCATCTCATCACAAATTCTCTCATTGTGATCTTTTTGGTTCGATAACCTTTGGAGGCCTTTTTCCTCTCACATGTGTGGAGCGTAGCTGTTGTTTTTTGCGGATCTGTTTAGGGCCTTTTGTTGCAGCGTTGACCAGCGTTGACCGTGGTCAGCCCTTGGTCGTTTGACCTCCAACTTCTTCCAAAAATTCAATTTTAGGAGGCTGTACTACTGGGCACTAAAATCGAGGAATTCCAGGATGTTTGACCGAAGCCCTAATCTACTGCGTTGACTTTTCTGTTGCTGCCTGTGTTGAGTTTTCTGCGTTGACTTTGGGTTGACTAACGTTGACTTGTGATGAGCTGTCTTTGAGGGCTGTGGGTGTGACACATGGAAGATTGGCTGACCGAGAAAGACTTTGCTGGTTGAAGCATCCCATTGACTGTCGTAACGCAACAATATCTCATATATTTGCTGGACCAAAGGAATTGTAAATCTGATCTATATTTGGCTTGTCTTCTATTGATCTATTATTGTGTTCTATCAACATTTTACTTTCATGTTTATGAGATTGTTATTTTGTATCGGGCCTAAGAAAGATTGAAGTATAAGTGGATCAAGCATAGAACACCATGCTTATCTAAATTTAACATTGGTTCAAAGCCGAGGTGAAGACAAAGTCCAAGAGTCCAAGCTAGTGTTAGAAGCAATCTCTGAAGGAAGAAATCCTATCAAGGACAAATGACCTCCTCAACCTACAAGGGTTTCAAGGCTGATGACAAATTGACTGATAAGTATGATTATCATGCATGGAAGATGTCCTTGGATTTGGTGCTAGAAGACCAAGATGTCATGGACTATGTGCAGGGGAAGATTCAAGAGCCTCCATCAAATGCAGCTGCTGCCAGGAAGACAAAGTATAGAAAAGGGGAAATCAAAGCACAGATGATTATCCAGGATTCTATTCATAAGCACTTCTGAGTCGAAGATATCTAAGGAGATGTATGACAAGCTGGTGAGCATGTTCAGGGCTAGCAATGCTAATCAAATCCTCTTCTTTAAGAATCAATTGAAGAATATCAAGAAGGGTAAGGATGAACCTATTCAATCCTATTTTATGAGGCTCACTGAAATCAGGAATAACCTCCTAGCTATTGGGGAAGCATATATGATCGAGAGGTGGTTCTTATTGTTCTTGGAGGTCTCCCTTGTGATTGGCATGTATTCAATACCACTATTCTTAATAATAATGTGATTCCTGATTTTGATGAAATATTGACAAGATGCACTCAAGAGGAAACAAGAATGATGGAGTATGCCTCTAATGGTAATGGAAGTGACCCTATTGCCTTCGCCGCTCATGCAAAGAGGAAGAACCATGGTGGCCCGAGAAATCAAAACCATGGTCGAGAGGGGCCCAAAGGAAGGAAGGGAAGATGTTACACTTGTAACAAGACTGGTCACTATGCAAGAGAGTGCCCTAATAGAAGGGACTCTCCCAAGGAGGATGGCAACAACAACTCGAGAAGGAATGGCAGGAACAATAGGTTCTAAGGAAAAAGGAAGGCTCCCTCTGATCGTAGTGGAAATGGACAACCTTTCAAGAGGTCAAGAAATTCCAGATACGATGAGTCTAATGTTGTTGATAATAAGAGAAATAAATTTATTCTTGTATCTGCCCTCTCTGTTGCATCTCCACCCAACACCCTGGATGTCTAGTTGATTGATAGTGGTGCTTCAAGGCACCTCAACGGTTATAAAGAAGCCCTTTCTGATTTGGTTGAGAAGGATACTAATATGGAAATTATCCTTGGAGATAATGCCACCTATCCTGTGAAAGGGACAGGGACAGGCATTGTGACCTTCCATCTATCTCAAGGTCAAGTCCTCCGATTACAAGATGTGTTGTATGTACCTGATTTGAAGAAGAACCTTGTGCCCATTTCAGCAATGGAAGACAAAGGGTTCAAGGTGGCATTCGTTGATGGAAAGGTACTTATCTGGAAGAAGAACTTCAAGGAAGCTCTTTCTATTGGTTTTAGAGTTGATACACTCTACCAGGTTGGAGGAAGTCCATTAGGGGCTATGACATGCGATACATCTCTTCAAACAAAGTTATGGCACCAGAGGTTTTCACACCTTCATTACAAAGCCCTTCCCGAAGCAAGGAAGGTGGTGACAGGGATGCCCGAATTTAGAGATAATCATGAAGGTATATGTCAGGGTTGTGCCGAAGGGAAGCATACAAGGGGACCATTCCCCTCAAGTGTCACAAAGACAATCAATATCTTGCAGTTGATACATTCTAACTTATCTGGTATGTTGCCTGTGACATCCTTGGGAGGATGTTCTTATTACATGACTTTTACAGATGACTTCTCCCACAAGACCTCGATATATTTTTTGGAGAAGAAGGATGAAGCATTCAAATGGTTCCGTACCTCCAAGGCCTTGGTGGAAAATCAAACCGAGAAGAAAATCAAAGTTTTGAGGACCGATAATGGGACCGAGTATGAGTCAAGTGAGTTTAATGACTTTTGTAGAGAAGTTGGCATTAAGAGGGAGACCACAACTGCGTACACTCCTGAGAAAAATGGTGTTGCTGAAAGAAAGAACAGGACCATTGTGGAAGCTGCCCGCGCCATGCTATGTGACCAAGGTCTTCCGATGTTTCTATGGGGAGAAGCTGCCAACACTGCTGTGTATGTTCAAAATAGATGCCCGCATTCCGCTCTGGACTCCAACATTCCCGAAGAAGTCTTCTCTGGTAAGAAACTTGATGTTTCTCATTTGAGAGTTTTTGGTTGTCCTGTTTACTTTCATGTGCCGAAAGAAAAAAGAAGCAAGCTGAATGCTTCTGGAGAGAAGGGAATGTTTTTGGGCTACAGTGAAACTTCGAAGGCATATGGAATCTATGTGCATGGTCAAATAGAAGTGGAGATATGCCACGATGTCACCTTCGATGAAGATGCTGCCCTCAAGAAAGTGAGAAATCTTCCTAGCTCCAAGGAAGACAAAGAAGATGAAGTAGGGAAGCAAGAAGAACCGAAGGATGACCTAATGCGCGATGTTGAAGGACCTATGGATCCCATTGATCCACCTCCTTCAAATAAGAGAGGACCCTCATGGCTCAGGGATACTCTCGCTGATGCCGAGAGACATGTTGCCCCAAGAGGGACATTCCGTGAAAGCAAGAAGCCGAAGAGATACCAAGGGTATCGAGCAACCATTAGTACGTTAGTACAATCTGAGCCTGGATCATTTGAAGAAGCCGTAAAGCATCAAGTTTGGAAGGATGCTATGCATGAAGAATATGAGTCCATTTTGAAAAATGATGTTTGGGAAGTGGTCCCTAGACCGAAAGACAATTCTAATGTCACCTCGAAATGGCTCTATAAAATCAAGCATGGTTTTGATGGAAGTGCTGAAAAGTACAAGGTAAGATTTGTTGCCCTAGGCTTCTCTCAAAAGGAAGGCATAGATTATGATGATATATTTGCACTTGTGGCCCGCTACACCACCATCCGATCTATTATTGCCCTTGCTACAACGCAAGGATGCAGTCTCCATCAGATGGATGTGAAGACCGCTTTTCTGCATGGTTCTATAAAGGAAGAGGTGTGTTGACCACTCCATGTCAACGACCCCATAGCAGTACACCCCCATTTTTTCAAATGGGATTTATCCTAAGTTACCAAGATTCAAATATGGATACGGTTCCGGATTCGCTAGTTTTTTGAAAATCCAGGATCCGGATACGACAAGGATACGTCAAGTACAAAAAAATTAAAATATAATAATATTTTTTTAATTTTTAAAAACACTTTAGGGTTCAAAAATCAAATAAAATTAATTTTAAAAAACTTAGAGTCCATAACAAAAAAATTAAAATATAATAATATTTTTTTAATTAAAAAAAACACTTTAGAGTTCAAAAATCAAATAAAGTTAATTTTAAAAAACACTTTAGAGTCCATAACAAAAAAATTAAAATATAATAATATTTTTTTTAATTTTAAAAAACACTTTAGAGTTCAAAAATCAAATAAAGTTAATTTTTAAAAAACACTTTACAGTCTATAACTTATGAAGTTAAAAGCCTAGGTCTTGATATAATATTAAAATTAAAAAAAATTATTTCCTAAGACCATGTCGATAACTTATACCAAGACCATGTCCATATTTAAAAAAAAAAAAAAGTTAAATAATGAACATCGAATACAGCGTAATAATGACATCAAATGATAATACATTGTACAGTGCGACAACAATTTTGATAAGATATACAAATACAAGTCCGGCGTTAAGGTCCCAAGGTTTTGATTGGCTATTAGAACACTGATTTCCTAAGCTCTTCGGCCTGTAGGAGTTTATATTCGGTGCAACAGCCTAGGACCTGAAAATCCGTGAAAAAAAAACGATCTATATGATATATGACAAGGTATATACTACCTTTGTCCTTGCGGAACCTTTGTCACAATACCTTTGTCCTCGTAGAATGCCTATCCGGTGAGGAATAATCAGTGAGCACTGAGGAATAGTAGCCCGAATGGTAATGCATTGGCCGGTGAAGAATTCCATATACGTCGTGCCGCTGACTGTCGCCTGTTAACTACCTGGAAATGAAACGCAGGCTGTTAACGAAAAGTTTTAACCCGCTGCACATTGCGGGTGATGCTTTAACCGTTAACGAAAAGTTTAACTTTCGTGAAAACCTAAAACTTAAAGCGAGATATGATTTTTAGTTTGGAAGGTTCTGACAAAAGTACAGTGGATCTGTTTCGGTTGACAGGGATCCGTATACTAAATTCTTTGATTCGCCAGCTGTCGTATTTTCGGCGTATTTATGCGGATCTGGATCTGATCCGCAGATCCGGGGATCTTGCCCCCCCCCAGGCCGGATCCGGTAATTTAGGATTTATCATGTTCGAGGTGTTCATGCCATTCAGATTTCATCATCAGTCGATAGTTTTATAAACAATGTAAACCCATTCTACATGTTTATGATGTAAATGATCTAAGTAAGACCATCATGCATGTAACAACCAAGGTACGCCTAGTATTTTGGCGACGATTTCTATCCTAGGAGGTTTTTTGTCTCACTGATTCATTTGTATTTCTTGACACAAGTGATCGGCAGAGTTTTTCCCTCCAGCCTCAGCCCAAAGCTAGGGTGGATTTTGTTGTCAAGATACTAAGTAAGTCCTAGTGTTTTCTATCGAGTCTTTGTAAAAGTAGTTTATGAATAATCCTAGCTAATTGGCTGGTTATTTTATTACAAGCTACTTGGTCTTCTAGATCATGTTTTGAGTCGCAGAATTGGATAACTATTTGAGGGTTTATACGAATGGGTTTTCCTCTTTCATGTGTCAAAATGTATTGGAAAAATCATTAATCCCCTCATGAGTCAATTAATTAAATTTTTTGGCCAAATTAAATTAAAAATCCTAAGCCAGAAATTTAATTAATCTTAAGTCCTAGGTGATTTAAAATTCTTCTCTTGGGTCCCTAAAAAAAATAAATTTTTAAAGGTCCCAGGCCAAGGGAATATTGAGAATTTCAAGAAAATTTGGACCCTTGGGCCTTGGTGGTTAAGTTTTTGAGTTAATTAAAAAGGAATTAAATGATAAATTCGAATTTCCTAAAAAAATTATAATTTCGACGGACGAGATTAAAAGATGATTAAATCTCTTTTTTAACGGTCGAGATTACTTTGACAGGGATCAATCGAACTAGTTGTTGGAGATTTTATCTTATAAATTAGAGGTCTTTGTTAGTCTTTCAATCATCCGATCTCTTGATCGTGCACTAGCTTTTGAAGCTCTTTTGCAATACTTTCTGGAATAATACAAACGAAGTCTTTGGGGTTTTATTTTGATGGTGGTGTTCCTCTTCAACATTTTATGGTAAACTTGTTCTTTATATTCTGCTGGTGATTATTTCAATGAATTGTTGATTAATGGCTCTTGTAGAATAATCTATTGCACAGGTATCTTGCTTAGGTTACTGGATTTAGGGTAAGAATACTAATTGGATTGAGTTAGCAGGTATCTTTGACTCTTGAAAATTTTATCTTTTATATTATTTCTCTATTGATTTAACAGTTTAACTTTAAGTGTGCAGAAATCTTTCGGATTTAGAATTGGGCATTTGGGGAAGTCCTCGACTGGACCAACTGACACCCAAGGAAATAAGATCTGAATAGCCTTCCGGATCTAATTCCCGGGCTTATCTTAAATTCCATTTTTTGCAGGGTTCTATTTAGGTCTTGTGCCTCTCTCTTAATTTCTCTTTTTTAAATTGTGCTAAATGGTTTAAATCTGGCCATGGAGGGTTTTGATCTAACAGATCTGTAAAGTAGCGTTGTAGATTTGTAAATATCGTTTTTTTTTTATTCATCGCGGTTCAAGGGTTTTTTATTTACTGTGCATATATTGGGTTTTGAGTTCCTTGTTTTCTGATTTTGTGTAGGTTTTATTGGGAGATTTTCAGAATAATTTTAGATCTGAGCCAGATCTAAGCCCTGGAGGGTAAGATCTGGTCTCAGGATCGGATTTGGCAGCAAATCTGGGCAATATTTTGCCTCAAAGGTTAAATAATTACGAGTGCATTTGTTTTAAATCAACTTCTATTAAGAAAAACTCGAAAAATCTGTGTACTGGTGCGCCTGCGTTGTATGCCTGTAGCTGCTCCCTTCATCTACGTGCTTAATCCGCTGTCTCCTCCAAAATGTTGCTCGCAAACCCACATTTTCTCTGCTCTACGTTAGCCCCTTCACGCTTATCCTTCATTTCTGAGTGCGTTTCCATTCTGGCGGCTCCTTCCTCCTTGATCTGCATGTTTTTCCCGCTGTTTGCATTAGCTCTTGCCGGCTGCAGATCCCCCGACGATTTTCTCCACACTGCCTCACTTGCAAGTGCGTTCATGTTTTTCACATATCCAACTCCCTCACATATCCTTTGTAGGCCTTTCTCGTTAGCATTTTTTCCTGCAGCCCGTGCTATCCTCCGTTACCTTTTTCCCATGCTGTGGCTCTCTCGTCCGGCTATCTCTCATTCCCTTTTGGCATGCCCTCCTCACTGCTGTCATTACCTGCATTTGCTATCCAAACTGCAACGTGCAACCCCGAGCTCCTGCGTCAAACTTCTGCCTTTACACTATCCTCCATCGCATTCCCTTACGCAGCATTGCTGTCACATAAACTAAACGCACAAACATTAAACTTTAGTTTTATATTTCGATTTTGACTTTTTAATTTCGTTTAGGTTACGTATAACATTAACGTTTTGATATTTTTTAATGGTATAAAGTTTGGGTTTAGATTTAATTGAGCCATTTCATTTTATTTTTATTTTTTCTAACTTTTGTATAAAGTTCAGTTTTAGTATATATATATATATATATTTTTTTTATTTTTTATTTTTTTAAATTTTAATTTTTGTAAAACTTTAAAAAGGAAAAAATATTTTTTAGCCTTTATAAAATTTTCAATTTTTTTTTTACTTTTAACATTACGAAATTTTATTTTGTTTTGAAATTTTGTTCGGAGGTAATCTTGGGTGTTACACATCTAAATTATTGCATAGTCAAAGGTGAACTTTTATTTTATTTGATCTAAAGATTGACTATAGGATAAATTCAAATTTCTGAATTGGAATTACTAAGAAGATCATTTTAATTCGGAATTGTTTGAAATGTTTAGCATTTAAATTCGATGGTCCTTTCATGATAATATCTTTTCAGAATTTAAAGATTGCACTTGGTTCGAATTATTTTCCATGCTTAGCATCTAGTTGGATTGATGATCGTTTAAATAGCTCTAACTGTGGTTTAAATTGCTTGAAATTGATGTGAATTGTCTAGTCAACTTTGAGAAATTTTCAAGTGATAAATTGCATGACTTTCCTGCCTAGATCGAACATTGTTAATACATAATATTGAAGGATTATGAAAGTGTTTAATCGAATGTTAAATCACATTGTTGAAAAGGGCTTATCTTCCAGTTTGATAAATTGAGCATTTAATTGAAGAATTGAATACTGTGGTGGTGGATTGGTATTTTCATAGCAGGGTAATTGTCCTCTTTAGCAACAGTTATCTATCAGATACTTGATCTTAATTTTGTAACTGGATAATTTGACTCCACAAGGCACCGGTCTTAAACTTTTAATCTAATTTAATCTATAAAATCTCGTTAAATCTTAACAAGTATTTGGTCATTTGACTGTGTCTTCTGAATTGGTTGGTTTCCAATCAGTTCTCCTTTTTCATTTCGTTAGGGTCTACCTCCCTTAGTCTGCAAGGAGACAACTTAAATAGAGAGATTGGGGATCAGGGTGACAACTCCCAATCTGAGCCGTTGTTGCGGTGCCTAGACATTCTGTGTGACAACATTTTTTGGCGCTGTTGCCGGGGACAGAGTTTTTCTGTCCTTGGTCTTAACGACATCTTCTAATCTTCTAATATTTTTTTCGCAATTCATTAAACCGTCACACGGCATAACATTTTCTGGTGTCATTTCATCTCTTCATCATTTCATCATCGTATCTTTCGTCATGTCACTAATCCTTTCATCATTTGCACCTCTAGGGCTTGGACATTTCGGTTGGATTCTTGTTTGGGTGGCGACTCAACTTATTCGTCTATTTTACTCCCAGACAAGAATCGCTCCCTAATATTCATCCGCTTCTCTCGACTAATTTTTTGGTTTTGGAATCAGATTCATGATCAATTGGCGACTCCCATTCTTTCATTTCTTACTAGAATTTCTGCTAAGAAGCTCGCTTCTTGTGGATCTCTTGACTTTTCTTGAACAAGGATCTCTTTCTCTAACATCCATTTGGTTTTTCCATTTAAGTAAGTCATCATGGGTGATCCTATTCATGACATGCCAAAAGAGGCCATTAAAATCCCTGTGTTCTCGGTTGGTGATTCAACCACTGCTCGAAATCATCTCTTAATAGTTACTCATATAATAAACAGATATTGTCTTCCTTCACAATATAATCATGAAGATGTCAAGATATGTCTCTTTGGCTGTTCCTTAAAAGGTGATGATATTGATTGGTTTCGAAATTGTCCTGAGGAGTATTTTTATTATTTTCATCACATCATCAATGCTTTTAAAGATAAATATATAAAACAAGGTGGCTCACCTTGTGCTCCCAGTACTATGCAAAATAATGAAAGTGATCGTGTAGAGAACTCAACTATCAACAAGAGATTTCATGACAATTCTCAGGATGAATCCACTTGTACCACAACAACACAAATCCATGATAATGGTGAAGCATAAACAAGTTGTCAAATCAGTGTTGACAACGATAAGCATCTTGTTAGCGAATTGATTAATATGGTTAAGGATATTTAATTGAATCAAGCTCAAATGATCAAGAATACAGAACTTAGTCAGGCTCAACTTATTAAGGATATGGAACTTAACCAAACAAGATTAACAACTGATCATGCTAGGGAAATTCATGCTATATAGAACAAGTTGTTAGCCTTAGAGGAAAAGATGACGATCATGGAATTCAATCACTCCAATCAAATGATTGCCATGGAAGAAAAGCCTATTGAAGAAATGACGATCATGGAATTTAATCACTTTAATCAAATGGCCACCATACAGAATCATTTGATCACCATGGAAGCAAATCATGAGAAAGAAATGAACTATATGCATAATTGCTTCATGGCCATGAAAGCGAATAATGATAAAATGATAAAGGACATGGAAACCAGTGGAATATCTCTTCAGCACAGGTTATTGACTATTGAAAAGAGTCATGCAAAGGAAATCAATACTATAAAGGTTAAGCATTCTAATAAAATTACTATTATTTAGAATAAGTTGGAAAAAATGGAAAGAACACATATACAGAATGTCCAACCCAAGTCAAGATTGTCAACAGATCATAGGCCTTCCAGTTTGTTGAAGCAAGCTCCTTCCTATTATGAGGACACCATTTCTTCCATTGAAAATTGGTTGATTGAAGGCAACCCAGATAAAAGGAAAACCGAAGGGAATCAGGTTAATAATCACCCTTGACAGAGCAGATGTAGAATGAAGAGGGGCATGTCACACATATCTTGTTTACTTCGTCTGAAAGTTCTCAAGCACATTGTTCCACATCATCAACAATACATTCTGCCACGAAGAAAAGCCTGAAGCGAAAAAGAAAAAAGAATAAGGAAACATTTTGATACATCTGATGGCCGCGAGCAACGCGATATTCGGATAAGACAGAGTCCTACAATATGCAAGATCGACCATGGCACATCTGAAAATGAACCTACATACTTGCCTGAAAGCAGGAAAATGCTCAATATGCACCATATTGAACACATCTGATGCCATAGGGCATCCTTTGTATTGCATCCCTAACCCTACACTTTGTCCTTTCATCATTTCGTTTTGTAGTTAGAGTAGATTTACATTTCATGTTGGTAGAATAGTCAATAAATGAAGAGCTTCTATTTTCGTGTGCTTAATGTTATATTATGATATTTGAATGGACACTACTTATGTAATTTTGTGTGTTGCTTGGATGCAGATTCTGGATTTTCACATTCTTTCAATGAAGCAATGTGTCCCCAAGTAGAGCCAAATGTTGACCACTCTATGTCAACGACCTCATAGCAGTACACCTCCATTTTTTCAAATGGGATTTATCATGTTCGAGGTGTTTACGCTATTCAGATTTCATCATCAGTCGACAGTTTTATAAATGATGTAAACCGATTTTGCATGTCTATGATGTAAATGATCTAAGTAAGACCATCATATATGTAACAACCTAGGTAAGCCTAGTATTTTGGTGACGATTTCTATCCTAGGAGGTTTTTTGTCTCACTGATTAATTTGTGTTTTTGGACACAAGTGATTGACAGAGTTTTTCCCTCCAGCCTCACCCCAAAGCTAGGGTGGATTTTGTCGTCAAGATACTAAGTGAGTCCTAGTGTTTTCTATTGAGTTTTTGTAAAAGTAGTTTGCAAATAATCTTAGCTAATTGGCTGGATTATTTTATTACAAACTACTTGGCCTACTAGATCATGTTTTGAGTCACAGAATTGGGTAACTATTTGAGGGTCTATCACGAATGAGTTTTCCCCCTTCATATGTCAAAATGTATTGGAAAAATCATTAATCCCCTTATGAGTAATTAAATTTTCTGGCCAAATAAAATTAAAAATTCTAAGCCAGAAATTTAATTAATTTTCAGTCCTAGGTGATTTAAAATTCTTCAAAGGCAAAATTCGTGTGTCCCTAAAAAAATAAATTTGTAAAGGTTTCGGGCCAAGGGAATATTGAGAATTTCGAGAAAATTTGGACCCCTGGGCCTTGGTGGTTAAGTCAAAGTCAAACTTTTGAGGTAATTAACTCAAAAATATTATTTTTGAGTTCATTAAAAGGAATTAAATGATAAATTCGAATTTCCTAAAAATTTATAATTTCGACGGACGAGATTACAAGATGATTAAATCTTTTTTAACGGTCGAGATTACTTTGACAGGGATCAATCGAACTAGCCGTTGGAAATTTTATCTTATAAATTAGAGGTCTTTGTCAGTCTTTCAGTCATCCGATCTCTTGATCGTACACTAGCTTTTGAAGCTCTCCTGTAATACTTTCTGGAATAATACAAACGAAGTCTTTGGGGTTTTATTTTGATGGTGGTGTTCCTCTTCAACATTTTATGGTAAACTTGTTCTTTATATTCTGTTGGTGATTATTTCAATGAATTGTTGATTAATGACTTTTGTAGAGTAATCTATTGCACATGTATCTTGCTTAGGTTACTGAATTTAGGGTAAGAATACTTATTGGATTGAGTTAGCAGGTATCTCTGACTCTTGAAAATTTTATATTTTATCTTATTTCTCTATTGATTTAACAGTTTAACTTTAAGTGTGCAGAAATCTTTCGGATTTAAAATTGGGTGTTTGGGGAAGTTCTTGGCTGAACCCGCTGATTCGCCAGGAAATAAGATTTGAAGAGCTTTCCCGATTTAATTCCCCGATCTTATCTTAAATTCCATTTTTTGTAGAGTTCTTTTTAGGGCTTGTGCCTCTCTCTTAATTTCTCTTTTTTAAATTGTGCTAAATGGTTTAAATCTGGCCATGGAGGGTTTTGATCTAACAAATCTGTAAAGTAGCATTATAGATTTGTAAATATCGTTTTTTTTACTCACCGCGGTTCAAGGGTTTTTTATTTACTGTGCAGATATTGGGTTTTGGGTACCTTGTTTTCTGATTTTGTGTAGGTTTTATTGGGAGATTTTCATAAATTTTTTAGATCTGAGCTAGATCTATGCCCTAGAGGGTAATATTTGGTCTCAAAATTGGATTTGGCAGCAGATTTGGCCAACATTTCACCTCAAAGATTAAATATTACGAGTGCATTTGTTTTAAATCAAATTCTATTACGAAAAACTCGAAAAATCAGTGTGTACTGGTGCGCCTGCGTTGCATCCCTGTAGCTGCTCCCTTCATCAGCGTGCTTAATACGCTGTTTGCTCCATAGCGATGCCTGCAAACCAACATTTTCTTTGCTCTACGTTAGCCCCTTGATGCTTATCCTTCATTTCTAAGTGCATTTCCATTGTAGCGGCTCCTTCCTCCTTTATCTGCGTGTTTTTCTCGCTGTTTGCGTTAGCTCTTGCCGACTGCAGCTCCCCCGACGATTTTCTCCACGCCGCCTCACCTGCAATTGCGTCCATCTTTCTCACATATCCAACTCCCTCGCATATCCTTTGCAGGCCTTTCCCGTTGGCTTTTTTTCCCGCAACCCGTGCTATCCTTCGTTGCCTTTTTCCCTTGCTGCAGCTCTCTCATCTGGCTACATGTCATTTTCTTTCTGCGTGCCCTCCTCCCTGTTATAAGTTCTTGCGTCTGCTGTCCAAACTACAACCCGAGTTCCTGCATCAAACTTCTGCCTTTACACTATCCTCCATCGCATTCCCTTACGCAACATTGTCGTCGACTTGCACATAAACTAAACACACAAACATTAAACTTTAGTTTTATATTTCGATTTTGAGTTTTTAATTTTCTTTAGGTTACATATATCATTAACGTTTTGTTTTTTTTTAATTGTATAAAGTGTTTAGATTTAATTGAGCCATTTCATTTTATTTTTATTTTTTTGTAACTTTTGTATAAAGTTTAGTTTTAATATTTCTTTTTAATTTTAAATTTTGTAAAACTTTAAAAGGAAAATTTTTTTTTTAGGCTTTATAAATTTTCAATTTTTAATTTTAATTTTAATTAATTAATTAATTAATTTATTTTGTTTAACATTAGGAAATTTTATTTTGTTTTGAAATTTTGTTCGGAGGTAATCTAGGGTGTTACAAATCTAAATTATTGCATAGTCAAAGGTGAACTTTAAATATATATATATTTTTTAATCTAAAGATTAACTATAGGATAAATTCTAATTTTTGAATTGGAATTTATTAAGAAGATCATTTTAATTTGGAATTGTTTGAAATGTTTAGCATTTAAATTCGATGGTCCTTTCATCATAATATCTTTTCGGAATTTAAAGATTGCACCTGGTTCGAAGTATTTTCCATGCTTAGCATCTAGTGTTGGATTGATGGTCGTTTAACTAGCTCTAACTGTGGTTTTAAATTGCCTGAAATTGATGTTAATTGCCTAGTCAACATTGAGAATTTTTCAAGTGATAAATTGCATGACTTCCCTGCCTAGAACGAACATTGTTAATGCCTAATATTGAAGGATTATGAAAGTGTTAATCGAATGTTAAATTGCATTGTTGAAAAGGGCTTATCTTGCAGTTTGATAAATTGAGCTTTTAATTGAAGAATTGAATACTGTGGTGGTGGATTGGTATTTTCATAGCAGGGTAATTGTCCTCTTTAGCAACAGTTATCTATTAGATACTTGATCTTAATTTTGTAATGGGATAATTTGACTCCACAAGGCACTGGTCTTAAACTTTTAATTTAATTTACTCTGTAAAATCTCGTTAAATCTCAACAAGTATTTGGTCATTTGATTGTGTCTCCTGAATTGGTTGGTTTCCAATCAGTTCTCCTTCTTCATTTCGTTAGGGTCTACCCCCCTTAGTCTGCAAGGAGACAACTTAAATTGAGAGATTGGGGATCAGGGTGATAGCCCCCGATCTGAGCCGTTGTTGCGGTGCTTAGACACTCTGTGCGACAACATTTTTTGGCGCCATTGCCAGGGACAAAGTTTTTCTGTCCTTGGTCTTAACGACATCTTCTAGTCTTCTAATATTTTTTTTGCCATTCATTAACCCATCACACAACATAACATTTTCTCGCGTCATTTCATCTCTTCATCTTTTCATCATCGTATCTTTCGTCATATCACTAATCCTTTCATCATTTGCACCTTTAGCACCTGGACATTTCGGTTGGCTTCTTGTTTGGGTGGCGACTCCACTTTTTCATCTATTTTACTCCCAGACAAGAATCCCTCCTTGATATCCATCTGCTTCTCTCGACTAATTTTTCGGTTTTTGAATCAGATTCATGTTCAAGTGGCGACTCCCATTCTTTCATTTCTTACAAAAACTTCTGCTAAGAAGCTCACTTCTTGTGAATGTCTTGACTTTTCTTGAACAAAGATATCTTTCTCTAACATCCATTTGGTTTTTCCATTTAAGTAAGTCATCATGGGTGATCCTATTCATGACATGCCAAAAGAGGCCATTCGAAAAATCCTTGTGTTCTCGGGTGGTGATTCAACCACTGCTCGAAATCATCTCTTAATAGTTACTCATATAATAAACAGATATTGTCTTCCTTCACAATATAATCATGAAGATGTCAAGATATGTCTCTTTGGCTATTCCTTAAAAGGTGATGCTATCGATTGGTTTCGAAATTGTCCTGAGGAATATTTTTATTATTTTCAACACATCATCAATGCTTTTAAAGATAAATATATAAAACAAGGTGGCTCGCCTTGTGCTCCCAGTACTATGCAAAATAATGAAATTGATCTTGTGGAGAACTCAACTATCAACAGGAGATTTCATGACAATTCTCAGGATGAATCCACTTGTACCACGACAACACAAATCCATGATAGTGGTGAAGCAGAAACAAGTTGTCAAATCAATGTTGACAACGATAAATATCTTGTTAGCGAATTGATTAATATGTTTAAGGATATTTAATTGAATCAAGCTCAAATAATCAAGAATACAGAACTTAATAAGGCTCAACTTATTAAGGATATGGAACTTAACCAAGCAAGATTAACCACTGATCATACCAGGGAAATTGATGCTATACAGAACAAGTTGTTAGCCTTAGAGGAAAAGATGACGATCATGGAATTCAATCACTCCAATCAAATGATTGTCATGGAAGAAAAGCCTATTGAAAAAATGACAATCATGGAATTTAATCACTCTAATCAAATGACCAGCATACAAAATCATTTGATCACCATGGAAGCAAATCATGAGAAAGAAATGAACTATATGCATAATTGCTTCGTGGCCATGAAAACGAATAATGATAAAATGATAAAGGACATGGGAAACAGTCAAATGTCTCTTCAGCACAGGTTATTGACTATTGAAAA
Source organism: Pinus albicaulis (assembly GCA_034641835.2). Classification (NCBI taxonomy): domain Eukaryota; kingdom Viridiplantae; phylum Streptophyta; class Pinopsida; order Pinales; family Pinaceae; genus Pinus; species Pinus albicaulis. The sequence continues at coordinate 1,093,436,891 of CM076582.1, forward strand.
GAGTCATGCGAAGGAAATCAATATTATAAAGGTTAAGCATTCTAATAAAATGACTTTTATTCAAAATAAGTTGGAAAAAATGGAAAGATCACATATATAGAATGTCCAACCCAATTCAAGATTGTCAACAGATCATAGGCCTCCCAGTTTGTTGAAGCAAGCTCCTTCCTATTATGAGGAGACCATTTCTTCCCTTGAAAAGTGGTTGATTGAAGGTGCCCGGATAAAAGGAAAACCAAAGGGAATCAGGTTAATACATCACCCTTGACAAAGCAGATGCATAATGAAGAGAGGCATGTCACACATATCTTGTTTACTTCGTCTGAAAGTTCTTAAGCACATTGTTCCACATCATCAACAATACAGTTCGCCATGAAGAAAACCCTGAAGCGAGAAAGAAAAAGAATAAGGAAACGTTTCGATAGATCTGATGGCCGCGAACAACGCGATATTCGGATAAGACAGAGTCCTACAATATACAAGATCGACCATGGCACATCTGAAAAGCAACCTACAAACTTGCCTGAAAGAAGACAAATGCTCAGTATGCACTATATTGAACACATCTGATGCCACAACACATCCTTTGTATTGTATTCCTAACCCTACACTTTGTCCTTTCAACATTTTGTTTTGTAGTTAGAGTAGATTTACATTTCATGTTGGTAGAATAGTCAATAAATGAAGAGCTTCTATTTTCATGTGCTTAATGTTATATGATGATATTTGAATGGATGCTAGTTATGTAATTTTGTTTGTTGCTTGGATGCAGATTCTGGATTCTCACATTCCTTCAATGAAGCAACGTGTCCCCAAGTAGATCCAGATGTTGACCACTCTATGTCAACGACCCCATAGCAGTACACCCCCATTTTTTCAAATGGGATTTATCATGTTCGAGGTGTTCACTACATTCAGATTTCATCATCAGTTGACAGTTTTATAAACGATATAAATCCATTCTGCATGTTTATGATGTAAATGATCTAAGACAGACAATCATGTATGTAACAACCTAGGTAAGCCTAGTATTTTGGTGATGATTTCTATCCTAGGAGGTTTTTTGTCTCATTGATTCATTTGTGTTTTTGGACACAAGTGATCGACAGAGTTTTTCCCTTCAGCCTCACTTGAAAGCTAGGGTGGATTTTGTCATCAAGATACTGAGTGAGTCCTAGTGTTTTCTATCATGTCTTTGTAAAAGTAGTTTGGGAATAATCCCAGCTAATTGGCTAGATTATTTTATTACAAGCTACTTGGTCTATTATATCATGTTTTGGGTTGTAGAATTGGGTAACTATTTGAGGGTCTATCACGAATGGGTTTACTCCCTTCATGTATTAAAATGTATTAGAAAAATCATTAATCTCCTCATGAGTCAATTAATTAAATTTTTTGGCCAAATTAAATTAAAAATCTTAAGCGAAAAATTTAGTTAATTTTAAGTCCTAGGTGATTTCAAATTCTTCAAAGGCAAATTTCGTGGGTCCCTAAAAAAAATAAATTTTTAAGTGTCTCAAGCCAAGGGAAGATTGAGAATTTCGAGAAAATTTGGACTCTTGGTCCTTGGTGGTTAAGTCAAAGTCAAATTTTTGAGGTAATTAACTCAAAAATATTATTTTTGAGTTAATTTAAAAGGAATTAAATGATAAATTCGAATTTCACAAAAGAATTATAATTTCGACGGATGAGATTAAAAGATGATTAAATCTTTTTTAACGGACGAGTTTACTTTGACAGGGATCATTCGAACTAGCTGTTGGAGATTTTATCTTATAAATTAGAGGTCTTTGTTAGTGTTTCAATCATCTGATCTCTTGATCGTGCACTAGCTTTTGAAACTTTCCTGTAATACTCTCTGGAATAATACAAACAAAGTCTTAGGGGTTTTATTTTGATGGTGCAGTTCCTTTTTAACATTTTATGGTAAACTTGTTCTTTATATTCTGCTGGTGATTATTTCAATGAATTGTTGATTAATGACTCTTGTAGAGTAATCTATTGCACATGTATCTTGCTTAGGTTACTGGATTTAGGGTAGGAATACTAATTGGATTGAGTTAGCGGGTATCTCTGACTCTTGAAAATTTTATCTTTTATCTTATTTCTCTATTGATTTAACAGTTTAACTTTAAGTGTGCAAAAATCTTTCAGATTTAGAATTGGGCGTTTGGGGAAGTCCTAGGCTGGACCGACTGACTCCCAAGGAAATAAGATTTGTAGAGCCTTCCGGCTCTAATTCCTCGAGCTTATTTTAAATTCCATTTTTTGTAGGGTTCTTTTTAGGGCTTGTGCCTCTCTCTTAATTTCTCTTTTTTAAATTGTGCTAAATGGTTTAAATCTGGCCATGGAGGATTTTGATCTAACAGATCTGTAAAGTAACATTGTAGATTTGTAAATATCGTTTTTTTTTTAACTCACATCGGTTCAAGGGTTTTTTATTCACTGTGCATATATTGGGTTTTGGGTTCCTTGTTTTCTGATTTTGTGCATGTTTTATTGGGAGATTTTCAGAAAATTTTTAGATTTGAGCCAGATCGAGGCCTTGGAGGGTAAGATCTGGTCTCAGGATCAGATTTGGCAGCAGATCTGGGCAACATTTCGCCTCAAAGATTGGCTAATTTAGAGTGCATTTGTCTTAAATCAAATCCTATTAAGAAAAACTCGAAAAATCTGTGTGTACTAGTGCGCCTGCGTTGTATGCATGTAGCTGCTCCCTTCATCTGCATGCTTAATCTGTTGTATGCTCCATAACACTGCTCGCAGACCGGCATTTTATCTGCTCTACGTTAGCCCCTTCACGCTTATCCTTCATTTCTGAGTGAGTTTCCATTGTAGCGGTTCCTTACTCCTTCATCTGTGTGTTTTTCCCGCTGTTTGCGTTAGCTCTTGCCAGCTGCAGCTCCCTCAACGATTTTCTCCATGCTGCCTCACCTGCAAGTGCGTCCATCTTTCTCACATATCCAGCTCCCTCACATATCCTTTGCAGGCCTTTCCCGTTGGCATTTTTTCTCGCAGCCCGTGCTATCCTCCATTGCCTTTTTCCCTTGCTGGGGCTCTCTCGTCCGTCTACCTGTCATTCCCTTTCGGCATGCCCTCCTCACTGTTGTCATTACCGGTGTCTGTTGTCCAAACTGCAACCCTCAACCTTGAGCTCCTACGTCAAACTTTTGCCTTTACACTATCCTCCATCGCATTCCCTTATGCAGCATTGCCATCGACCTGCACATAAACTAAACGAACAAACATTACACTTTAGTTTTATATTTTGATTTTGACTTTTTAATTTCGTTTAGGTTACGTATAGCATTAATGTTTTGATTTTTTTTAATTGTATAAAGTTTGGGTTTAGATTTAATTGAGCCATTTCATTTTATTTTTATTTTTTCCAAGTCTTGTATAAAGTTCAGTTTTAACGTTTTTTTTTTTTTTAATTTTAAATTTTGTAAAACTTCAAAAAGGATAAAATATTTTTTAGCCTTTATAAAATTTTCAAAAAAATTATTATCATTTTTTTTTTACTTTTAACATTAAGAAATTTTATTTTGTTTTGAAATTTTGTTCAAAGGTAACCTTGGGTGTTAAAGATCTAAATTATTGCATTGTCAAATGTGAACTTTTAATTTTAATTTTTTTATCTAAAGATTGACTATAAGATAAATTCAAATTTTTGAATTGGAATTACTAAGAAGATCATTTTAATTTGGAATTGTTTGAAATGTTTAGCATTTAAATTCGATGGTCCTTTCATGATAATATATTTTCGGAATTTAAAGATTGCACTTGGTTCGAAGTATTTTCCATGCTTAGCATCTAGTTGGATTGATGGTCATTTAACTAGCTTTAACTGTGGTTTTAAATTGCTTGAAATTGATGTTAATTCCCTAGTCAACTTTGAGAAATTTTCAAGTGATAAATTGCATGACTTTCCTGCCTAGATCGAACATTGTTAATGCATAATATTGAAGGATTATGAAAGAGTTTAATCGAATGTTAAATCGTATTGTTGAAAAGGGCTTATCTTCCAGTTTGATAAATTGAACGTTTAATTGAAGAATTGAATACTGTGGTGGTGGATTGGTATTTTCATAGCAGGGTAATTGTCCTCTTTAGCAACAATTATCTATCAGATACTTGATCTTAATTTTGTAACGGGATAATTTGACTCCACGAGGCAGTGGTCTTAAAATTTTAATCTAATTTAATCTGTAAAATCTCGTTAAATCTTGACGAGTATTTGATCATTTGACTGTCTCCTGAATTGGTTGGTTTCCAATCAGTTCTCCTTCGTCATTTCATTAGGGTCTACCCCCCTTAGTCTGCAAGGAGACAACTTAAATAAAGAGATTGGGGATTAAGGTGATAGCCCCTGATCTGCGCCGTTGTCGCAGTGCCTAGACATTCTGTGCGACAACAAGGTGTATGTGGAGCAACCTCTGGGGTTCGAAGTCCGAGACAGAGACAACCATGTATGCAGGTTAAAGAAATCCCTCTATGGGTTGAAGCAAGCCCCCAGGGCTTGGTACAAGAGGATAGATAGCTACTTGATGAAGTTGGGCTTCACTAGAAGTAATACTGATCCGAACCTTTATTTTAAGGTTGATAGAGAAAGGCCTCTCTTTTTGGTTCTCTATGTGGACGATCTTTTCCTGACAGGTGCTGACCCTCTCATTCATCAGTGTAAGAGGGAGCTAGATTTAGAGTTTGAGATGAAAGATGTAGGACTGATGCACTACTTCCTAGGCTTGTGCAAAGGCCAGGTGAGATTTTCCATTCGCAAGGAAAATATGTTGTGAAGCTGTTGGAGAGATTTGGTATGGTGCACTGTAAGTCTGTGTCGACACCGATGGAACTCAACTTTAAGAAGTTGAGTGGACATGCTGTTGGGCCCATGCTAGCAAATCCTACCTAGTATCGACAACTCGTGGGGGCCCTGATGTTCTTAGTGAACTCCTGTTTGGATGTATGTTTTGCAGTGAACACTTTGAGTCAACATATGGTTGATCCTCATCACATTCACTGGATTGGTGCCAAGTATCTGTTGAGATATCTACGGGGCACAACCAACCATGGGCTGAGATACACTATTGGGAGTTTGAGACTCCATGGATATACTGATGCCGATTGGGCTGGCAGTGTTCTGGATCGCAAGAGCACATCTGGATGCCGCTTCACATTGGGTTCCGCTTCGATATCTTGGATGAGTAGGAAGTAGAAGTTGGTGGCTTTGATCACCGCTGAGGCCAAATACATTGCAGCGAGTATGGTCTGTTGTGAAGTTGTTTGGTCGCGAAAGCTCTTGAGTGAGATGTTTGGGCATGTGCCAGATACCACCGTTATCCTTTGTGATAATCAGAGTGAGATTCGTCTTTCTGAGAATCCCGTGTTCCACGATCGATCCAAGCATATTGATATCAGGTACCACTTTATCCGGGATATGGTACAACGAGGCGCCATAAGGCTCGATCATATAGGAACTAATGAGCAGGTCTTGGATATTCTCACGAAGCCCCTAGGGAAGGTCAAGTTCCTAACTTTCCGTGATAATCTTGAATCGTGGAAAGACCCTTTCTGAGGGTCCTGATTGAGTTGGACTATGAGCTCTGGGAGCTCCAGGGGGCTTAGGGATAACTTCTTGGAGCACATACGGGGCTAAGATTTCTGAACCTTGTTGTGCTTCTGCCCCATAGTTATGATATTGAATTGGCTCGCCTCTCGTTGATTTGTGCCCCGCTCGCATCCTACCCATGGAGTTTCAGACTCATGGGAAGTACCTCTCATTTGGCCAATGAGGTGGGAAATGTGGATAGAGACCAATAGAAAGACCAATGGATGTATCGGAGATTGCCGTACCCTCTATGTCTAGGACGACACTTGTCCAACACCTTGATCTGGGATCAAGTATGATGAGGTTCTTACCTCCAAACTGACTTCGGGTCAGTAAACTAACTTCGGGTTAGTATGAGACTCTTTTTGAGTCCGAGAGAGGTTTTCACCTCTAAGCTGACTTCGGGTCAGCTGAGTGTGATGTCTTTGTGACTCACCTTTTGTTCTATCTGAGAAAGAGCCAGCAAAGCAAGTTACAGCAGGATGACGTACGATGTTTGGTGAAAGTACTTGATGGTACTAATGGATGGCACTCGTGGACAGATGGAGTTCTCCCTAGTTGAGAGGGAGTGTTAATTTTGGGCAACTAGGTCCAAACTCCATGTTGCACTGCTCATATGATGATGGTCATATTTTTTTTGGATTCCTCTTTCGGATAGGTGCAAGATTGATCTAAAGATCATCTTGATCGGATGAGCAGAACATTTATTTTGAATTTATTTTCCACGTGTGCAAGGTTGACCAGATTTGTAATGTAGGCTCACATGCCTAATAGATGTGTCATACACCCTCATTGATGGATATAAATTTGAGAAACTTGGAGGTCATTTGCTCATCATCTCATCACACATTCTCTCATTGTGATCTGATTGGTTTGATAGCCTTTGGAGGCCTTTTTCCCCTCACACGTGTGGAGTGTCGCTGCTGTTTTCTGTGGATCTGTTTAGGGCCTTTTTTTGCAGCGTTGACCAACGTTGACCGTGGTCAACCCTTGGTCGTTTGACTTCCAACTTCTTCCAAAAATCCGATTTTAGGAGGCCGTACTATTGGGCACTAAAATCGAGGAAATCTAGGCTGTTTGACCAAAGCCCTAATCTGCTGGTTGACTTTTCTGTTGCTGCCTGTGTTGACTTTGGGTTGACAAGCGTTGACTTGTGATGATGTCTTTGAGGGCTGTGGGTGTGACACATGGAAGATTGGCTGACTGAGAAAGACTTTGCTGGTTGAAGCATCATGTTGACTGCCATAACGCAACAATATCTCATATCTTTGCTGGACAAAAGGAATTGTAAATCTGATCTATATGTGGCTTGTCTTCTATTGATATATTATTGTGTTCTATCAACATTTTACTTTCATGTTTATGTGATTGTTATTTTGTATCGGGCCTAAGAAAGATTGAAGTAAAAGCGAATCAAGCATAGAACACCATGGTTATCTAAATTTAACAAAATGGCACCTAGTGCACTGTCCAATACATGTAACATATAGAGATCATAAGAAAAACACATAACCAAGGAGGCTTTAAATGACCTCTACAGCAAAACATCACTAGTCACTAGTCACTACTTTTAGAGAAGCCAACATCATCTGGCTGAGACTCTGAATCAGAGTGAGACCAGGAAACCCATGCCTCCTCCTCATCAAGATCTCCAATTGCAACTGTAAAAGTAGTAGCAGTAGCACGCTAAGATAAACGAGCTATACGTTCGCGTCATGGCTGAGTAGAGGAAGTGCCTACAACTTGAGGACTTGTGGCTGGGCCTGGTACTAGTGGATCTACAGTTAACTGAACATTATGTTCAAGTAATGCCTCCATCTCTAACTCCAAATCAAGACCAATATCCTCATTAGGGTCAAACTTTGCTAGTTGACTCTCCACTACCTAATCTGATGCTGGATCAATACCTTCCAACACAATGGGATCCGTATCGAATCTTTTGTTCAACAATTGGTTGTGTCTTAGCCAAAGGTTGTATTGGACATAAACTAGATCATTTAACCATTTTTGTTCCAAACAATTTCTCTTCTCAGTGTGAATCCTCTCAAAGGAAGACCAATTGTGCTCGTACCAGAAGCACTGCAAGTTTGACTCAAAATACAGATTGTAAACTTCTGTAATTGAGGACAATGGCTACCAAATGCCTCCCACCATTGTGCTGCAAAAAACATAGTTTTTTAATGAGTTAGCTCAACAAATTATATCAAACTTTCAAGTTATAAAGTTATAAAGAATTTAATAAAATAAGAATTTGAAAATTGAACTTGTTCACCTGGCTCATATGCTTCCCATGCTAGGTTCTTTCCAAAGGTACTTGTGGCTCTACTGAAACAAGTGATCTGTCGGTGTATCTCTAGCTAGTCACTCTCCTTAGGGACCATGTGCTCAAGACACTCAATCAATCCATCTCTAACCTCTCGAGTCAAAGCTTCTGCCTCTAGAGATTTATAATGAAACCTTGGGTTCAGAAAAAACCCAGCTGAATGTATAGGGCAATGGAGTTGATTGTTCCATCTTTGATCAATGATTTCCCAAATGGGCCCATACTTAGCCACTCTATCCTTGTATGTTACCTTTATTTGCTCCTTTGCTTGGTCCATAGCCTCATAAATGAAGCCCATAGCCAATCTTACCCCATCGACCAACCACAACACCTTAACTAGTGGTTCAACAACCTTCACAATCTCTACTTCCTTTTTCCAAAATATTTCTTCATTAATTTTTTTTCTCACATCTTTGCCATCCTGTTTGCGAGCACATTGACATTCATTCCATTCATCATTGGAAAACATCCTTTGCAAGTTTCTATGTTGGGAAAGCATAGATTGCAATGTCAAAAAATGAGTTGCAAATCTTGTGATGGCAGACCTAACAAGATCCTTGCCCCCTGTGTTTTTCCTCATTAGGTTCAAAATCCATAAGTGATTGTAGATATATTTTGTTATGCTTTTGGCACACTTTACCAATATCCTCAAGCACGAGGTCTATGCAATGTGCAACACATGGCGTTCAAAAGATGGTTTTGTGTTTTTCCTCTAACATTTTACCAGCAAGAACATAGTCAGAGGCATTATCTGTGATGCTTTGAACAACATTAGCCACCGCTGTCTCTTTAACAACCTCATCCAAAATCTGAAACAACAAGTGTGCATCTTTCACCCTATCAGATCCATCAACTGATTTTAGAAACATGGTTCCCTGTGGGAAAAAGATAAGAAAATTTATGATGGTACGGTTCTTTTGATCAGTCCATCCATCTGACATGATGGAACATCTTGTTTTTGCCCATGAACTTTTGAAATCTTTCAAATATTTGTCAATGGACATAACCTCTTTTCGCAAAAGAGATCCCCTTAACTCATGCATAGTAGGGCCTTTGAAACCCTTTCCAGCAACAAATATGGCATTAAACATAGGTTCTTAATATATTGAACGAGAAGCATTGAAGGGAATATCATCATCGTACCACCATCTAGCTATGTAATCACATGTAGTTTCTCTCAATTCTTTCTTCCAATGGTCATCTAAAGCAGGCTACATTTGAACTCTATTAGCTTGAGGACCATGTGCACTATGAGTGGGAGAGGAGGGTGACTGTGAAATAAATTTTGATATCACCCCTATTTTTAATTTTTACCCTTACCCTTTTCTTGAATAGACTCCAAAGAGGGAGGAACATAGCGAAAGGGGTTGGATGCATTAGCGCAAGGGATAGATGAAGATTCCTCATAATCCAAATTAGGGTTGGCAGCCATCATGTGTTTTATACTCCTCTTCCTCCCAATTCTAGCCTCTTTCTTTTTTCCTAGATTTTTCTTCCTCAAACTTCTCAAATTTTTCTAGCAACTCCTTCCTAATATCCCCAATTTGTTCTGCTGGTGCTGCACATGGAACAATTTGGCCTCTAATACTAGTGAAGTGTTTGTTTCAGCCTATGAATGCCGCCTCCACCTCCTTTAATTATTTTATGACAAAATTTGCAATGCCATTGATTATCAATTATCTTAGCGTATGCCTAAGCAACATCTTTCATTCTAGGAGTGATTTTTTGATATTTGGACTTGGAAATGAAAGGACAAAAATATGAAAATGAAAAGAAAAAAACAACTCTTCAATGTTCATTTCTTTTACAAAAATTACTCTTTTCAATTTCCAGATTTGCAAAAAGAAAAAAAAACATGCAAAGGCAGATTTGAGAAATGAAAAAAAAATTTCTCTAGGCACTAGCCTCCTTAATGTTGCTCCAATGACTGCTCACGAAGCTCCTCACTTTTGCTTCAATGATTTCCCAAGAGACTCCTCACTGTTGTTCGAAAAAGCAACTCCAACTCTTCACAAACTCCTCACAAATGCTCAGACAAATACTATGAGATAGCTATGAGAAAATGTGAGGGGGTTGAGTAATTTTTATAGCCTTGGGAGAGGTTAGATGGTGTGCAAAATACCTAAAACCCAAAAAAAATCAATTTTGGAGTTCGCTTTTCCCTTTGTTTTCCGCGCGGATCGGCTTGGCCTGGTTATGTCGCGCTTGGCCGAGCTGACCGGTCCGTTACTGAACTGGCCAAGTCGGTGACCAGCTCGGCGGGTTCGGTAACAGATCGGCCTTTGGTCCAGTTTTTGTACCAGCCAGCCCAAGCAGGGGTTCGGCTCAGTCAACTCGACTGTTTCTGTTTCGATTTGGTCGTTTTTTAAAACATTGCTTTGAGTATGAATTTTGAGTACTCACATGGCATAAATATTTCCTAGCACCACTTTTTCACTTCTTACATATAAAATTAATTAAAAAATCTGTTTTGCAGAAAAAATTTAATTATTTAAAAATTCCTAAAAATACCTATTGCAATTCCGTAAGACTTTGGATATGACCTAGCATGGTTATATACATTGACCCTAGACTCAAAAACATACTCGAGTCCCAGTTATTAAGACACACTCCAACTTTGGAGGGTATGAGTGAAAAAACTCAATTAGTTATTCATTGTTAAAAGACGAGAATAATTAATTAAGTGAAAAAAACACTCTAGAGTGGACTCCCTTAGTATCCAAGTCCAAAGTCGTCTAAGTCTGTTGCATAAGTTCATCATGATAACATCATTTATTACAATTCCCCTGTGGGGGTAAAAAATTTGCATAGAAGAGAGAGAAAGTAGAGAGAGAAAAGGGGCAAAATGCCTGTTGGGCTACTAATCTTCAAAAATTTTTGCAAGAGCCTTGTCCATTGGGAAATGGGGCCTTCATTTCCTGCCATGTGCATAAGAGTAGGTAACACTCTTGATTATTAGAAACGACGAGGGTTATGCATGTCATATTGATGCAATCACTGAATTATTTACAGATAAATAGGTAAGTTGTGTCTATAAAAGGAAAACATTAATTAGCTTCGAGGGTTAGCTCAATTGGTCAAGTTCTCGTTGGTAAAGCACCTTGCTAATGGGTAGTCACGATGTCAATTCTTCTCGACGCTCGGGGTTATGCTTTGCTAATAAGCCAGTGGGAAGTGATTCCTTTGGGTGGATTTGCTCAAATATTTCCTTGGAAAAAGAGAAGGGAAACATTAATTATGGAATTAGTTTGACCTTTCTCCCATTATTTATACTCCACATGACGAATAAGTTATACCAAACTATGGGAATTATTTTTTCATTTGGTTCTTATTCTTTTAGCCTGAACTATTACAATCTACTGGTCATATTATTTATGTTTGATGTGTCTATGTATGTTCTAACAAATATATCTCATAGTTAGAAGACTCACCAACACTTTCCAGAACTTGGCAAGTCAATTCAGCTTAACCTAGCTGGTTGAGTTGACCATCCTCACCAAGACTCACTAGTTGTGTAGCACTCACTAATTATAGGGAAACTTGATGAGTTATTATCAAGCAATCAAGTTATTGTGGAAGCTTGAGATTGATGAGCGATTATCTTGATCAATGATTTTTTGTAGGCTAGTGGCCTAGTAGCTTGAGTTATAGCATTGTTTTTGGACTCCAAAAGGCATTTAAAGCCTCATTGCTTATGTATTTTGTTGATGATATGTAGTGCACTCATTTCCATTTTGATATATGCACCCTTACATGGTGTATAGATGAGCAGGCATTGCATATTTTGTCTCTGATGGTTTGGAATCATTGGTTGTAATCTGATTTTTTTTTTCATTGAAATGTTAATTATTTTATGTATTTTTTTCAATTTTGGTTTATTGAATCTGGTTCATTCTAGTTTCGGTTCGAATAACGGTTAGATAGTTGTCCAGTTCGAAACCCGGTTCTGGTTTTTAAAACTATGATCATCACTTGTGTGAAATTCAACCTCTCTTAGAGAACTCGACCTAGCTTTTGTAATTTTTTACTTTGTGGAGATGTGATCTTAAGTGGATCTTTGGCTATTGGAGGCTAGTGCTTGTTGTGGAGAAGTCATTTTGGGATTGATAGAAGGCATGTTCTTGGATATATATTGTGAGTACCTTTTATTGAATATCATTTATGGTTACTACATCTAATGAATGTTGCTAGGGTTTCTATCTTTTATATGAAATGCTTGGTAATTTTTGCAAGCTTTAATTTTTTTATCCTTGAATTCCCTAGAAAAACTCTCTCTAGGAGGTTAGCAAGTGAAAACCTAGGGTTTACCTCCTTACACCCTTAAGTGTTTGACATTTCCATGGTCAAAGTCCCTAAGATTCTATCACCCAAATAGATAGAAGGCACTAGCAACCATCTTGGTGATCAATAAAAACTTTAAAACTTCATCCTTTTGCCTCCTTTCTAAAATTTTGGCCCTATTACGACTCAAACGAGCATGTTGCTCGAGTTTCTGGTATGCGGGTACTTCTGGTACTCAGGAACGAGTATTCGGCACGACTAGAAATTTTGCCCAAATTTACAGGAAACGTCAAGTTGGGAGCAACAATAATATTTAAATATAATATATATTAAAAATAAAAATACAATAATTAATTTATTTCCATCCAAATCTTGCCAATGAGGATTGGCCAAGAGCCCCATCTTCATTTGGATAGAAGGGCTTTCCATAAACGAGTTGTTTTGCTTAGTTCCAGACCCATATCTAGATCTAGACCCAATGACATACCCTTCCCTTCACATAGTTTCATCAATTTATGCAGCACCCAAGTTGGCAGTGTCAAATACACCTAAGTTTGCACTTATTCATTGCAGTGAAGCTCCCAAAACGTCAAATGAGTATCCGACATGGCTAGAAGTTTTGCCCAAATTTACAAGAAACGTCAAGTTGGGAGCAATAATAATATAATATATAAAAATTTAATATACATTAAAAATAAAAATACAATAATTAATATATTTTCATCCAAATCTTGCCAATGAGGATTGGCCAGGAGCCCCATCTTCATTTGGATAGAAGGGCTTTCCATAAACGAGTTGTTTTGCTTAGTTCCAGACCCATATCCAGATCTAGACCCAATGACATACCCTTCGCTTCGCATAGTTTCATCAATTTATGCAGCACCCAAGTTGGCAGTGTCAAATACACCTAAGTTTGCACTTATTCATTGCAGTGAAGCTCCCAAAACGTCAAAAAATTGTTGCAGTGAAGCTCTCGAAAAGCTCCAAAATACCTGTTGAAGCTGCCAGTGGTTTTGGAGCGTTTCCTATCAGATCCCAAGCTCCCAGGAGCGGGGGAGCTTTGGGTACGTGCTCTCCGATGCCTAGGAGCGGTACCCGTGTAACTATGCTAAGAGGGCAACTGCTAGTTTAAGGGCGACGACAGAGGCTTAGCCCATTGTCACCATAACTAAGTCTCCCTGCTCTTTACGGATTTTAACCGATGAGAGGAGTCTCGGTAGTGTAGGAATCACTTGCAAAGCTAAGTCACCTGATACGGGGATACGGGGATACGGGGATACGAAGTATCGGACACAGGTACGGTGACCCCGGAACAGGATACTTTTGGGATACGTTACGTTATATATTATTTTATTAAAAATATATATATATTTTAAAAAATATATATATATATATTAATATATTTAAAATTAGATATTTTTTGCACAAATTCATACAAAATTCATTGATTCAAACATAGATATTAGATATTCATGAGTCATACATCATCATTGATACTATAATACAAATTACAATGATACATTGATACACCATACATGATACAATCGTCAAATTTACTCGGAAAGACAAGATTGAAGATAGTAAGATACTGTAGTTTTTTCATTAAGTCATCAGAATCAAAATGTGTTACATAACAACACTGCCAATGGCAAATAGAAATAGAAAATACAAAATCAACTACAATCTACAAGACTACAAGCCTGAAGCCTCAATGAGTCAGAGTCATCAATCCTCATAATCAACATCACTGTCAAAATCCTGATCATCATGCTCACCACTGCTCTCCTCTGCCTCTGATGCATCCTCCTCCTCTATCATCTCTGCATCTGCTGGTGTGGAGGATGACCCCTCTAATCCATCATCAAATCTGACAGGCTCTAGCACTGGCGCATTGAGATCCAAGTTGGCCAATGCCAACTCAACACTGTTGTCCAGACCCATATCATCGGGAAAGACATCCCACATCTTTGTCTTTCCCTTCAACCACTCCTCCCTCTGCCTGTAGATGAGACGAAGGTTGGTGTGCACATACACCATTGTCTCTGCCCTGGACTGCTCAAGCCTGCTCTTCTTCACACTATACAAATTCCCATATGTGCTTCAATTCCTCTCGCAACAAGAGGATGAAGTCACCTGAGAGAGGAGCCTCATGGCTAATTGCTGTAGAGGAGGGCTTGCTGCCCCATGAGTTGCCCACCAAGAATGGGGCTTCTTAGTCCCCTTGTCTCGAATCAAATCATAGCCTCCAAATCGCCCCCTGGCAGTGGAAAAATCTGCAAAGGCATCCTCCACCTCATCAAGGGATGCCCTATCCTGAAAAATCCTCCTCAATGCATCTTTCCTCCCATGTGAGATTTCAGCGTCCATGTGAGGAGGGAATCTGCGGGAAGGTCCACCATTCAGCCACTCATGGCTGTAGTATTTTGGGTTCAAGGAGTGAGCCAAACAATGTAAAGGTGTGCAATTCTTGTCCCATCTGCTGACAAGAATATCTTATATGACGGTGAAGAAGGCCTCAGGTGATGTCTCATACTCTGGGCACTGACTCTGTAAAATAATGGTCCTCACAGACTCAATCATGGAATCCCATCCCTCATAAACCTCTCCTAGGATGCGTTGGTCTGTATCTGCAAATCTGAGCAAGGAAATGATAGGCTCCATGATCTGAATAATTAGATCTACCTTCTCCCACCATATATCATCCAACACTATGTCCTTCACCTTCTTTGAGGCTGCTTGATCCATCTTTCTCCAAAAAGACCAAAACTCTGAAATATCCATAGACCCAAGAGCGGTCTTGACCTCCCTCAACCTCTTCAATTTGATGAATGAAGAGGCAAACCGTGTATCTGCAATCTTCAACAATGATAGATTGCTGTACTCCTTGTAGATAGTGAGGGCATTTGTATGGTTTGTTACAAAGTTGCGGATATGTCGTGCATCCTCAATAGTGGCTCCAATCCAAAGCACATCAAAAGCAATAGATTTCAGTGCCAAGTTCAATGAATGGACAATGCAAGGTGTCCAAAATACTTGTGGATATTTTTCTTCCACAATCATGCCAGCGGCCTTGCAAACAGGTGCATTATCTGTAATGATTTGCACACAACAATCCACACCTACACTTTCAATAACTTTGAGAAATAACTCACCCATATATTGTGCATCCTTGTACTCTCCAAATGCATCCACTGCTTTCAAGAAAACTGCACCATTCGTGGATGACACCATGAAGTTAATGAGTGGGTGGCGTGCTAGATCTGTCCATCCATCAGAAACAATGCTAACCCCAGATGTTGGCCATGCTGATTTAATGGGCTCAAGCATTTTGTCCACCTCTTTCTTTGCCTTTGTCAACAATGTGGTTCTGAGCTTCTCTGACCCAGGAGGCACATACCCTGATGGAGCCCCATGACAAAGAGCTCGACACATCTCAATAAATAGAGGTGACCGTGCAACATTAAAAGATATGAAGTTCTGATAGAAAAAAAATGCAATGGTGAGGTCAAGCTCTTCCCTTTTCTCTTTTTGGAAAATCTTGTCCATTGGACCAACTGCAGTTGCCTTTCTCTTTGCTAATTCTCCCCTGCTAGAAGTCTCAAAAGGGAACTTGCTGCTGCTTTTCCTCAAGAATGGAAGGGGGTCATCAGTCTTGGATTTTTTTGATTTTGCTGCCACATTTGCCTCACCAATACTCGCCTCTTTTTGCAATTTCTTCTTATCTGGCAATTCAATTGCTGTACAACATTTAACGCCACAACCTGGAATACCCAATAGATGAGCTTTCACACGGAAATATGTGCCACGGAAATGGCCATTGTAAAAATTGCATTTCCAGCCACAATTTCCTCCTCCCTTTTTTGCTGCCCCTTCCTCTCTTGTTGCATATTTCCACAATGGGTATTTGGGGTCAACAATTTGTTTTCCCTGCACATTTGAAGCTACTGTTGCAGCCCCACTTCCAATGGATGGAATACTTGCAGACTGTGATGAAAGAGGGATAGGAGGGGCATCTCTAATGGAGACATTCTTCCCCTTTCTTTGCCCCTGTCTTGCTGCCTTTGATTGAGCCATAAATATTGTAAAAAATAAACAAAAACAATTAAATATATAAAACATATGCACATGCAAACACTAGCAACAAACTAAATGCAAAATATAGAGGGACAATGCACTTACCGGATGTCCGAATCTCTTCGAAAGAACACACTTGCTCCTTGCTCTTGCTCCTTGCTCACACTAGTTCTCACTTCACAAATGAAACACAAATGAAATAGGTGAGAAAATAAGAGAGAATTGCCACACTTTATAAAAAAAAATCGCGCAATTTGGTTGCCGCGGCCCGGCCGTACCCGGTAGGAGTGGCCACGGCGTGTCCCGACGGAGTACGGTTGGGACACGGCGTGTCCCTTTTCGGACACGCCGTGTCCCGACCATACTCCGTCCGGACACTCCGTGTCCTTCGAATTGGGGCTGAATCCAACACCTAGAGGTGTCCGACACGGGGATACGGGGATACGAGGGCATTTTAGGAGTATCCGGTTACTTAGTTGCAAAGTATATGTCAATGGATAGGTGGAAAGTGACCCTAAAAACCCTTTCCTTAGGATGGA
This sequence comes from Pinus albicaulis, assembly GCA_034641835.2. Lineage (NCBI taxonomy): Eukaryota > Viridiplantae > Streptophyta > Pinopsida > Pinales > Pinaceae > Pinus > Pinus albicaulis. The sequence continues at coordinate 1,093,453,716 of CM076582.1, forward strand.
GTGAAGAATGGAGCTTGCTTGCTCTTCAAGCAAGGGACTTGGTCCTCTAGGAGTAAGGGGTGAGGATTGGAGGGTTGAGGGAGAAAGAATGGGCTTATAGACGAGGTTCTCAATCCCTATAATCCTTGGGAAACTTGGATTCCCAAATGGTCTTTGACAAACAATATTTATTGAGAAGTGGGACCACACGGGGCAAGTGGACCCAACCCAGGGTCGGGGATGGAATACGACAACCTGTGATGTTCCTATCCTGGACAAGGTGAAGGGAGAGGGCCGAACAAGAATATTTACTTCAAAAGGTTGAATTGATCCTTTTGAGGTCTAGCCTTGGGGATGCTTAGGCAAAAATGGATCTGAGAGCTAGGGCTTGAGAGTCCTGAAGATTCCACCCTTGGAATTGCCTCAAATTCAAATGAGAGGGAGGGGACCCACCAGTGCAGTAGCCTGTAGGAGATCAAAATTTTTCCATGGGTCAATTCCCGAGAAATTGATGCCCTAGGAGACCTTTGAGGGATAGACTAGGGAAAAAGTGGAAAAGGGTGAAAAAGGTGAAAGGGATGACCACCATTTTTAGGGATAATGCAGTTGGTGATATGGAGTCAAGGATGATGGTGAGTAAGAACTTGGTTTCTTGATCAAGGAGGCCCGAAAAGTTAGCTTCATCCAACGTTGAGAGAAAGAAAAGAAAAGTGACCTTCCAACATTTATACTTCAAAGCAAATGATGCAAGCTTATCGAGATAAAGAATCTCTAGGACATTTCATTCATATAACATTGGCTCATACATTAAATTAGCTAAAACATGCTTGATTCCAATTTCAATCATGTAACAACTAGCCCTAATTTTAGCAGTATGCAACAACAAGAATAATGATGTTAAAATTTACTTACAATGTCATAGAGTATATCCAACCAACATCTCACTTGCAAGACAAAGATCCAAGACAAGAAAAATAGCTCAAATCCATACATCAAAATTCATCCATCTCCAAAAATGTCCACCAAGAGAAAAAATACGAAGCTCTCTATGATTAGAGAGATCCTAAGTCAAATGATGATACAAATGAATGTATCTAACATATATATATACCCTCCTAAGGAATTCGAATTAGCCTATGGGCCTACATTAGCCCCTCATGATAATATAATGTGCAAATAAAACCACTATTGGTGACAAGCCCACCAAACTAGCTCAAAATGGAAAAAATAAGCCTCACAGGGGGCCAAATAATAATATATACATGTCATGGGGCCCTCCAAAGGCCTAATAATGCCCTGAAGTGCCATAATGAGGAATAAATTCCTCAGAATATGATGACAAGGGGGTGGCCCCTTATTCTCCAAGTAGTAGACCTGTGGTGCTCTTAGTGGGTGTGGGGGCACACAAATGACCCCATGGGTCTCCATATGAATTAGAGATGCATGTAGATCATCTGTAAGGGCTCGAGTGATGGAATGAACGCTGCCATGACATCGTACACATCCTGGGACACCTGCTAAGAGTGTGGGGCTCCTATGGGGCCTGTCGGACTTAATGTACCGAGCACATCACCATCATCCCAAAAGTGGATCGGTAGTAGTCCCTCAACATCAATGAGGATCTGTGGAGTGTTATTTGCTGCTATGGAGGCCCATGGCTCTCTATGCACACCCTATGTGTGCCAATGTAGCTCTCTCGGGGTTAAGATCCCGTATAGGGAGAACAAACCCAAATGGAAACCATCTGCAATCCTGTATGAAATCCAATGTGCCCCCTAGGCTTCTAGTACAACCAGTCATTAGAATAATTGTGTAAAATAGCTTACACATCGTGGATAACAAAGTTGACCCTTCACAATGGCATGCCCTTCTGTAGTGGGATTTGGCATGTGCTAGTGTCTCCATACTCCAAAGAGGGTTAGCCATGTACCTTATTAAATGGTTTCAACCCTTAAAGGGGATAGTAGGTCCAAGGTACATCCTTTGAATGGGGGTGGCAAGTGACAAATAAGTGAAACGGAGTAGGAAATGAGAGGGGCAATCTTGGGCCACATATCGGGGCACAGGGGCAATCAGATAAGGGGAAGCCCACACCAGGGTATATAATGTGTAGGAGGGAGCAATCGTGGTACATGAGGCGTCTCGACCTTGATTTTTCCACCCTTCTTTATATGCCTTTTTCCTTTTATGAATTTTCTTCAATTAATTGCTTGGGGCTCAAGGATGAGAGTATGATGTGTCAAATATAGTAGTGGTTACCCATTTTAAGGTGAGGGCGGTTAATTTCCCTATATCGGGTGGGACAATCATGGGTTCCTATATGACAAAGGAGGCTCATCTAGTGCCTATGGAACCAGGGTGATGGCCATGGGTAAGGGGCAAAGCTCATTGTTATGAATAAAATAATATAAATAATGTAAACAATAAATAATGATTAATTAGCTAATAGTTATTAATGAAGAGGCATGTCTAAATGGGACATGACCTTCCGTGAAGAGGCACCTGCCTAGGTATATAAGCAGGCCTCATTTGTAACATCAATCATTCATACTTTTATATACAATAATATTTGTATCCTCATGGATATTTTCATATTCCAAGTCTTCTGGAGTATTTGACTCGAGGTACGAACTTTGTTCTTTCCATTTGGTATCAGAGCAGTTCGATCTTCCGGCTGCTTAACCGCTGCACAAGAGCTTGTTCCTCGATCTAGGTATTTGGCCATTGAAAGTTGTCAACCTTGTTGTCGTGAATTAAAGCGTTTTGCTATATCGAGTTGGAGCTTCTCCAAGTTACACATCGGGTTCTCAGGCCATTGGCCATTTGAAAAAAAAAAAAAAAAATAATAATTAAAATATATATATATATATATATATATATATATATATATATATATATATATTACCTTTAAAGCCGCCGCATCCATTTGAATTCAAGCCGCTCGACCAGCGGCACAACAACCTTTCACCACCGCCATCCCTCGTTGACTAACACACTCGTTCATGCCATATCTTGTCTGGAGCCTCTACAAGTAGAAAATTACTGCTGCCAATCGAATATTGGTTGTTTGCATTCTCCATCACTTGCAAACATCGACACCTTCTCCCCAACTTTTCGACCATCTGTCTTCGAACAGTTAGAGCTGTAGTCGCTGTAATTCTTGCACCAACATCCACCGTGTACAACCATAATTTCATCGCCGTTGCCCGATATCGCTCCCATGAAAACATAGATTACCGCTGCCATGGTGCCGTCTGCTTCCCCTGTACTCACTCCCTCCCCAATGTCGCCCCTACTACTAATCACTCGGTCGCATGACTGCAGCCGCCATATATCACAGCCACCATACCGCTGCCACAACCAAAATTATCCATTTCCACTGTTATCTACATCGCATTTTCCTATTACACTATTCAGTCATCCATCCCATTCTTTTCCCAGACCGTCGTTATTGACACGATCGTTGCAGACATAGCCCAACACCCGCCACCTCCTCTGTTCAACCAGGCCGTCAATTGTTGGCCGATTCAACAATCAATCCAATGCGTGTTGAAATCGTATAACATCGGTCGTCTTTCTCCATAGTCAAACGACGGGTCACGAGTCACGGATCAAGTGGATAAATACACCGATTCGATTACATTTTTAAACTATATAACGGTTAATTAAGTTTGACCCATTCCAATGCCCACCTTCAACCTCGTCATCTCACCACCTTCATCACAACAGCCTTCTCTGCCCAACATTCCACCGCTTGTGTAGACACAATTTCTCCCTGCACCCGACTTCCAAATCAGAGTCACCATTTTAAAATCTGGTGAGCCACCATTTCACTACGGGTGTAACTTTTCAAAAACAATTTACGTTGTACGCTAATTGCTCAAAAAGTTACAAGGTTATTTGAAAAAAATAAAAAAGAGATTTATATATATTTTCAAAGGCATATATATATAAAGAAAAGGTTTTATATATATAAAAGGAAGTTATAAAAGGGTAATTTAATATCAAATTAAAAAAAAAGGTTGATATAAGAGTTAATATAAGGAAGTTTACATAAAAGTTTTTAAAGTCTAGAAACTAAAGCTTTATTGTTGGAAGAATATTGCATTTAAAAGGAGGTTTAAAAAAAAATGATAAATCAAAATTTCCATTTAACAAAAAGTGTAAGAGGTGTAAGTTAAAAGTACAAATTAAGAAGGGTTTAAGGATTAAAAAAAAACGGGGGCCAAAAGTAATTAATATTCAGGAAGCAAAATGGAGTCTAAATCAAAATTGAAGGAAGGAAGATTTTTAAAACCTTAACCATCAACGCTAAAGTGCTATTTAAATTTAAAGGAACTATCGCGGAAAAAATGTCACTATTGCTATATCACCCGCTGAAGATTAAAAGGATATAAAATTAAATCCTAAAATTGCAAATCAGTTGGTGATTCCTGAGTTAAATATAATCGAAAAAAAATACGAAATAAAAAGCCTACAACTAAATATTGGGGATTATACCTTTATCTCTATATTTATCGTGAAAGCCTTATTTTTGACGATAGTGATGTTGTGTTGGGCTCACCTTGGATGGAAACTCTAGCATCCTTTATCCTAAATATAAATTTTTTTTTTTGACATTTTCCCACAAAAAGAAAAAAATAACGCTACAGGACGTAACCTTGAAGCCAAATTCAGCAACCCCTGAAGACATACAAGAAATCTCAAAAGTAATTCTTCAAGAAAGTAAAAAGGCGATACAAAATATGCAAAGAGAAGTTGACAAGATCACTACTAACAAAAATGAAGTCTCTCGACTTAAAGACCACAGTGAAAAACTACCGACACAAATTAAGAAGCTTAAGAAGGACAAGAAGTTGTTAGAATACAAGGTACAACAACTTATCGAGAAGGAAGCATCAAATATGGAAATTCAAGTTGACGAAAAAACTACGAATACTGATCCAATCAATATCACAACTCAAGAAGAGGACAAACTAGTTGAAGTAAATATGTACTCAGAAGTTGCAGTTTTAGCAATGAAAGATTTGAGTGAAGATCTCGAAATTAACCATTCAACGTCCATGGCTAAAGGAAATCAGGTACTTAAAATAAATCAAAGAGACGACATAAACAGGATAAGGGAAAATCAAATCAATAGAATTCCTTATCGACATCTGAATCACGAGAGTAGACAACTCGATCAAGCTACATATTTAGAACAAAAGCAACAAACTGATGTTCCAAAGAATACTAATGTCGGTGCAATCCGCTCATGTGATAACAATTCATCACAAGTTGCCAGTCATCACAAGGTTCCACAAAAGATTGATCTAGGATGGTTTGATCCCTTTTTAGTGTGAAAATTTTGTTTGTCACTTGAGGATCATATCAATTTGTATTGACAAGGACGACTACCCCAAGACGAGAAGACATTCGTAGCAAAAAAAGAGATCAAGCCCTTTCATCAACAAGCTTTGAGGACAAAGCTTTTTGAGGAGGAAGGCAATGTTATGAATAAAATAATATAAATAATGTAAACAATAAATAATGATTAATTAGCTAATAGTTATTAATGAAGAGGCATGTTTAAATGGGACATGACCTTCCGTGAAGAGGCACTTGCTTAGGTATATAAGCAAACATCATTTGTAACATCAATCATTCATACTTTTATATATAATAATATTTGTATCCTCATGGATATTTTCATATTCCAAGTCTTATGGAGTATTTGACTCGAGGTACGAACTTTGTTCATTCCACTCATGCATTGGCTTTTCCCATGTGCTAATTATTTTTGTCCCGACCATCTTTTGCATTTTGTGGTACTATTTCCTGTTAAGTGTGGACAATTATGCATTTTCTTTTTCTTTTAGCTGCTTCAACCTCTGGGGCATCATTCCAGGCTTGACCCTAGGTGGGGGCAAGGGAATAGGGAGGCTGGCCCTATGTGGACCCAGGTGGGAGAAATGATGAATGGGAGTATAATGAATGGAAGGGGAGTAATACATACAGATAAAGGAGCGAGACCACGCACCCAAAGTCGGGGTTTCCCAAATAGTACTACCCTAGAACCAAATGGTCAATAAAGGAGGTCCCACGGGACTAAGATGCAGGGATAACACCCAAAAGAGATTAAGGGGAGAGGAGCACAAACTAAGCCCACTCCTTTCGCCAAATGCCCCCATCAATCCATTCCCACAAGTATCCATGACAAGTAAACCCAATACTCAATTGCCAAATGAGAAGACATACCTTTAGATTCAGGAAGACCAACTTCAAAGATACAATTAATACAGATGGGTGAGGGACCACATAGCTAGCTCAGGTAGCAGAGAAACGGCACAATGAGGTAGTAAGACGCTGCAAGGGGTTGCTGGCTGTCGGTTGAGGTCCAGCATGGAGAATTTTGTTTTCCTACGGATATTGTCCACGAAGTGGTGGGTAATAGGCCCTTCAAGGAAAGTCGTTGGGGTTAAGGTTTCAGGCTGAATTCAACTAGGGCTTGAGTGCTAAGCTGATTTGATGTCCTTTCACTTTTCGCAAATTGCATGGTTGAAAGTGCTTCTCTAAGGTTGATGTCATCAACCCTATGGAATTCTAGGGCTTGTAAAACCATAATTCTGCATAAAAGTTTCGACTTAGGGTCATTTGAAGGTTTGCCATTCTATTTGTTGATCATATCTTTCAAATAAAGCTTCTTCTCTTCATTTGTGTGCATAGATGTGCCATCATTGAGCTACAACTTTAAAACCCTAGGCTGCTAGCCTTATCTCATAGGCCTCTTCCTTGTTACAAAGAATTGAGCCTTGTTCCTAGTCTGGAGTACCTTGATCAAGCCTTTCAAAGTATCACCTTGATCCCATTAACCTAAACTATCCTTGGGTAACCTATATTGGGAATCCTCCCGTGTGGTGAGATTCCACTCAAGAGTAGGAGGTGGAGTGCTGAGGTGACATTGACATCTATCTCATTGTTGTGTCTTAATCTGGCTTTTGTCTTGTGAGGCATCTCATAAGATGTGCTAGGTTTTGAGGCAACATGACCATGGGCCAAAAATGAAGGTGCACCCTAAATACATTATTACCGAGCTAAATTAAAGTCTCTCTTAAAGGTTATTAAAAAACCTTTTCTTCAAGCCCTCCATGTGCTTCTCCCTGCTCCGTTCATTGTGATAAGGCAGGGTTGCATGAGAGAATGGAGGCCATAAGTAGTAGAGGAAAGATCATATTTCTAATTTCACGAATGCAAACCACCCTGTATGCATGTAATGATTTCTTAGTCCTAAAATTTTCTGAAAGTCAGAGGCTTGAAAGTGCATCTTATCTTCTTCTTATGCAAGGAGACATGAATTTCCTTTCCTCTCTTGGCAGTATCCCATTACTATCTCTACCATATATGGTTGGGAAAATAGCTTGAAGAATGTGTATATAATTTAGTCTGGAATGTTTGAAGTGTTGAAAATGTAACTAATATCAGTCTTCATAATTGTTTGGATCATGACATGTTGTAATTCTTATGTATTTGTAAAAGTGAAAGAAAAGGAAAAATATTGTAAAGATAAAAGAAAAAAATTATTTTTATAAGCATGGGTTTCATGCTCAATTATTTTTGTTTATAGGTCAAGGTACCCATTGAGTGCTGCTAGGATTGAGTCATGAGTCATCATCCTTGTCATCATGTAATAGACCCTTCTTGGGCTTTTGTGTCAAGAAATAAATTTGTTTTTGTGTCAAAAACTGTAAGTTTACCCTCCTCCACCAAGTCGGCCTCATTGAAGGGATTTATTGAAGACTATAATAAGCAACATTTTTGACCTAGTTTGGCATCAATCAAGCAAGAAATTCTATCTGCAATTCTAAGAAGTGCGAAGGCCAGTAAAGGAATTGAAAAAGGCTTGAAGAAGGAAGAATAAACCTAGCGAAGAAAGGAGGAACTCTAGCAAAGGAAAGAAGGTTGTTTTCTCTTGTTTCTATTCCACACGTGCGAAGTTTCTGAGTTGCAGGTCTGCAGTAGAGGCCGAAAATGTTGTTGCAGGGAGCCAAGATCTAAAGTTTGACTGAGTTTAAAGGAGGTTGACTTGGATTGACTTTGTTGGATTAAGCTCACTTGAAAGAACTTGTTTTGAAAGGCTGACATGGTGGATGGGAGGTGGACCTGTTGTTATCTAAGGGTCTTGGTTGTCTCATTTGATTTTGGTTCTTGAAGAGGAGAAGAGAGTTTTGTTGGGTTTTCCCCTAAGAGAGGGGTTTTGCCCTGGCTGAGAGCCTATATCCTGCGTCGTTCATTGTTTTGATCTTCATATTTTGGTTTTGATAGTTGGTTAATGATAAGAAGATAAAAGAAGACATAAAAGAAGTTAATAAGAACTCAAGTACATCACAAGTAATTATCAAGATAAGAAAATCTTTCTGCCTTTTTGATTTTCTAACATGAAGTAAAGTTTCTAAGGAGAGAGGACTTGGGGAATGCTGTAAGAGATCAAGCTGAGTAGTGTTGTTTTGAGACATAGTCAGAGAATCCTCTATGACAAAATCTATACTGCCTTTTGATCTACGAAAACAGTGTACAAGATGAGTTTCATATTCATAGCTTTAGGGAACTACAATGGCAACCTGTTATTCTAATCTTGTATTTCAACACTGGAGATTAGATATTCGAAGAACTGAATAGGAAAACATCCGAACAGAACTTGAGCAGAGATTCCACAATTCCATAGATGAAAATCTACAATGGCAACCTGTTATTCTAATCTCGTTCTTCAACACTGGAGATTAGATATTCGAAGAACTGAATAGGAAAACATCCAAACAGAACTTGAGCAGAGATTCCACATTTCCATAGATGAAAAGCTACCGTTCTAATTTCAAATAAAGAAATCTATTGTAATGGATAGAAATACAATTAAACTCATTCTAATCCTAGAGCCAGCGTCTATCACACACAGGAAATCTGTCTAGCCACTGAAACAGTGAAAATACCTTTCTTTCGATCTGCTGTGAAAAGATATTGCAAATCCAGCTACCGTTTTACTGTTAAATGCTTTCAAAACATTCACTGCGATGATAAAGTGCAAATGTGGGCACTATGACACAGAAATGGGATTGATCCATCTACAGAAGAGAAAACTAAAATAATTTGGTTCAAGATGTCTTTCATGAAGAGAAAATTGCATAGCAACTGTGAAATTGAGGAGAACGAGGTTTACAGAGGAAACAAAACATAGACTTTGTAACTTGTGAGTGTTTGTTTGGTTGCAGCTGATTCTTGCTCTCATTTGAGTTCATATGCATCTTAATCTGTTTCTTATGATGGATTCTCTGAAATCGACTTTATAGCTGTTTGGGACCTTTACAAAGATATTCATCAGACCCACCCTTAGCTTATTTGCTTCAGAGGGATTAATGTATAGTGGCAGTGGCATCTATGTACATTGTACAAGTCGTACAACCAGTGTTAATTTTGTTGTAGTTGGAGGCTGCTGCCATTGATGCCCACACAAAACTGCTTTCTTGCAAATTGCCCAACCTATTGGGTCACATCATGTGTTAAGACAGCTTGGGAGGAGGAACCATCATTGTAATCTTTGACCTGCAGTATAAACTTTTTTTTGTTCTCGTTTCAATTCTCTTTTCTTTCCTCTGCTCTTAATTACTTCTATTTTTTTAAGTGATGTTCTATGAGTGAAATTTTGTACAATACAAGAGAATGCTTATTTCCTTCTAGACAAAAAGGAGATGTTTTTTATCGACAGTCAAAATTCTTTCTTTAGATAAAGATGGATTGGCAGTGTAAGATACTCTCATGCAGAGCAAATTCCATGAATAGCAGGAAAGAAGATAAGATAGCATGTGAAGAGTTTGGTTTTTAATAATAGTACATTTTTTGTTTCCACTATGTATAGAATTTTATTTATGCCTTGTTTTTAAATTTTCCTCTGTGCAGTCTTTGCAATGTGAAGACCACAAGCAGGGAAACTTTGTCACTACATTCAGAGGGAAAGAAACATAGATCAAAAGCCAGAGCATTTCAGGCTCGTAGTATATCGAATCAAACTGTTGAGCCATCTTCAAATGGAAACACTTCTCTTGGTAATCAGGAAAGTATCCTTCACTTGAAGGAACAACCAAATGCTGTGCACCGGCAGAGTGAGGAGAAGCATACAGTGGTTAAACATGAGGAAGATGGGCTTCTGGGTTCTACCAATGACAAGCAAGATGCTGCACCTGATTCAAGAAAGGGCCCAAATATTGACGAAGAAAAATGTTCCAAGAAGAGGAAGAGGAAAGGAGATAAATCCAAGCCATTTGATTCTATGAATGTAGAAAATAAGCAAGATCAAACTGGGCAACAAGAGCTTCACTCTTGTGGCAGTGATCAAACTATGCATTTATCAGCTGGTAAAGAAGGAAAGGGTCATAAGTTTAAAAAAATGGATAAAATTGATTCTATGGGTAGAAGTACCAATGGGTTTGATCATGTGAGGAAAAATGGTGAAAATGGGAATGGCTTGGTAATGGAAGGTTTTTTACTAATGAATGATGCCAAGAAAAATAAAGAGAAACCAAAAAAGAGAACCAAGCAGACTGATGAGTTTCCTAACAATGAATATTGTGAGCTTCAGACAAGAGATCAGAGTGATGCAGTTAAGGATACAAATGGCAGTGATAAAGAAAGTTCTAAATTGCCAGTAAAATGGAAAAAAATCATTAAATCAGTCTTAAGAGAAGTAAGTGTTGATAGATTTAAATTACATGTTATATTTTTTGTACTTGAACTACAAATTTATTTTTGTTCATGGTTTTCCAGTTTCTAGGTAAAGAAGCATGTTGTGTTCTTTTCTGTTTTTTCTAATATTCAAATTTCATGAGCAAACAGTATCTATTCTATGGTTTTTTATCAACTTTCCAACACTAATGCAGAGTCCTCAAGGAAGTTTAAGAATGAAGAAACTGCAAAAGACAGTCATTCCTCTTGCCATGAAGGCCCTTGAGACAGCTGGTGTTGCTGCAGATGAAAGCAATGTAAAGGATGAGCTCATGAGCAAGGTAACTTTTGTAAATCCTATTATTCTTTCCAAGGCTCTGGCTGTATTTGAACTATGCTTTGGTCCTTATCAATATTTTCTCAACAGTCTGCAGTTTTCCTGTCACTTTTGTTTATATTTCATTAGTGTGCTACTTTAAGTAATGGAAAATATCAAGAGCGAGATGTAAAAGCACTGTCCGGTTTTGGAATGGTACCAGTGGCTCATATGCTGCGCTTGTTTGTATTGATCTGAGCATTTTTTAAATTTGGAGGATGAATTAAAGTGGAATATATTGAATAATATTTCACTTATGCTGGCCAATGCTACAGGTTTTGTCCAGTTCTAGGTTTGTGGTGGAGAACAAGACTGTGTACCTGGCGTAGGTGACACACTCAAAAAAAATGTTCACTGTTTCTCTCCAATCGAAGTTACTTTTCTTGGTCAATTTTTGCAGTTCCTAAAAATGGAATTGACGTACCAGCATTTTATCAACTTTCTCATTCTTGGGAATCCATCTCCTACAAGTTTAGGTGGATAATAAATTTATTTTATCAGGCACTATTTGTTACTAAACATAGAGGTCATTTGGAAGTCTACATTTAAGTGGATTTCCTCAGGCTGAATTTTCTTTTGTCAGAAATTATTAATTTATGTAATGCACATACAAACTTCGAGAATGAATCAAGGCATATTCATGAAATTGTCGAGCTTTATTGGTTGAAGGATAAAGCATCATAATAGGGCACTTTTTTCTCTGTGAAAATGTGAATATCATTTGAAATTGAATTCCATGCCGGGTTTCATTTGCTGCTTCAAGTTCATTTTCAATCTAGCTTAGCAGCAGTTTCAAAGCATGCTGTTGAATGCACGTATTGATTTCATTTTAGATTGAATCATTATCATTCATCCGCACATGATGATGCTGTAATTCAAACAGAACTAGTAGTTATGTTAAATCACAAACTTGATGGAAAAATGGTTTGGTAACTGTTTTGGATTAAACCGTTTGTATATGATCTTTAGTGAGCTATATGATTACACATATGGTTCATATTTGCATTTATCTTGCAGGCTGTCAAAGTATTTGGGATTCTGTTAATTAGGTTTTATTATTGATTTGCAGACTTTCCTATTTCCAGCTTTTGTCTTTGTTTATTATTGGCATATATAAAGCTTATAATTTGTCTTGAAATTTGCATTCATGTGTGGGTTTAATTTTCCTGCTTTTAGCATGGTTTCACTGGCACAACACTTCACAAACAATACCTGAACCACGTTAGCATTGTTTTGAAGTACCCCATGGTAAAAGTTCATAAAGAAAAGCCCAAAATAATTTTTTTTTTAGAAAACATGTGATCTCACCACTATATTTTTGAATTCAATGTAAATCAGGGATTTCAGATTAGAAATAGGCATTAATAAAGTCATGTTGACTTTAGATTATATTACACTTTTATATTTTTTTTACTTTACTGTGTTTTTCAATTAATGTCACATTCATAAAGTGGATTGAGTCAACTAGTACATAACCCGTATAAAGGTTTAGCTTTCTCATTTATCCAAGCATGATGGAGAACTCTTTTGAGTTATCTTGATTATTTTTGTGTTTAATATTTGTGATATGGTATCAGAGCTCTATCAGAGCTGCAGGATTTGTGAGAGCATGAAGACCTAGGGACTGTTTTGGAAAAGACAGATGAAGGGATCACTGGTGAAGCACATTGAAGAGCCAAAATGGTCTTGCCAAAACCAAGTATTGATTTCATCTTTGATAGAAGCAATTTTATTTAGGAACCTTGCATATCATGGTCCCAAAAAAAGGGTTTGAAGGATAAAAGTGAACACTGTATGGAATCCATACAGTTGTGAAAGCTTGGCGGTGAAAGAGAGAATCAACCTACATGTGAGGCTGTACAAGCACCAATATGTTTCATACAGCCACCAAGAATTTTCCATTTGCTGCCAAAGAGGAGTCGACTGTACGTATATGGATATGTACTTATCAGCCACCAATAGAAGAAATCGAGTTGTACGACTGTATGATGCTGGGATTTCAACCATCAGACCTGTATGAACATCACCAGGGAGTTCTTGAGTAGAAATTTTGACATGTATGATCTGATGGAACAATTATTTAGGGAAACAGAGGTTTTAATAGTACAAATGATTTAAGAGTAGATTTTTGCTGTTCCTGCCTGTATTGTTGTCCAAATTTGCATATCTGTAAGATACAGCTGTTGGTTTGGTGATTTTCTTCAGATACAAGGAGAAAGTAACTATTTTGGTGCTTTTTTTTTGAGTAGATACGCATGGATTGGTGCTTTTTAGCATATGTAATAAAAATTCGTGTGATTTGGTGTCTTTTGTGAGCAGATTTTGTTGAAAAGTGTAACTAGGATCGGTCTTCATATTGACTATGCAATTATGAATTAAGTAACGAAGAAGACAAAGATAATAAATGTATTTTGTTCTACTTGCTTCATAGGTTTTGTTGTGGATCATTATATCTGCATATCCTTTTTTATGTCAAGTTTTGAAATTTTGGAAAAAGAAAATGTTTTTTGAAAAAATATTCATAAGGATCCGAAATATGCTATAGTATAAGGTTTTATACTTTAGTATAGGAAGAAGATGAAAAAAGAATACATTGTATTTTCATTTTCGTTTCGATTTATTGAGCGGACTGACTTTATAATGTTATATCTTTATTAATCTTAAAGATCGAGCAACTTCCGGAGCGGAAGTCGCAATCACGAGCAGAAGCTTTTGGATAAGCAACTGCGGGGGGTCAACTTGCCCGTCGGTTATCAAAACCCGACCCCCCGCAGTTGACTGGTCAGATCTGCGAAAACTATTGATCGACGGCTGCGATTGATTGCGGGGGGTATGGGTTGAAGGTCTCGGCCGTACTCACGGACCCCCCGCATTACGTCATTCGCTGAACTGTCAAACAGTTGGCAAAACGGCTGTCATCCACTATATGTGTCGTCCCACGTCACCTTTGCATTAATTGCGATTTCCATTGTTATAAAGTCGAGTTCTCCGTTCCGTTGTGGTTCATTTGTGATTTTTGCCCAGTTTTAAAACCCCGTCCCGCCACCTTCGCACCAAGCTGTTTTCGAAATTCTTGTCAGCTATGGCCAAACGAGCATCCTTGTCTGGTCTGTCCACTCTGAACCCTCTCCTAGATAGTGAGAAAGACGTCTGTGATACTTCCTCATCTGTAAATCATCCTCTCATGCATTACCAAGTGACCTTGAACACCGACCAGTCGCCTGTGTTTTCCGCTATGCAGAGTTCTGGAGTGTTGTCCGCCTGTATTCCTAAGACCCATGTCTTTCCTGAATTCATTTCCTGGTTGGTTTCATCCATGTATCCCGGTAAATGTTATGTCATGAATTCCCAGGGAGAAAGTGTTTTGCAGGTTTCAGCTCAATTAATGCGTCAGGCATTATGCTTCCCGGAGAATGATTCTCCTTTGCAATTCTCAGAAGATTCGCTGGTTCAATACTTTGAGGAGCTCTCAATTGAGGAATTTAACCGCTGCATGTCATTTTTGGTATCGAGTCCGGAGAAGACCCAGTTTGGATCGGGAAAGTTTGGTTTGGATGCATTTAATGTTCAATACAGGTCAATTCTCAGCTGTATTATGGAGATTCTGGGGAGAGAATATGATTGCGAAGTTGACAAGGCAGCTCTGGGGATGTTTACTCTCATGATGAAACCAGGAGTGGTGTTAGATATTCCATCCTTTTGGCAAGAAGTGGTGAATTCTCAGTTGCTTTCTTTCCCACTAACAGGTTATTTCAGATTTCCCTCATTAATAGTTTACTTGTTTTTATACCAGAATGTGGAAGAATTCATGAGTATTGGTTTGAACATAATGGATAGCAACAAAAATAAACAGTCAATTATACTTTGGACTGATTTGATCAGAAGAGAAGAGAATGAAGCTGGTTTATTTGAATTTGTGGAACACTTTATGACCACCGCTTATAGAATTCTCAATGGAACTCGGCCTCCTTGTTTCTTGCCAAAGGCCCGGGAGTTTTTGCAATTAGGACCTAGTTGTAGATATGGAGACTGGTTTGTTTTTGAGGACTATTCTGAAATAAGGCTATATGGAGTTGGTGTTGAGCCTTATAGGCTTCCAACATTTGTTCCCATGAGACTGTTTGCTCTGGAATTTATAAGGCAAAGTCTCAATGTGGATCAAATTCATTTTCTTCCAATGAAGAAGGGGCTAATGTACAAGCTGCCCATGAGTGTAGGTCCTTTTGTTGTTAACACAAGGCAAGCTTATGAGGAGGTGACAAGGATGTTGGAAGAAACACAGTTATTATTGGGAGAGAAGTGAGCCTATGACCCACATGCGATTATTTCACAGAGAAGGGTCGAGAACGGTTATGCTGCTTTTACTCATGTGAGTAAACCAGATTTAGAAAAGTTGGCTAATCCAGGAGGGCCAAGTTCATCGCGGATTAATATTCAAACTCCTGTAATATTGGAGAAGATGGGTAAAAGAGTGAGAGATGATGTTATTGAGATTGATGAGGAAGAGCCTCGAGAGGAGAAAAGGACAAAATTAGCAGAAGATCACTCCTCCAATTCACCTGGTTTCACTCTCCATGTCAGTGAAGAACAGGGTGCTTCATCTCCTAGCAGATCAGAACTCCAGCTAGAGAAAGCTCCTTCCATGAAGCAGGTGTTCTCCTTAATTGAAGAAAAGAATCAAAGAATAAAGGCCAATATAGAGATACAAGCAGAACATCATGTATCTGCTGACCAAACAAGACTTTTGACTGTAATGGATTTGGAGAAAGACCAGTTCAAAATGGCGCTATCGCAACCGACAGGGATGTCTCTGGGACCCTCAGGCAGTTTTAAGGAGTTGAATATTGTTATGGATGTAAAGAAGATCCCCTTGTGGGACAAGATGAATCTCCATATGCAAACAGGTCAGTTAATTGTTAATGATTTAGGCAAGACTCATGCTACATCAGTCAAGACAGAGAATATGCTTGCTAAGGTTGTCAAACAGTGCAAGATGGAGAAAGCCAATGCCAGAGCATTGACTACTCAAAATGAAGAACTGAAGAAAATCATAATGAAGATTGGCGTTGATCCAAATGATAAAAGCGCAATGCACAAACTAATAAAGGGCGCAGAAGCAGAAATATCTTCATTAAGGAAGAAGCTGAAGTTTCCAGCTGCAGAGCATTCGTTGGCAGCTGAAGTAGCAGAGGTAGAGAAGGAAAAAGAGGAGTTGCGACAACAATTGATAAAGAAGGACGAAGAGCTTGATAAGGTAAAGCAAACTGCTATAACCTTACAAAATCAAATTCAGAACCACACTTGTACTTTTGATTTTTCTGCAGATGTAGCCAACCCACAAGCCCAAGTTGCTCAACTGAATACGGAGTTAAAAATGGCAGAGAGAGATTGCAAACAGGCCCAGTCTGAACTGGATACAGCTCTTAGATTGATGCAGGGATGGGAAGGAAAGGCAAATGAAAATGAGGAGAAGTTACATAAAGCTGAAGAGGAAATTAAAGAACTCAAGGAAAAATTGAAGGGAAATATTTCCCTTATTAAAGCTAAGGATCTCATTTGGAATGAGATCATTTCTAAAATACAAGCAAAATGGGACTCCATAAAAGTAATTTCCAGAGAGAAAAACATTGTTGCCGATCACGAAAAGGAGCTATCATCGGATAAGCCAGCTGCAATCAAAAGATCAAATTGGGCCAAGAGATTCATGAATTTTATTAATTCCAAAACAGATGAGGAGTTGCAAGAGATGGGGATACAAGACATGTATTTTTATGCTGAAGAAGTAAACAAAATGATCATTAAAAACGACCTTCTGAAAGCATCAGAGAAGCGCCTGCAGATAATTAAAGAGGTGATTAAGAAATTTGACATTTCGTTTGATAAATTGATAAGAACAGGTTTGCCCTCATGCTGGAAGGAGGGAGGTGAATTTATGTCCTGGAAGTTGTATGAAGATCAACTGGTATTTGCAAAAAGCAGAGCAGATGGCCGACATGAGAAGACGCAGATACTAAAGGGAGAAACAGTATTCAATTTCTTGCAAAGACATTTCCTTCTGCTGTGGATGGTGAAAACGTTGTTCACAAGTAACCTCTCTCACGGTCATATTGTTGCCTTCACAGTAGAATATCATCATTATAAGAATGCTCCAATAACTCAAGACAAACTCTGGAAGGAATGTAAGAAATTCACTATTGATACAGAAAAAGGATTTCCCGCCAAGCAGCCACAAGTAACCGTGCAGTCGCAAGAAATCATTGAGTCAGCTGCTGTTCCAGGAACATCAGTTCCTTTAGATTAGGAGTTGTCATCTTTTATTTTGTTTCAAGTCAAGTAATGCAATGTAATGAAATGTTTCCGAGGCATGTGCCTCCGTTACAGAAAGTAGTTAAGTAGTTACAGTTAGTTAGAATCAGTTTTATAACTGAAACCATTTTGGTTCAGATTGTATTTAAAGACATCTTAAGGAAGGAAGAAGGTTCCGAGTTTTGAACCTTTGAAGGCTAATTTTGTACTGAGCCATATTGAATGAATAAAGGAGTTTTGCAAGTTTCCAATATTCCATCTGTGTTGAAGCGTTTTCTTGGTTTCCATTTCATTTGCATATCTGTGAGTAAAGTAGAGTGATTAGAGCTGCAGGTCTCTTGATATTTATATATCTAGGAGTTAAATATCCTTAATGGGCGCTCCTCTTCTTTAACTTATATTTTTTTCACTTCTTCTGGATTTTATAATGGCAGTTTCTGTGTAAAGCAGCATGACAAGTTAAAATCCTTTTCTTTATTCGTCTTCCATCTGTTCACTTCAATATAAAGGGAATATGGCATTGCATGACTACTAAAGATTTGATATTTGGGAAATATATTACTAACATTTAAAGGGTTAAGAAACAGAGACACATATATACATTTTTGTGACATAATCTTTAATGTCTTGAGCACGGATTCTTGTACACAGCCAAGAATTGTTTCTCAAGGAACAACATTAATTGGCGCCGTTGCCGGGGAACGAAGAGTCGAAGTTCTTCCCTGGGTTTTGTTCTGCATTTCCTCTGGTTGTTCAGAGAGGAGGAAATAGTACGTTGTGATTTTTGAAAATAGCTCTGGCTCCTAAAAAACCTCACACGAGGTCAGACACCTCTCAGCAAAAAGTTCCCATTTTATCAAATCCTGAGAAACTTGTTTCCAAGAAGGGCCAGAAACCAAAAATAGTTGTTACACCTGAACCCACACTGCTCGCACCTGGCAGCAGTTCACACGTTTTTTCATCCAAGAAAGCTTCCAAGAAACTCATTTTCTCGGAAGAAGAATCATCACCATCACCCATTCAAGAACCCACATTAGAAGAGCAATCGTTGGAGTTTGTGCCTTTTCTCTTTACAGAAACTCAGTCACATACAGTTGCCAGCTCTTCTGCAATTGTTCCAAGTCCCATTCCCATATCAGTTGTTTCACCTTATTCATCTTTTCCCACAACTGGTATTCATTTTACCCCCGCTCAAGGAGCAGTTAACCCGGGCGCAAACATGGCAGTTCCTGCAGCCCCTGCTTTCTTGATGAACAGATATGCACCTTTAAATCTACCGCAACCATTACATGATTTGCCACAGGAGTACCTCAAGTTACTTCCAAGATTTACTGGTGAAGATGAAATAACTGCAGAACAGCACCTGCCCCTGTTTTGCACTTTTGTAGAAAATTTAAATGTTGAACATTTGCATGTTTTCATGAGACTTTTCGTTCAGTCTCTGAGTGGAGAGGCAAGGAAGTGGTTCAAAGGATTACAGAATGGTTCTATTAATGATTGGGAGGCTCTAGAAAGACGTTTCATTGAGAGATGGGGCGAAAAAAGGGACCATGGTTATTCTTTGACAGAATTTAATGCCATTAAGAAAAAATCCGAAGAAAATATGAACGATTTTGTTAGGAGATTCAACAAATTGTATAATAGTTTTCCTGCTGAAATGAAACCCCCTCCGATTGGAGCAAGGGTTGTTTTTGCTGGTGCTTTTGAACCAGATTTCAGTTTCACGCTAAGGGAAAGAAGGTCTCCTACGCTGGAACAGATTCAAACTGATGCTCTGGAGATTGAAGAAAATATGTCTGTTGCTGGTAAAGTTTCAGATAAAGGAAAAGCTAAGGAGGAAGCCGTTCAGGACCAAAGAATTGAAGACATGACTAAGGTTATTAAGAATCTTTCAAATAATTTGGTAAAGTTGGAGATTGATAGCAAGCCTGCCAGACAGAACAGGGGGGTTTTTAATCCTCAATTCAAAAAACAACCTTTGCATATTCTACAAAGAGAAAGGAAGGATCAAGATCAGGTGCAAGCACCTTTGTACATAGAAGCAGCCCCGTCGCGCTCAACAGACGAAGATGATGATAGAGAAGATGATGCTCGAATTTCTGCTGTATATATGGAAGATGATGAAACAGAAGAAGAGATTGATGAAGAAGAGGAGAAGGAAGAGGAAGAAGCTGAACCCTCATTTGATCAAGAAGAGATGGATGATTATTGTAAACAATTCACAGATTTTATGCAATCCGAGTTGCATAAAAAATACGACTTGAGGTCGAAAAAGAGATTGAGGACGCAAAAAAATGAAGAAAAAGAACCGAAAACAGCACTTGCTGCAAAGGCGACTCCACTGCAGAAAGGTAAGCAGCAAGCTGAAACATCCCAGGTGAAAGAAAAAGATTCTAACATTTTGGAGAAGGTGGTCACAGTTTCTAATCAGAGTTTAAATTCTAAAAAAGATCAAGAAGATCCTGAAAAGTTGACAAGATCAAATCAAACTTTCAGTCTATCCAAAGAGTTAGAAAAAGTAAAGATACAAGTACCTCTTCTTGAACTCATGAAAACCCCGGGTTACAAAAAAGAAATCGCTGAATTTATCAATCTGACCCAGCCTGATGAGGTGAGTGATACAGTCAATCTGCAAGAAGAAAAGCCAGTGGTGACGTTTGGACCTCATGTGGAAGAAGTAGATTCGTCTGTTCCTCCTTTTTATATATCTCTTCTCTTGCATGATTTCGTTTTGCACAATTGTATGTTGGATTCTGGAGCATCACATAATCTGATGCCACTGAGTGTGATGAAGGAGTTAAATCTACAAATTACCAAGCCATACAGAGATCTTTATTCTTTTGATTCGAAAAGAGTTAAGTGTGTAGGCCTCATTAAAGATATGGTTGTTTCATTGGCTCAAATCCCAGCCAAAAGTATTATGATGGATGTTGTAGTGGCAGATATTCCAGCCAGGTTTGGAATGTTATTATCTAGGTCATGGGGAGCGAAGCTGGGAGGAGTTTTGAAGCTGGACTTTACGTATGCTATTATTCCCGTTTTTAATGGTGAAGAGAGAAGATTGTATAGAGAGACCAGATTCCAAAAGAATGCCACCAAGAAAGAGGCCAGTAATTCACCAATTTATGGTCAGGAAAAGGACGATCTGTCATGTTTCATGTTGCAGGAGGTTGCAGAATTTGCTGAGGAATCTCAGGGGAAGTTTGAGTCAGAAATTGTGCATAAGGAATTACAGTCAGAAAAGTCGTGGAAGTGTTATTTTGATGGGGCATTTTCCAAAGAAGGTACTGGAGCGGGTTTCATCTTTGTTTCTCCTGAAGGTAATTTGGTGCCTTTTTCTTTCAAATTGGAGTTCGAGTCTACTAATAATGTTGCAGAATATGAGGCATTAATTATTAGTTTGCAGACAGCTAAGCAGATGGGGATTAAAGCTATGACTGTGTTTGGAGATTCAAAGTTAATTATAAGGCAAATTAAGAATTCCTGTCAAACCAAGCATCCCATATTACGAGCATACCGGAATGAAGTATGGGATCTGATTGAAAATTATTTTGAAGCATTCAATTTGCAGTTTGTGCCGAGAGAAGAAAACAGATTGGCAGATTCACTTGCAGTTGCAGCAAGTACGTTCAAACCTCCTATCAGCGTGAAACTAAGGTATGAGATAGAAATGAGACATAGGCCGTCGATTCCTGATAATGTTAAACATTGGCAGGTCTTCGAAGATGATGAGAAGATTAAGCAGTTTTTGTTGATGACTGAGGAGTTTGAAGATCATCAAATTGATCTGGAAAGTGACGAAGACGAGTTGGCTGGAAAGACTTTTCAAAAGGAAATTGGTGGTCGGGAAATTATTCAGTTAAAAGATAACGTCTTACCCAGAGGTTTAGTGCTGCTTGAAAGATTGTTTGGGGCTAATGATGTTGCTGTGGATCAAAAACAGAGGAACCAAGACGAGCCAGTGGAGGATTGCAATTTGGGTACTCCACAAGAGCCTAAGATGGTCAAACTGTTCAAAGGGCTTCCGAAGGAATATAAGGAAAGGTATGTAGAATTGTTTAAACAGTTTAAAGATGTTTTTGCTTGGTCATATGATGATTTGAAAACATACGATAAAGACATTATACAGCACAAGATTCCACTCAAGGAGGGAGTTAAGCCACATAAACAGAAGCTTAGGCAGATTAATCCATTGCTGCTGGCTCCAATCGAGAAGGAAATTAAGAAATTGTTGCAAGCTAAGATAATTGTCCCACTCAGGTATTCCGATTGGGTTTCTAACCTTGTACCTGTTCGAAAGAAAAACAGAGAGATAAGGTTATGCGTGGATTTCAGAAATTTGAACAGGGCTTCATTATAAGACAATTATCCTCTGCCGAAAATGGACTTTGTCTTGCAGAAAGTGACTGGCGCTTATAGACTGTCTATGGTGGACGGGTTCTCAGGTTATAATCAGGTAGCAGTGGAGAAGGAGGATCAGAAAAAAACCGCTTTCACTACGCCTTGGGGAACATTCATGTACGCCAGGATGCCTTTTGGCCTGATGAACGCAGGGGCCACATTTCAAAGGGCGATGGATATCGCGTTTGTAGGAGACACGTTTGTAGTGGTTTACTTGGATGATGTCACAATTTTTTCGAAGTCGGATGAGGAGCATTTACAACATTTACAGAAGGCCTTCATGAAGTGCAGAAATTTCGGATTATCACTGAATCCGAAGAAGTCTTTATTTTCCCTGGAGGAGGGTAAATTATTAGGCCACATTGTTTCGAAAGAAGGAGTGAAGATTGATCCTGCCAGAGTTGAAGCCATTCAGACGGTTCCTTTGCCACGAAGTAAAAAGGATATCCAGCGTTTCCTCGGAAAGATTAATTTCCTAAGGCGGTTCGTCCCAAATTATGCTGAAATCGTTAAACGGATTACTGACATGTTAAAGAAGAATGCTGAGGTAAGGTGGGACAAGGAGGCGAGGGAATCATTCCAGAGAATCAAAGAGGCTTTAAAAGAAGCCCCTGTTTTGGTAAGTCCTGACTATTTGAAGCCGTTTCAAATTTTTTCATTTGCTTCTCCCTCAACTATTGCAGCCGTTTTATTACAAAGAAATGAAGAGAAGCAGGAGCAGCCAGTTGCATATTTCAGCAAGGTTCTCCGTGATGCAGAATTGAATTATAACATATTAGAGAAGCAGGTGTACGCTCTGGTAAAGGCATTGAAAGATTTCAGAACTTATGTTCTTCACTCTCAGATCTTGGCGTATGTCCCCAATTCGGCCGTGAAAGATGTGCTCGTACAAAGTGATGTGGAAGGTAAAAGAGGAAAATGGATCGCAAAGATACAGGAGTATGATTTAGATATAAATCCAACCAAGCTGGTTAAAGGATTGGGATTGGCCAAATTACTGACAGAATCCAATTTCCAAGCGCTGGGAATCAATTTGCTGGCCCCCGTAGAAGAAGCAAATGAAGAAACGCGTGACAGTCAATCAAAAACATCAGTTAAGTATAAATTTCTTTGTTCAGAGTGGTATAAGGATATTGTACATTATCTGTGCTTTCTGTCATGTCCACCTTCCATTAATAGAGCAAAATACAAAGCCCTGAAACTTAAGGCTCAACCTTATGTTATAATCGAAGCAAAATTATATTGGAAGGATCCAGCTGATATGTTGTTGTTGTGTCTTACAGAGGAAGAAATTCTAGAAGTAATAAGAGAGTATCATGAATGCCTGTGTGGAGGGCATTACAGCTGGAAGGTAACGGCTCACAAAATATTCAAATCAGGTTTTTATTGGCCGACGGTATTTTCAGATGTTTACAAGGCAGTCAGAAGCTGTCAAAAATGCCAATTATTTGCAGAAAAGAAAAAGCTGTCTCCCCTACCTCTTCTTCCTGTCTTCGTTGAAGAACCCTTCAGACAATGGGGATTGGACTTCATTGGAGAGATTAATCCACCATCCAGCGGGCAATTTAAATGGATTCTTACTGCTACGGATTATTTTACAAAGTGGGTGGAGGCAATTCCCACCAGGAAAGCTAATGATGTGGTAGTAATGAAGTTTTTGGAGGAGAACATTTTCAGCAGGTTTGGATGCCCCGTGAAGATTGTGACAGATAATGCTCAGGTTTTCAGTTCACTCAGGTTTATCAATTTTTGCCAAACTTATAATGTGACGTTGTCTCACTCCACAGCTTACCATCCGCAAGGCAATGGATTAGCAGAATCCTCTAACAAAACATTGGTTAGGATTTTGAAGAAAACAATCAGTGAGAATCAGAAGAATTGGGACACGAAGCTAGTCTTCGCTTTGTGGGCAACAAGGATGACCACAAGAAGGTCTACTGGAAAGTCACCTTATGAGCTTGTGTACGGCACTCAAGCTTTATTTCCCACACAATTGGTAAAACCTGTAATTTCTTTCCTCCAAGATGCTCAAGCAGAACCAAACCCCATGATACGAAGAATGAACAATGTGATGGAATTAAGTGAAAGCAGAAATCAGGTTCAGGATCGCTTGCTCACTTATCAGCAAAAGATGAAGGCAATATTTGATAGAAAGGCAAAGGAAGTTTTGTTTCAGGAAGGAGATTTAGTTTTGAGATGGGATACACGAAGGGAAGATAAAGGCAAACACGAGAAATTTGATCCTTTGTGGTATGGCCCATTCAAAATTAATGAAGTCAGAGGAAATAACACCTTCGTGTTGGAAAATCTGGAAGGAGAAATGCTGGATATGCCTGTCAATGGGCAATATCTCAAGCATTATTTCCGACATTAAGTAGTTACTGATCCATCATTGTATATATCCGGAGTGTTCACTGTACATTTACCATCAAGCAATTTTTGACTCCATGCCCGAGGTGAAGGCACTAATCTGCAGGTTCTTAGTGTTTCGTGGTAAAAACACTATCCCCAGGTGGAGCCAGATGTTGTGGATCATTCTATCCGCATATCCTTTTTATGTTAAGTTTTGAAATTTTGGAAAAAGAAAAAAATGTTTTTGAAAAAATATTTCTAAAGATCCAAAATATGCTATAGTATAAGGTTTTATACTTTAGTATGGAAGATGAAAAAAGAATACATTGTATTTTTCATTTTCGTTTCGATTTATTGAGCGGAAGCGACTTTATAATGTTATATCTGTTAATCTTATCAATCGAGCAACTTAAGTTGGATGTCGCAATCACGAGCGAAGCTTTGGGGTGTGGCTGCGGGGGGGTCAACTTGCCGTCGGTTATCGAAACCAGGCCAGCGATTCGGGCGGTGAATCTGAAGCTAAACAGGAAGCCAGCGGTTGCGGTGGCGTTTCGGGGGGTATGGGTTGAAGGTCTCGGCGGTACTCACGGACCCCCCGGCCGTACTCACGGACCCCCCGCATTACGTCATTCGCTGAACTGTCAAACAGTTGGCAAAACGGCTGTCATCCACTATACGTGTCGTCCCACGTCACCTTTGCATTAATTGCGATTTCCATTGTTATAAAGTCGAGTTCTCCGTTCCGTTGTGGTTCATTTGTGATTGTTGCCCAGTTTTAAAACCCCGTCCCGCCACCTTCGGACCAAGCTGTTTTCGAAATTCTTGTCAGCTATGGCCAAACGAGCATCCTTGTCTGGTCTGTCCACTCTGAACCCTCTCCTAGATAGTGAGAAAGACGTCCGTGATACTTCCTCATCTGTAAATCATCCTCTCATGCATTACCAAGTGACCTTGAACACCGACCATTCGCCTGTGTTTTCCGCTATGCAGAGTTCTGGAGTGCTGTCCGCCTGTATTCCTAAAACCCATGTTTTTCCAGAATTCATTTCCTGGTTGGTTTCGTCCATGTATCCCGGCAAATGTTATGTCATGAACTCCCAGGGAGAAAGTGTTTTGCAGGTTTCAGCTCAATTAATGCGTCAGGCATTATGCTTCCCGGAGAATGATTCTCCTTTGCAATTCTCAGAAGATTCGCTGGTTCAATACTTCGAGGAGCTCTCAATTGAAGAATTTAACCGCTGCATGTCATTTTTGGTACCGAGTCCGGAGAAGACCCAGTTTGGTTCGGGAAATTTTGGTTTGGATGCTTTTAATGTTCAATACAGGTCAATTCTCAGCTGTATTATGGAGATTCTGGGGAGAGAAGATGATGGCGAAGTTGATAAAGCAGATCTGGGGATGTTTACTCTTATGATGAAACCAGGAGTGGTGTTAGATATTCCGTCCTTTTGACAAGAAGTGGTGAATTCTCAGTTTCTTTCTTTCCCACTAACAGGTTATTTTAGATTTCCCTCATTAATAGTTTACCTGTTTTTATATCAGAATGTGGAAGAATTCATGGGTATTGGTTTGAACATAATGGATAGTAACAAGAATAAGCAGTCAGTTCTACTTTGGACTGATTTGATCAGAAGAGAAGAAAATGAAGCTGGTTTATTTGAATTTGTGGAAATTTTTATGACCACCGCTTATAGAATTCTCAATGGGACTCGGCCTCCCTGTTTCTTGCCAAAGGCTCAGGAGTTCTTGCAATTGGGACCTAATTGTATATATGGAGACTGGTTTGTTTTTGAAGACCATTCTGAAATAAGGCTATATGGAGTTGGTGTTGAGCCTTATAGGCTTCCAACGTTTGTTCCCATGAGACTGTTTGCTTTGGAATTTATAAGGCAAAGTCTCAATGTGGATCAAATTCATTTTCTTCCAACAAAGAAGGGGTTAATGTACAAGCTGCCCATGAGTGTAGGTTCTTTTGTTGTTAACACAAGGCAAGCTTATGAGGAGGTGACAAGGATGTTGGAAGAAACACAGTTATTATTGGGAGAGAAGTGGGCCTATGACCCACATGCGATTATTTCACAGAGAAGGGTCGAGAACGGTTATGCTGCTTTTACTCATGTGAGTAAACCGGATTTAGAAAAGTTGGCTAATCCAGGAGGGCCAAGTTCATCACGGATTAGTATTCAAACTCCTGTAATATTGGAAAAAATGGGCAAGAGAGTGAGAGATGATGTTATTGAGATTGATGAGGAAGAGCCCCGAGAGGAGAAAAGGACTAAATTAGCAGAAGATCACTCCTCCAATTCACCTGGTTTTACTCTCCAGGTCAGTGAAGAACAGGGCGTTTCATCTCCTAGTAGATCAGAACTCCAGTTAGAGAAGGCTCCTTCCATGAAGCAGGTGTTCTCCCTAATTGAAGAAAATAATCAAAGAATAAAGGCCAATATAGAGATACAAGCAGAACATCATATATCTGCTGACCAAACAAGACTTTTGACTGTAATGGATTTGGAGAAAGACCAGTTCAAAATGGCGCTATCGCATCCGACAGGGATGTCTCTGGGACCCTCAGGCAGTTTTAAGGAGTTGAATATTGTTATGGATGTAAAGAAAATCCCCTTGTGGGACAAGATGAATCTCCATATGCAAACAGGTCAGTTAATTGTTAATGATTTAGGCAAGACTCATGCTACATCAGTCAAGACAGAGAATATGCTTGCTAAGGTTGTCAAACAGTGCAAGATGGAGAAAGCCAATGCCAGAGCATTGACTATTCAAAATGAAGAACTGAAGAAAATCATAATGAAGATTGGCGTTGATCCAAACGATAAGAGCGCAATGCACAAACTGATGAAGGGCGCAGAAGCAGAAATATCTTCATTAAGGAAGAAGCTGAAATTGCCAGCTGCAGAGCATTCGCTGGCAGCTGAAGTAGCAGAGGTAGAAAAGGAAAAAGAGGAGCTGCGACAAAAATTGATAAAGAAAGATGAAGAGCTTGATAAGGTAAAGCAAACAGCCATAACCTTACAAAATCAAATTCAGAACCACACTTGTACTTTTGATTTTTCTGCAGGTGCGGCCGATCCACAGGTCCAAGTTGCTCAATTGAATACAGAGCTAAAAATGGCGGAGAGAGATTGCAAATAGGCCCAGTCTGAAAAGGATACAGCTCTGAGATTAATGCAAGGATGGGAAGAAAAGGCAGGCGAAAATGAGCAGAAGCTACATAAAGCTGAAGAAGAAATTAAGGAACTCAAGGAGAAGTTGAAGGGAAATATTTCCCTTATTAAAGCTAAGGATCTCATCTGGAATGAGATCATTTCTGAAATACAAGAAAAATGGAATTCCATACAAGTAATTGCCAGAGAGAAAGGCATTGTTGCTGATCACGAAAAAGAATTGTCATCAGACAAGCCAGCTGCAATCAAAAGATCAAATTGGGCTAAAAGATTCATGAATTTTATTAATTCCAAAACAGATGAGGAGTTGCAAGACATGGGGATACAAGACAGGTATTTTTATGCTGAGGAAATAAGCAAGATGATCATTAAAAATGATCTTCTGAAAGCATCAGAGAAGCGGCTACAGGTAATCAAAGAGGTGATTAAGAAATTTTACATTTCATTTGATAAATTGATAAGAACTGGCTTGCCATCATGCTGGAGGGAAGGAGGTGAATTTATGTCCGGGAAGTTTTATGAAGATCAGTTGGTGTTTGCAAAAAGCAGAGCAGATGGCCGACATGAGAAGACGCAGATACTAAAGTGAGAAACAGCTTTCAATTTCTCTAAAGACATTTCCTTCTCGACTGTGGATGGTGGAAACGTTGTTTACAAGTAAGCTAACCTCACCTGGCTACCATCCTGTTGCCTTCACAGTAGAATATCATCGCTATAAGAATGCTCCAATAACTCAGGACAAGCTCTGGAAGGAATGTAAGAAATTTACTATTGATACAGAAAAAGGATTTCCCGCCAAGCAGCCACAAGTGACCGTACATCCGCAAGAAATCATTGAGTCAGTTGCTGTTCCAGGAACATCAGTTCCTTTAGATTAGGATTGGTCATCTTTTATTTATTTTCAAGTCAAATGATGCAATGTAATGAAAAAAACTATGGCACATACCGTACGTAAAGCTCATTAGTAGCGTTACAATGTATTAGAATTTGGCTTTATAACTGAAACCATTTTGGTTCAGATTGTATTTAAATACATCTGAAGGAAGGAAGAAGGTTCCGAGTTTTGAACCTTTGAAGGCTATATTTGTACTGAGCAATATCGAATGAATAAAGAAGTTTTTCAAGTTTCCAATATTCCATCTATGTTGAAGAGTTTTCTTGGTTTCCATTTCATTTGCATATCTGTGAATAAAGTAGAGTGATTAGAGCTGCAGGTCTCTTGATATTTATATGTCTAAGAGTCAAATATCCTTAATGGGTGCTCCTCTTCTTTAACTTATATGTTTTTCACTTCCTCTGGATTTTATAATGACAGCTTCTGTGTAACGCAGCATGACAAGTTAAAATCCTGTTCTTTTTCTGTCTTTCATCTGTTCACTTCAGTATAAAGGGAATATGGCATTGCATGGCTCCTAAAGATTTGATATTTGGGAAATATATTACTAACATTTAAAGGGTTAAGAAACAGAGACACATATATATACATTTTTGTGACATAATCTTTAATGTCTTGAGCACGGATTCTTGTACACAGCCAAGAATTGTTTCTCAAGGAACAACAGGTTTCATGAGCAAGATTTTATTATAGGTCAATATACTTTTTCTTGATGTCCATAGGGGTTTGTATTCAAGTATAATTAAGAGTCATGATTATGAAGTATCTAGTCTAAAGAATGTCTCCAAGACCTTGTGGAAGAATGGCACATAACAGCCCTCTAGACTGACCACATTAAACGCTGCAATAAGGCTCAAAGCTTCACTCTCAACGCTGGAAAATATGCTCTTAAAGTCGGCCCTCAAACAGCAAGAAAAGTTGGCCTCAAGCAAATGTATGGCCGGCCTAAAAGACAGTGAAACTGTGCCCTATATATACCCTGTTCTGCGGATTTCCTGAGACAAAAATTTTGGATCTCTGTGTGATTTCCAGTCATCAGTGCAGATTTCAGGAAGTCAACAGTGCGAATTTCAGTGGTCAACAGTGCGGATTACAGGAGTGAAAAATGCAGATTACAGAAGTGATGAAGTGCGGATTTCATAGGTGAACAAGTGCTGATCTCAGAGGTTAGTAAGGGTGCGGATTTCAGAGCTTAAAGGTTGCTGAATTCTCTGTAATTTCCACAGTGAAAAGTGCAGATTTCCTGAAGTTAGAAAGTGCAGATTCTTGAGGACTATAAGTGCGGATTGTACATAGGATATAAGTGCGGTTATCTGAGGTCTTGTACAGGGTTAAGCAAAGCAAAGAACTTGAAACTTAAGCGAAGTTGAAGGCAGTGTGCAAGGCACAAATGTATGCAAGGTGAAGAAGATTCAGTCTCCAATAGTTAAATAAGAATGAAGAAGTGAAAATTAGAGACCGAGTTCTCTAGTACTAGTACAGGTTAGTGCAGATTGGAGCGGAAGAGAAGGATAAGTGTTGGAGGCAGTGAAAGAAATAAAGACAAGGTCTTGGAGGCATTCATAGGTCAAGGGTCTAAGTCTTGGTCATTGTACTTGTCATTTGAAGATCTATAAGAAGAATTTCTCGTGGGTTTTCCTCTCCAAGAGGGAGAGGTTTTTCCCTGGCTCGAAGAGCCTAACTTTATGTCTTTTGTATTTTGATAATTGACTTGATGAAAGACTAATAAGCTAAGCAAGAGAAGACATGTAACTCAAGTAAGCTCACAAGTAATTATCAAGAAGTGAATTTGAAATAATCTCCGGCCCTCCAAATTATCAACATGGAATCTGAGCTAAGGCGCTGAACACAAGGGATACTTGTCAAGAAGACACTCCAAGAAGCGAAGATCAAAGTTTACATTGCCAAGTCAAATCAGTTTACAAGGAAGATTCTCAAGCTATCTCATTCAAATGATAAACTCATTCAAGAAAATAATCTTTGCCATCAAAGATTTATATTCAAGACATTGTTGGAAGAAACATCATCTTTTGAAGATATCCTTCATCATCAAGGAAGCTGCAAGTCACTCTACTCAAGTAAGTACCTATGACATTACTTAAATCTGTCAAGATGATTTATTGTAAAGAGAGCAACAAGTTGGTTGTGTCATCAAACTTTCTTGCATGGAAGAAGAGGACAAATATGAATTTAATCGAAGATGAAGTTATGGACTACATTGAAGGATCTACAATTCAACTACCAAAAGAAGATGCTTCAACTCATGCCAAGTACATGAAGGGAGAAATCAGAGCCCATAGGATTCTCATAGAATCCATTAAGGACTCACTCATTTCCTATGTACCAAAACTAAAGTCTGCTAAAGAAATATATGAGAAACTGGTGGAGCTATTCTCTGTTAGTACTGCAGGAGAAACAATCTCTCTGAGACAAGAACTATACAAAATGAAATTGTCAAGAGAAGAAGTAATCACTTCATACTTTATGAGGATTTTTGAAATAAGAGATTAACTGCAGGAAATGGGAGAAGTAATGTTTGACACTGAGATGACTACAACGGCGCTGAATGCTCTACTAGAAGAATGGGGAAACTTCACTTCAAGCTTATACGGGAAGAAAGAAGCCACACTATTCCATGATTTATGGTCTCTATGTGAAATTGAGGAAATAAAATTGAAAGCCAAAGCTGGTACAAGATCAAGTGAAGGGAATCAAGCCTTTGCAGCTAGATCCATGAAGAAAGGAAGATTCGGTAAATTTGGTCCTCCGAATAAAAGAAGAAATATGGAGAAAGTATGATGCTTTGGATGCAATGAACTTGGGCATTTTAAAAGAGATTTTCCTAAATCTGGAAAGGACAAGAGGAAAAGGAAAGAAGCCCATATCTCAGATATGAGGGAAAAACCTGATCAAGAAATCTAAGAAAGAAGAAGCGAGAGATCTCTATTATGATTGAGATCATCTTCCTCTTTAAGTGATTTCCGTTGATTATAAAATAGTATGATAGGAAACAATGTATATTGATAACATCATGTTAGAAGCATAGTAGGAGCTCTTGGCGAAACAGCTCTGGGAAAACCTCACTAAAAACAATTCTGATGGAAGACAATCATCAAGATCAAGGGTCACCATGGAAACAGGTGCAGACAATTTCTAATGGAATTCTCTATGAATTCACTGGTTAGAAAGAAAGCAGAATGGTTTCATCAATAATTCTATGCTACAAAAATTCTGGGATGTGATGACATATTGATGAAGAAGGTCAAGGGAATGAAGCTCTTCATTCTAGTAAAACTGCTACATGATGACTCAAAGGAAAATGGTATGAGGCGTATATATATTTATATGCTGACATTGGATGCTGTGAAGTCATGTCATATGGTTTCAGGTAATGGACTTCTATATTTAGAAGTATAATCTATGGAGGAGGATCTCTCGATGCATTGACAAATGAAATCAACATAATATATCCTTATATGGAATATGAGGTGGTTGTATATGAACAAGGAACTGAAAATTGTAAGTTCCTGGGAATGAAAATGTGCAGAAGGGAAGAGATCATGAAGTGCAACCATGTCAAGAGGCAGTTATCATCCGGAAGCCAACAAGATGTGATTGGAATATCTCTTGGAAGATATGTAGACTCTGGTAGAAGTCTGATAAAGAAGAAGACCCTCGACTAGACATATCATGAGGAGATGAGTCAATTTGAATAGAGAATACCGATGCCTACATGAAGATGTCATGGTGAAAGATCATCACTGAGGTAACTTTTGTTTTTAAAAGTTCATACGTATATGTTTATCTGGATGAATTTGTGTAGGGGTGCTAATCATGTGAAAGGATGTAAAAATCCTTGGAGATGATTCGAAAGAAAGCAGCATGGCATAATAGGTGGACCATATAAAAAAGACAAATGAATCACTTTTTGGTAGATGACATGACTCATGAATGAAAGTGATGGATGATCTGTGCCCTATGGAGCTAAAGTTGAAGATTCCTCAATACCGAAATCCATGACATCGAGGGGAGGAATTCTTCATGAGTAGCTGAGTGTCTCACCATTGATGCTGCAGGTCCCTGATTGAGAGGGAGCTTGGTGATCAGTTTCTTACTTGGAAGATATTGGGTAATTCCTAAGAATGAGCTTAGGGACATTCCTTATACATGAATGAGTACGTTCCCTTGTCGAATATGTCCTCCCTGGCTGAGAGGGAGAGATAGACACATCATTCTGGTCTTCACTTGGAAGATATAATGGAGGATTGGGTAATCTTTTGACATTCAATACTCTTTGAGAATGTGTTAGGGAATTCAAGATAAGAGTAGTCGGGGACATATATTCTTTGAGGGCTAGCTACTTGTTGAGGCCTCAAAAATCTGTGGCAACAACAAGGGGGATAACCACCTGGTCCGAACCTTAAAGCAGTTCTTTTTCCGTTTGGGATAGTGGCTCTGACTGCGTGTAATGGGACCAGTTTCCTAGATTTGGGTTTTGTATGATTGTTGGGTTTCTGTCAAATGATTTGAGAGAATAATCACTAAAAACTAAAATGAATTTATTCTAAAATGCAAAACTTTGAATTAACTCTAATCTAATCTAACCTGGGATAATGCTAATTTTATGCAATCTAGAATGATATCTATTCAGTCTGTGATGATTTAGATCATTCACAGACTTATTAGAATTAATACTTTTGTAAGATAATTCTTTTGAAAAAATAGTTAATCAAAAGAAGATGTTAACATATCGCATATATTATGATGATCATATATAAACAAATCAATTTCTATCTTTATATCGTACAATAGTGCAACTGATATTTCAAACATAAATAATTGATTTCATACATAATTCATGAAAGCTGGATTCATCACTAATATTTAAAACAGAGTTAGCATACATGATAATAGTACCAGATGTGTGCTGTCTTGTTCATCTGATCAGTGATAATAGGCCATAATCAACTCTTCTATCAATAAGTCATTCAGAGAATACAAAAGTGCATCAATAGTGATCAACAAAATGATATATAATTGAAAAGGCCGTGTTCCATCATTTCATCAAGGCATCCACAAACTTACAATGAAGCATTCTTTGTAAATGTTTTTAATAAAATTCCGGACCCTTCTCTAAATGCATGAGAAGGGTTTAAATACTGTATTAACTACCTAAAAATAGATTATACAAAATATTTTACGAGGTGGTTTCAAACAACCCCCTCATTCCTAGTATCTAATTGCTAAAATCGAAATTATTAGAAACAAACTAACTTATAATCATGCTCGATGATAGGTTACTACCAACTCTACTTTTCTGCTCACAAATATTGGAGATTGGTTGAACTTGTGGAGGCTTCCCAAACTGTGTCTTCATCTGTCCAGCAAATATAGCATCAAGTAAAAGTAGCTGTATTTTCTATATGGAATTCAGAGAACAATTCAGTGTCATGATTTGACTGTGAGGTTTAACCAGTAGCTGCCAGTATGCTTCCCAATTAGTGTTTTTCAGCGGTGCAAGTGTTTCTTCTCGGAGTTGACCTGCGTTTTTCCAACTTTGCTCTAAATATCTGAGATCAAGAATCGATTTGTAATTTCCTTCTTTAATCAAACCAAAAGTATGCAACATGTGGTTAATCATTTTGACCATATTCTTTGATTTTCCTGCTGCTTTGGCTATGGCCAGTTCTGCCTATTTTACCTGTGCATCCCAGTCAGTAAAGAAAATATCTTTAAAAGTCTCCTTGATTTTTGAGAGGCCTGACTTTCTCCCTTCCTCTGAATATTGCCATTCAATATAATTATAAATTTTGGTATTGAGTTCATTAAACTCAATTCTTTGGTCAATGACTGTATTAGTCAATTGTTCACTGATTTCTGGGTGTGGAATTATGTCTGACATTTGTACAACAAACATATTTTGTTGTTTTGAGAGTAAGGCATTTAACGCCAATGCTTCTTTTATGAATTCCTCTACAGTAGGAATAGCTTCATATTTTGTAAGATCTTCTCTCAATTCTTTAATCAGTGAGTTTTTGCTAGATAAGTCATTTTCATGACTTATCTTAAGCATTTCCATCTCTTGCTGAACTCTGAGGAGTTGCTGTTCGACCTTCTGATTTAGACTGTTTCTTTCTTCATCTAGTTGCTGCTGTACTTGCATGATTTTTTCATCCTTTTCCTGAACCAAAATGGATACTTCGGCTGCCTTATCCATTGTTGTAGTAGTATATGCTCCAGCAAATTGTGATAGCCGAGTCATATTTTCAATTGGATTTGAAGGAGTGTCTTTCCATACTACTTCCATAATTTCATTTCTTGGAGGTGTTTCAATCCTTCTTCTTTTTCTTTGCTTTCTGACTACAACTTCATGAAGAGGGCTATAAAATACATTCAGTGGGGGAATATCAGTCACTTTGAGAACAATCTCATCAGTAGGAATTGCAGGAATGACTTCCGTGTCTTGGGAGATTATCCCAGGGTTTTCAATGACTTCTTTTGCTGAAACTATATGTCCTGGTGGAGTCTGAAATTCTGTATTTTTCTGTGAAGATGATACCTCTGGGGTATTTATCACTGTGTTGCTGACTGAAGTCCAGAATTTATCTAGTTCAGCTTGATTTTGTGATTTTGATTGTTCTGCTCTGATTTCTTTTCTTGCTTTAGTGATATAACTAGTAATCAAGACATTTTGAGAGATACGTCTAAGTCTTTGTTCTCTGTATTCATTGAATCTCTTTACTTCTTCTGGATTTAGGTTCAATTTGACAAAATTTAGGACTTCTTCAAAAGTTCCAACAGATTGCAAAATGTCTTCAAAATCTATCATCAATGTGTTTGATAGGTTTGATTTTGAGTGACTGAGTAAATTTACCAGCAATCTTGTCTGGATTGAATTGCCTTGGTGGCAAAACAGAAAGCTTCAAAAGCTGAATCTTCTCATATTCTTTCAACGCATGATTGCAATTACTGAGGGTGAATGAACCACATGGAATTGGGAAACTTGGCCAGAAAGACTTCTTACTGTCTTTCAAAGATTTAGTGAGTCCATTACCAACAGTTTGGTAAGCGAATTCTCTTGCCATTAATCTGAAACATACAAAGGAAGAACGTGTGGAGGAGCAGAGCTTCCAAAAATTCTAATGTATGAAAATGATTCTTCAATAAAACATCTCCCTCTCATTTGAAGGTCTGAAATGGTTTCCTTAGTTAACTTAGGGCTCACTCTGTCAAACATTAATTGATGTAATGGTAGTACAACTCCATAACATAGCCTGTGGAAATGTGGTACATAATTATGTTCCCATATCTCTTTATGACTCAAATGAATAGGGGTAGGATCCTTAGGAGTCCATTTCCATCCCATAACTGGAAAATTGGTAAAAAAAACAGATGGCGTCAAAAACATATGCGCTCATGAAAAATTGGGGAACGGATTTGCAGGAAGAAGTTTTTGTTTGACAATATTCATTAATCGATTTAACTAGATTTTTAGAAAGGATAGTTGCCCAATTCATTATGTGGGAATTAACACGAGTCAATCAGGGGAAGCCAATTTATAGAGAACTTGATATTATCAGGTAGACCATATAATATGCATATCATTTCTGCTGCAAAATTGTAGGGATTTGCAAGTGACGCGATAGGATACATACCTGTTTTCTCATGTTTGAACTTGTTATCTAGTTTCCTCCAACCTTGAATTGTCTTGAACGGGTCTTCGTTCAACTTTGCAACAAACTAACTGTGGTAAATGTCTTGTGGGTCGGGCAGCTTGTACATGAATTTCAGATCTTCAGCTCTGAAAGAACCTAGAATCTCATTCTTCAGGGTTCTTAATTGTCTGTCTTTGATTGTTGAATTGTCGAGCACCCACCTAATCATGTCAGTATATGGAAAAAGAGTGGCCGTTGCTGCTATTCTATGGAGGAAGGAGCATGCAATATCTTTGAATTGTAAATTTGAGGGTGTTGCATCATCGGCAATTGCCGTGACTTCCAGCACTTCAGGCTCTTCGTCTTCGAGTATAGTGTAGATAGCTTGCCATTTCGTAGCACCTCCATCTACAATGCAAACCGTATCTGAGACTATAGGTGACATTTCTGTTTGTTCCAATTCTAGAACAATTTGTTTGTCATGTTTCTGAATCACTTTGCGGATGGACATATCTTGAAGGAAAATCCCTATTAAAGATAGAGTAATGATCAAATGATGGAAGAGATATTGAAATGACCCATTTTGAAAGAAAAAATCTGGGAAACAACAAATCATTAATTAATTGCAATGAATCAATAACTATTGCATTGGGATGACAAAACACAATTAATAGTTCTTGACATGCTTTGTTTTCGCGTAAAACCTTTATTTAAACCTGTCAAATCCATCGCATCGTGCCCTTTGAACTTGTCCTTATGAAGCACATTTCTTTTTGTTTATGCGATATGCGATTTCGCGATATCGCAAAATCGCAGAATTCGCAGTATCGCAAAATCACAATATTGGAACTTTGGCAAGAATTGCTTAAAGTTTTACAACGTAAATCCGCGATATGCGATTTATGATGCCGCTTGCGAATTTTTAAATCGGTGATCGCAAAATCTGGATTTCGCTGTTTTATTGCTTAACTTTTAATAAGAAAAGATTACGTGGGATGCGATTTACGATAGGGTAATCACAAGAATGTTTTATTAATCACTCTTTTTGTTTTATGTTTTTTTATTTAATAAAAGCGATGATGTTTTTGGAGTTTGATTTTTTATCAAAAGATAAAAATACAAAGAAGGGTCCCTATTTCTATTTATCAAAGGTCTAGATTATTTTAAAAATAAAAAATGAGGGGAGTTGTTGCATGGCACAACAATTGGCGATTCACTTGGGAGAACCAGATATCTCTAGTTGGTTTATTTTGATATTTCTAAACTTTCAAAACAAGAAAAAGATATAAGAATAAAAATAGTATGATGTATGAATTAAACAGTGTTTTTTCAGAATATAATCTATTACTTATCTCATTTCTTTCTTAATGAGCTCCTTCAATGATAATACATAGGTATCTGTATCATTCAGTACTCAGATTTAAAAAGATAAAGTAGGTATTCTCTGCAATTGGTTTCATAGATTTTTACTCATTTATCACAGATAGAGCCACTGTTGCCAGCAGGCATTTATAGCCTCGATAGGGTTATCTTTTAACCAATAATGATTCATGGTCCCATCTGAATTTGATTTCTTATTTCAAAATATAATTTGACATGTAATTGAATTTATTTTTCCTTGACACTTTTTCAAAATCATTGTTCAGGTTTGGTGGCCTGATAGTAACTATGTCATTCACTGATAGTAATTTACACTGAACAAGCTGGCTTGTGATGAGACCCCTTGTCTATTGATTTTTTATAATCATTTAGCTATTACCCTGTTGTAGTATGCAGTATTGGTAATATCAGTCTAGATTATTTCTCTATGATCATAATAAACAAGCTCGTGATGAGTCTTATTTTCTTTTGAATTTGTCCATCGTATATATTTCTTTTCTTTTTTGAATTATACTTTGAAGAAGAAATTTTATCAGATGGAATGAATCATTAGCTCGTTTAAGAGTTATGGATAATAATTGTAGAGTTGGTAGATACCTTTTTGTAGAGAATCCTTGCTAAGTTAAAAGTTTCATTTTTTGACTGATACATAACAACTATATTTTATGCTATCAAGAGTGTTTTCAGAAAGTAAATGTCTTTAATAGATTTCAAATTATTTCAAAAAAATAAAGTTTATTCAATTCTCATAGTTATAATCATCTTTTTACTTTATTTATTTATAGAAGCAAAAGATTAAAATAATTTATCAGAAATTTTGAAAATTTGAATCAACTGGAAATGATGCTATTTTCGACTTTTATTTTCTTAAAGCAAAAATAAAATATAAAGCTTGATTTCTAAGAGAAATATTTTTTGAGAATTTGACCATTCACAAGCAAGGAATCTTTCTCACCTAATAAATCTTGTAACAAAAAGGTGGATAAGCCTATTTTTTCTATGATTTGAAATATACTAAGCCATAATTTTTGGAATTTGGTATGCTTATCTTTTTCTTCATGTGCCTTATCCCATTTCAAAACAAGGTCTCCAATCTCAAAAGCTTTTGAGCTAGTAGATGCTGTGTCAAATGAGGCTTTAAATATTTGTTGATGATGAAGATGTATAGCTTTGGCCTTTTCTCTCTGTTCTTCCATTTTAAGAATTTGATTTTGTCTAAGTTGAAGGGAAGATGAAGGATTTTCATCAATAAATTGCACTAAAGAAAATGATGGTATTGTTATATTCGTAGGTATAACTGCTTTTTTCCCATAAACTAACACAAATGGAGAAGTACCTATTGAGGCTTTTTGGGTGATTCTATCTGTCCAAAGAGCAAATAATAGTGCTTTGTGCCAATTTTTATGATTTTGTTCTGTAGTTCGTTTGATGATTCTGATAAGGTTTTTATTTGTAGATTCAGCTAATCCGTTACCCTGTGGATAATAGTTAGCTGAGTATTTTAATTTAAAACCTCTTTTCAAAGCAAATTCTATCATGGCATTTCCAGAAAAGTAAGATGCATTATCAATTATCGAAGCTGATGGGAGGCCAAACCTAGTGATTATGAATTGATCAATAAAATCTGTAATACTTTGTGTATTGACCACCTTTAATAGGATAGATTCTACCCATTTTGTGAAATAATTTGTTACAGTTAGAATATACTTGTGATGTTTAGAGGATTTTGGAGTTATTTCACCTATGATATCTAATCCCCATTGTTCAAATGGTTGTTAGATATTTATTGGTTATAGTGGAAAAAATGCTTTCCTTTCTCTTCCTGCTGCAGTTTGGCACACTTTACGTTTTCTCGTGTATTCATGTACATATTTAAATAGAGTTGGCCAATAGTAATTGGCATGCAGTATTTTGTGAGCTGTGGTATTCCTCCGAAATGACCTCTAGCTGGTCCATCATGTAATTCCTGTATTACTTTTTCAGCTTAAGTTTTCTCTAAACATCTCAATAATACAGAATCATAATTCTTTCTAAATAACACATCATCTATAAGTCAATATTGATTTTATTTAAGCCCCAGAGCATGCTTTGTTGTATAATTGAGATATAATGGAGCATATCCATTTTTCAAGAAAAATTTCAGATCAACGTATTGTGACTGAGAATCGTTTAGGCTTACCTCGGACAGTTGTATTTCATTTGATTGATCTTCCTCTGTTGGTAAATGAGAGGCTCCAGTTAACATCCTGCAAAGACCTTGTCCTTAAACAATTTTAGTAGGATGTATCTCTATATCATATTCTTGAAGTGCGGTGACCCAATTTGTTCTCTTCTCTCCTACTTCTCGTTGGATTAATAATTTCCTTACTACTGAGTAAGGTACTATTATTTTAGTATTTGTTTTTAGGAGAAAGGTCTAAAATGTTTCAAGGCTTTAAATACAGCATAAGCTTGTTTTTCCACAGTTGAATAATTCAATTCAACACCTTGAAGGTTAGAACTAAAAAATGAAATCAGTGCTTCAATGTTTTGATCACTTAGTTGTGTCAAAACTGCTGCGTATGATGTATCAGAAGAAAATGTATAAAATACAAATGAATTAAGAAAATCAGGAGTTGTTAAAGAAGGAGCTTCAATGATGGCTTTCTTAATCAACTCAAAAGAATTTCTTTCTTCTTTTCCCCATTTAAAAATTGAATTTTTCTTGATCATTGATTGCAGGGGTAAGATGATTTGGGAAAAATTGAGAACAAATCTTTTTACAAAATTAATTTGTCCTAAAAATGATTGCATCGTTTTTTTATTATGTGGTAAAGGAATGTTTTCAATTTTCTGAATCCTATCAGGGTCAATATGGATTCCTTTTTTAGAGACAATGAACCCTAATAATTTACCTTCTGATAAGGCGTAATAACATTTTTTAGGATTCAAGGAAATTCCGAATTTTCTAAATCTTTCAAAAATGTGTTTTACGTGATTAACATGATTGTTTCTATGCTTAGAATAAACAATAATGTCATCTAAGTATATAAAAATTGAGTTGTTGATTAGTCCTTTGAAAGCTATATCCATAGCACGTTGAAATGTAGCACTAGCATTAATCAACCCAAATGGCATTTTTAGGTATGCGTATGTTCCCCACGTTGTTCTGAATGATGTATTTAATATATCATCCGGATGTACCATAATTTGATTATATCCTAAAAATCTGTCGAGAAAAGACATCAATTCAGATCCTGCAACTAACAGTGATATCTGTTCCATGGTATGCAATGGAAAATTTTCTTTTTGGCAAGCTATATTCAAATTTCTAAAGTCTATACAAATCCCAATGTCTCCATTCTTCTTTCTAACTGGCACCATGTTTGGCACCCATTTCGAATGTCTCACAGGAAAAATAATTTTGGCTTTGGGCATTTTATTTAATTCAGATTTAATTTGACTTTCTAAGTTTGGATGAATCTTTCTAAGTTTTTGTTGAACAGGCTTGCCATATGAGATCATAGGTATAGTATGCTGAATTATAGAAGTATCATATGTCTTGAGATCTAAATAATCCAATGCAAAGATATCTTGATATGTTTTCAATAACTTAATGAATGACATCCTTTCTTCAGGTTTTAAACCAAAACCTAAGTTGATGTTTTGAGGTTTTTCTGGTGTACCAAGATTAATCAATTCAAATTTTAAAGTAGAATTCTGGGTTTTTGAATTGGTAGTCTTCTTAAACCCATCTTTCAAATCATAGAGATCTTCCATTTTGACTACAGATTTGGGAATTGGATTAATATTTTGTTTATCTTCAATCTGTAAGTCAGGTTCATGTTCATCTATGATTTGACCCTTGTAAGATCCATATGATGTAAGAAAATCTACTATATCTGTATCATTGTTAAATAATCTCCAATTTGTTACGTTGTCAGGAATGGAAGGCCTAAAAATTAACTCAATTGAAAATCTGTCTGGGCTGAATTCTTCGGATGGTATAAGTCTAGATGCTACATTAGCAAGTAAGTCAACACTTGCATTTTGTAATCTAGGAATTGTGAAGATATTAAATGCAGTAAAATGTGATGTAAGGCTCTGTGCTAAAGTTTGATAGTGTTTTAAATGTTCAGAAATAAAATGAATTGTGTTCCTGACTTGTCTAACAATTATCTCAGAATCTCCATATACTTGAAAATATTTATCATTTAATCCAATAGCTTTGTACAAACCTTGTATCAATGCTTCATATTCAGCAGTATTATTCGTGCATTGAAATTCGAGTTTGCAAGCTAGCATTGTTTTCTCTCCTTGTGGATTGATTAAAACACAACCTGCTCCTGCACCATCCTTTGATTTTGAACCATCAAAGTATAAAGTCCAAAACAAAGACTGCTTTGGAATTTTATTGCTAAGATTAATACATTTAGAAGTCTCTGTTTGAGAAAAATTTTCAATTTGAGAAATAACACTGTTTATTGAAAAATGTGAAGTTTGGGCATTGAATGATCCAAGAAACGATTCAGCTGAATAATTTCCAATAATATTGTTAGTGAAAGCTACAGGTTCATTTGTTTCTTCAAATTCAGTAATTGTATGTTTCATAAATTTTTCGCGATCAACTTTGATTTGATTTGGTTTAACATTGTATGGTAACCGCATGTGTGACCAATCGGTAGCAAAATATCCATGTAACTTTTCAGACCAATCCCTGCTTAAAATAAAACCATAGAATTCAGGGATGTCTGTGACCAAAATATCGATTACTTGCAGTACCTTTGGATTGGATGATAATCTAATGGATACTGACAGTATTTCTCCAATGACCTCTACTTTTGTTCTATATAATTGAACTATATGTACAACAGATTTTTGAGGAGTGATATTCAATTTTGTACACACTGTTCTTGGCATGATGTTTGAAGAAGCTCCTGAATTAATAAGACAGTTATGAAAATTTTTGTTAAAAATCTCATAAGTCAAAAGTAAAGGAGGAGTGTGAGAAATAGATCTATCACCAATTAAAACAAGATCATTGGGATTTACTTTGTTTGGAGATGAGGGAGGTTTTCCCATATCTTTAGAAACTTGGGCTATAACTGGTGGTTGTATAGGATCTACAGGGATTGCCTTGAGTTCTCTAAGTAAAATTTTCTGCTATTGTTTGGGTTTGGTCATTTCATGTAATGAAATATTTGCTTTGGTCTTTTTAATATCTTCAATTATATTGTATTCCACTATATCCGAAACTATCAAAGTTTTATAAGTTGTAGTAGGATCTGGTGAAATCGCATCTGTTTGAACAATTTTATATTTTTCGATTGTTGTTTTCTCCTTTGTGGGGAGAGATTTATGTTTCTGATTTGATATAGTTGAACTAGAAGAAGGTTTACTTCTTGTAGACACATGCATAGCTTCTATTTCTTCCTCTGTGGGGAGAATGAAATGCCATAACCCATTCAGTTCAACTTCTTCTTCAGACTTTGGTTCCTGTTCAGATGGCGAGGGATCTTCAGTATCTTGATCAGATTCAGCATTTGAAATTACATTTGGAGGTTGAGATGTTGAAGAAGGGTTTTTCTTAAATGGGCGAAATGATTTCTTAGGAACTGAGGATTCATCGACTTGTTTCTTTATGTCAATAATGTCATTTGACATAGTCTTTAACACTTTTTGAAGACCTTCAAGATCAAATGGATCTTTCGAGACTTTATTTTTGGAATCTTGACTAAATGTCACTTTCTTTGTTTTCCTGTCTTCTATTTCTGATCATTTTTCTAATGCTAAGATTATTTTCTCTACAACAAGAGCTTCTTTAATGTTTTCTAAAAGGGTAGCTTTACCAACTCTATCTACAAAAATAGCTATATTAGAAGGCAAAGAAGAAATATACCACTCTATTTGTACATCAACAACATGTTTGGAAGTAGTTGAGATTTTGTTTAATAACTTGTTAAATCTGGAGTTGAAATCTTTGATCCTTTCACCTGAATTTGTTTTGATATTGGAAAGAGCATTGATTAAAGATGAAACATTTCTATTATCTCCAAATTTTGCAAGAAAAACTTGTTCAAAATTTTCCCAATCGGCAATATATCCTGCTGGAAGTGAAAAGAACTAGGATCCTGCGGATCCTTGTAAGGTATAAGGAAACAATATTATTACAATATCTTCATGAGAAACTCCATTGAGATTCATGGCTAACATAAAATTATTGATACGTTCTTTAGCAGGAAGACCATCATCTGGATTATATTTAGGTAGTCATTTTTCTGGATGATTTGGAAGAGGATTTGGATTTGGAATCAATACAGCACCAGGATTTGTCCAAGGTCGATTGGCCATAATTGGATTTGAAGTTTGTGAAGATACAAAATTAGATCTAGAATTAGGGGGGATGGATGTGGAACTTACAACTGGAACAATACTACTTGTGATAGCACTGATTGTTTGAGAGGAAATGGAAGAATAATAAGAGGTAGATCGAGTAAGAAGATGTGAGGAAGTAACCGAAGGGAAGGATGATGTAAATTTACTCGTATCTGACTTAGATATGGATATAAAAACTTTTTTGCGATATGATTCAATTAGAAATTCAAAAGGAGGAATTCCAAGTTTCTCACTTTTAGATCGGGTTAATATACCAGTTTCTATAAATAGGAAAGTAATGCTTTCTTCAGAAATTTCAGGATTAATAGGCTTTTCAACAGAAAGAGATATTCCTTCTAATTTATGAATTAAAGAATGAACTTTAGGAGACTCGGGAGTGAATTTTGAAGTAGATGATTGTAGAGATATTTCAGGAGATGAAGGGAAGGTTTCTACAATTTCCGATTTCTGAGTTGGTGATTTAGAATTTGATCGGGAAGGTGTAGAATTATTTTGGGGAGATCGACTCTTATGAGGGCTTCTAGTTTGAGGTTTAGATTTATATTCCATTCATAGTCAGGCCCTCCTTCTAGTGCCAAAAATGTTGAAGCCTAAAAAATCTGTGGCTACAACAAGGGGGATAACCAC
This sequence comes from Pinus albicaulis, assembly GCA_034641835.2. NCBI lineage: Eukaryota > Viridiplantae > Streptophyta > Pinopsida > Pinales > Pinaceae > Pinus > Pinus albicaulis. The sequence continues at coordinate 1,093,497,930 of CM076582.1, forward strand.
CCGGCCCGGACCTTAAAGCAATTCCTTTTCTGTTTGGGATAGTGGCTTCGACTGGGTGTAATGGGACCAGTTTCTTAGATTTGGGTTTTGTATGATTGTTGGGTTTCTCTCAAATGGTTTGAGAGAATAATAACTAAAAACTAAAATGAATTTATTCTAAAATGCAAAACTTTGAATTAATTCGAATTTAATATAACCTAGGATAATGCTAATTTTATGCGATCTAGAATGATATCTATTTAGTCTATGATGATTTAAATCATTCACAGACTTAATAGAATTAATACTTTTGTAAGATAATTCTTTTGAAAAAATAGTTAATCAAAAGAAGATGTTAACATATCGCATATATTATGATGATCATATATAAAACAAATCAATTTATATCTTTATATCATATAATAGTGCAACTGATATTTCAAACATAAATAATTGATTTCATACATAATTCATGAAAGCTGGATTCATCACTAATATTTAAAACACAGTTAGCATACATGATAATAATACCAGATGTGTGTTGTCCTGTTCATCTGATCAGTGATAATAGGCCACAATAAACTCTTCTATCAATAAGTCATTCAGAGAATATACAAGTGCATCAACGATGATCAACAAAATGATATATAATTGAAAAGGCCGTGTTCCATCATTTCATCAAGGCATCCACAAACTTACAATGAAGTATTCTTTGTAAATGTTCTTAATAAAATTCTGGACCCTTCTCTAAATGCACGAGAAGGGTTTAAATATTGTATTAACTACCTAAAAATAGATTATACAAAATATCTTATGAGGTGGTTTCAAACAACCTCCTCATTCCTAGTATCTAATTGCTAAAATCGAAATTATCAGAAACAAACTAACTTATAATCATGCCCGATGATAGGTTACTGCCAGCTTTGCTTTTCTACTCACAAATATTGGACATTGGTTGAACTTGTGGAGGCTTCCCGAACTATGTCTTCATCTGTCCAGCAAATATGACATCAAGTAAAAGTGGCAGTATTTTCTGTATGGAATTAAGAGAACAATTCAGTGTCATGATTTGACTGTGAGGTTTAACTAGTGGCTACCAGTATGCTTCCCAATCAGTCTTTTTCATTTGTGCAAGTGTTTCTTCTCAGAGTTGACCTGCGTTTTTCCAACTTTGCTCTAAATATCTGAGATCATGAATTGATTTGTAATTTCCTTCTTTAATCAGACGAGAAGTATGCAACATGTGGTTAATCATTTTGACCATATTCTTTGATATACCTGCTACTTTGGCCATGGCCAGTTCTGCCTGTTTTACCTGTGCATCCCAGTCAGTAAAGAAAATATCTTTAAAAGTCTCCTTGATTTTTGGGAGACCTAACTTTCTCCCTTCCTCTGAATCCTGCCATTCAATATAATCAGAAATTTTGGTATTGAGTTCATTAAACTCAATTCTTTGGTCAATGACTGTATTAGTCAGTTGTTCACTAATTTCCAGGTGTGGAATTATGTCTGACATTTGTACAACAAACATGTTTTTTTTGTTTTGAGTGTAAGGCATTTAACACCAATGCTTCTTTTATGAATTCCTCTGTAGTAGGAATAGCTTCATATTTTGTAAGATCTTCTCTCAATTCTTTAATCAGTGAGTTTTTGCTAGATAAGTCATTTTCATGACTTATCTTAAGCATTTCCATCTCTTGCTGAACTCTAAGGAGTTGTTGTTCGACCTTCTGATTTAGACTGTTTCTTTCTTCATCTAGTTGTTGCTGTAGCTACATGATTTTGTCATCCTTTACCTGAACCAAAATGGATACTTTGGCTGCCTTATCCATTGTTGCAGTAGTATATTCTCCAACAAATTGTGATAGCCGAGTCAGATTTTCAATTGGGTTTGAAGGAGCGTCTTTCTATACTACTTCCATAATTTCATTTCCTAGAGGTGTTTCAATCCTCCTTCTTTTTCTTTGTTTTCTGACTACAACTTTATGAAGAGGGCTATAAAATACATCTAGTGGGGGAATATCAGTGACATTGAGAATAATCTCATCAGTAGGAATTGCAGGAATGACTTCTGTGTCTTGGGAGATTATCCCAGGATTTTTAATGACTTCTTTTGTTGAAACTATTTGTCCTGGTGGAGTCTGAAATTCTGTATTTTCCTGTGAAGATGATACCTCTGGGGTATTTATCACTGTGTTGCTGACTGATGTTCAAAATTTATCTAGTTCATCTTGATTTTGTGAATCTGATTGTTCTGCTCTGATTTATTTGCTTGCTTCAGTGATATAACTAGTAATCAAGACATTTTGAGGGATACGTCTGAGTCTTTTTCTCTGTATTCATTGAATCTCTGTACTTCTTCTGGATTTAGGTTCAATTTGACAAAATTTAGGAATTCTTAAAAAGTTCCAACAAATTGCAAAATGTCTTCAAATCTATCATCAGTGTGTATGATAGGTTTGATTTTGAGTGACTAAGCAAATTTACCAGCAATCTTGTTTGGATCGAATTGCCTTGGTGGCAAAACAGAAAGCTTCAAAAGCTGACTCTTCTCATGTTCTTTCAACGCATGATTGAAATTACTGAGGGTGAATGAATCGCATGGAATTGGGAAACTTGGCCATAAAGACTTCTTACTGCCTTTCAAATATTTAGTGAGTCCATTACTAACAGTTTGGTAAGCGACTTCTCTTGCCATTAATTTATCTGAAACATACAAAGGAAGAACGTGCGGAGGAGCAGAGCTTCCAAAAATTCTGATGTATGAAAATGATTCTTCAATAAAACATCTCCCTACCATTTGAAGGTCTGAAATGGCTTCCTTAGTGAACCTAGGGCTCACTTTGTCAAACGTTAATTGATGTAATGGTAGTACAACTTGATAACATAGCCTGTGGAAATGTGGTACATAATTATGTTTCCATATCTCTTTATGACTCAAATGAATAGGGGTAGGATCCTTGGGAGTCCATTTCCATCCCATAACTAGAAAATTGGTAGAAAAATAGATGGCGTCAAAAACATATGCACTCATGAAAAATTGGAGAACGAATTTAGAGGAAGAAGTTCATGTTTGGTGATATTCATTAATTGCTTTAACTGTATTTTTAGAAAGGATAGTTGCCCAATTCATTATGTGGGAATTAACATAGGAGTCAATCAGGGGAAGCCAATTTATGGAGAAATTGGTAGTATTAGGTAGACCATGTAATCTGCATAGCATTGTTGCTGCAAAATTGTAGGGATTTTCAAGTGACACGATAGGACACATACCTGTTTTCTCATGTTTGAACTTGTTATCTAGTTTTCTCCAACCTTGAATTGTCTTGAACGGGTCTTCGTTATTCTTAGCAAACTTTGCAACAAACTCACTGTTGTAGATGTCTTGCGGGTCGGGCAGCTTATACATGACTTTCAGATCTTCAGCTCTGAAAGAACCTAGAATCTCATTCTTCAGGGTTCTTAATTGTCTGTCTTTGATTGTTGAATTGTCGAGCACCCACCTAATCATGTCGGTATATGGAAAAAGAGTGGCCCTTGCTGTTATTCTATGGAGGAAGGAGCATGCACTATACTTGAACTGTAAATTTGATGGTGTTGCATCATCGGCAGTTGCCATGAATTCCACCACTTTAGGCTCTTCGTCTTTGAGTATAGTGTAGATAGCTTGCCATTTCGTACCACCTCCATCTATAGTGTAGGCCGTATCTGAGACTATAGGTGACATTTCTGTTTGTTTCAATTCTGGAACAATCTGTTTGTCGTGTTTCTGAATCACTTTGCGGATTGAAATATCTTGACGGAAAATCCATATTAAAGACAGAGTAATGATCAAATGATGGAAGAGATATTGAAATGACCCATTTTGAAAGAAAAAATCAGGGAAACAACTATATCATTAATTAGTCGCAATAAATCAATAACTATTGCATTGAGATGATAAAACACAATTAATAGTTCCAGACATGCCTTATTTTCGCATAAAATATTTATTTAAACCTGTCAAATCCATTGCATCACACCCTTTGAACCTGTCTTTATGAAGCACATTTCTTTTTATGCGATATGCAATTTCGCGATATTGCGAAATCGCAAAATCGCACAAGTCGCAGTATCGCAAAATCGCAATATCAGAACTTTGGTAAGAATTGCTTAAAGTTTTACAACATAAATCCATGATATGCGATTTATGATGTCGCTTGAGAATTTTTAAATCGGTGATCGCAAAATCAAGATTTCGCTGTTTTATTGCTTAACTTTTAATAAGAAAAGATTACGCGGGATGCGATTTGCGATAGGGTAATCACAAATTTTTTTTATTAATCACTCTTTTTGTTTTTATGTTTTTTATTTAATAAAAGAGATGATGTTTTTGGAGTTTGATTTTTTATCAAAAGATAAAACTACATTTTTAAGAAGGGTCCCTATTTCTATTTATCAAAGGTCTAGATTATTTTGAAAATAAAAATGGGGGTAGTTGTTGCATAACACAACACTACCCAAGAGAAGAATTTTCCAAGAAGGTCATACTTTGGGAATTCTCGGGTGGAGTATGTACCTTGGAGAGACAATGACTATGGCGTCTATAAGTCACGTGTCTCGCCAGCATTGTAGCTCATTGTCTCGTTGAGAGATGGGGTTGCTAGTCAAGGCCTTGCACTAGGACAATGCTGGTTGATATGATGCTATACAAATGCGATTAACAATCTGATTCTTCTTATGAGATCCTTCAGTTTGAAAATGACCATGTACTTGTATGAATACCTCCCTAGTTAAGAGGGAGTGTTGAAAAGTGTAACTAGGATCGACCTTCATATTGACTATGTAATTATGAATTATGTAAAGAAGACAAAGATAATAAATGTATTTTTTTGTACTTGCTTCATGGGTTTCATGAGAAAGATTTTATTATAGGTCAGTAGACTTCTTCTTGATGTCTATAGGGGTTCGTCTTCGAGTATAATTAAGAGTCATGCTTATGAAGTGTCTAGTCTAAGAATGTCTGCAAGTCCTTGTGGAAGAATGGCACATAACAACCCTCTAGACTGCCCACATTAAACGCTGCAATAAGGCTCAAAGCTTCACTCTCATCGCTAAAAAAATACGCTCTTAAAGTCGGCCCTCAAACAACAAGAAAAGTCAACCCTCAAGAAAATGTATGGTCGACCTAATAGATAGTGAAACTATGCCCTATATATACCATGTTCTGCGGATTTCCTGAGATAGAAAACTTTTGAATCTCTATGTGATTTCCACAGTCAATAGTGCGGATTTCAGGAAGTCAACAATGTGGATTTCAGAGGCCAAAAATGCGGATTACAGGAGTGAAAAGTGCGGATTACAGAAGTGATGAAGTGAGGATTTCAGAGGTGAACAAGTGTTGATCTCAGAGGTTAATAAGGGTGCGGATTTCAGAGCTTAAAGGTTGCAGAATTCTCTGTAATTTCCACAGAGAAAAGTGCAGATTTCCTAAAGTAAGAAAGTGTAGATTCCTGAGGTCTATAAGTGTGGATTATACAGAGAATATAAGTGCGGTTATCAGAGGTCTTGTACAGGGTTAAGAAAAGCAAAGAACTTGAAACTTAAGCGAAGTTGAAGGTAGTGTACAAGGCACAAATGTATGCAAGGTGACTTTAGTCTCCAATAGTTAACTAAGTAATAAGAAGTGAAAATTAGAGACCGAGTTCTCTAGTACTAGTACAGGTCAGTGCAGATTGGAGCAAAAGAGAAGGATAAGTGTTGGAGGCAGTCAAAGAAATAAAGGCAAGGTCTTGGAGGCATTCATAGGTCAAGTGTCTAAGTCTTGGTCATGGTACTTGTCATTTGAAGATCTATAAGAAGAATTTCTCATGGGTTTTCCTCTCCAAGACGGAGAGGTTTTTCCCTAGCTCGAAGAGCCTAAATTTGTGTCTTTTTTATTTTGGTAATTGACTTGATGAAAGATTAATAAACTAAGCAAGAGAAGACATAAGTAACTCAAGTAAGCTCAAAAGTAATTATCAAGAAGAGAATTTGAATTAATCTCCGACCCTCCAAATTCTCAATAGTTTTGTGTGTTTTACTAATTTTTTTTAGCAGATTTATAAATATTTACAACTGTTTGGGCTGTGCTGCTATTTATGTTCAGATTTATTATAAATCTGTGTTTTTTTCAGTGATATGTTGTTTTTATAGGTGGCTAAAGCCAATATCTTGGTGTTCTTACTCCATAATTGTAGGTTGAGGGAGGGTAGAACATGTATTTTCAACATTTTACTTTGTTTCAACATGCAGTTTTTGACTTGTACAAATGGTCCCATTTCCCAACATCATGTTGCAAAGCAGCCATAGAGTTTATAGCAAGAACTAAAATACGTGGAGTCATAATTTGTTGGCCATATTTGAGTACAAGTGCTTCACTAATGTTGCTTTAGGTAAATATAATTATACAATGATGATGGGTAGAACCTGCAACAAGTTTGATGAGCAAGATAGAGAAATAATAATGCTACTTAATTTGTCTTTAACATATGAAATGCTTTTTGAGGAGTAGACATGAAAGACTTAAGTATAAACTTGTAAGCATTTGGGAGAGTTGCATGAGAATTTAAACAAGGGTAGAGCCTTTATCCCGAAGAATATGTTTTCCATCACCATGGATGTTAGTGCATCATTGCAGGCACATTTACTCAAATTGAAGGATATCCAAGACGAGTTGTCGGCCATTTTTCAGAAGAGGTAAGAGGAAATTGTAATGAACAACATTTTTATATGCATAAAAATATTCAGGATATCTAGTATATAAGAATGTCCATCATGGGACAATTAATATATTATATAAGCATATTTGAATACAAGTAATATGATTACAAATGAGGGCGAGGGTTTGCTTATATACCTAGGCAGGTAAAAAGGTCATGTATTTATAGACATGACTATTCCTACTAATCATTAGTTAATTAATTATTATTCATTATTTATATTTGTCTTCTTCAAAAATATTTGTCCTCAAAGCTTATTGTTGACAAGGCATGTCATCTGTTTCTTTGTCTTTAAATATTTTCATATCTTTCGAAGTTATTTGAGTTGTCATCTTCATTGATACATGATGATAGGAACCTATGAGTGAGACAAAATTGTTGCACTGAAAAGGGATCTGACCATCCTAAATTAATCTTTTATGGAATATTTCAGTTACTAGAAACTTGTGATGTGCTGTTATCACTAGACTGAATTATGAAAACTTCAATATTCTTTGGAACAAAAGTTTGTTGCTTAATTTTTGAGTGATACAAATACGTAGATTGATTGACATGTCTGCTCTTATGATTAAGATGTCGATAAGGAGTACTGACGATTTGATTTTCCCTTATCATGTGTTTGGCAATTCCTTTATTTACTTTAGGTGTCAATATTGTCGAATTCGTTACAAAACTTTCACTTGGAATGCTCATCGTCTGAAATGCAACATTTCAATATGTTTTTCTTTCAACTGGTTTGTCATTTTCTTGAGTTGTGATATTTATTGGATCAGTGTTCGTACCTTTTTCTTCAAATTGGACTGAAGACTTCGACACTTCTTTCGTGGTAAATTTTTCTAATTTTTTTTTTTCAATGAATTCTTATCATTTATAAGTTTCTTAATTTGAGTGAGTAGACTCTAATTATGATTTTTGAGACATAAGAGTTCCTCATTTTCGAGTCAACTTTATTTTTACATTCAAACTTGTCATCTTTTAAACACTTGTTTTGTTTTAATAATTTTTTATTAAGGTTCTTTAAGCGTAAATTTTCCTTCTCTTCCTCTGATAGACTTTTGTTGAGATTTTTCTTAGAACTTTTCTTTACTTGTTCCAACTTGTGCTTCTTAGTTTTACGCTTTTTGACTTGTGCAAGTAGTTTTTGGATATGGTATTTTAAATGACAATTTTATTCGTTTTTATTGGTTATGACCTCTTCAAGCTCTTTTTTCTTCTCTGTTATTATTTTTTGATTCATTGGAGGCATCGATTTCATAATATCTTTAAGGTCTTCTGATGATGGAATTATTGGTTCCAAATTCATTGCCATGTATTTATAGACATGCTTATTCGTACTAATTATTAACTAACTAATTATTTTTCATTATTTATATTATTTGTCTATATTTTATTCATAACAAGAATGGTGGTATTTTTCATTTAAAATCTTACCATGTTTATATGAACACTTTATTGAGACCATGAACATAATTTCTACAAATGTCAGATCTCATGTTTGAAGCTCTATGCGATAAGTTTTTACAACATGATAGATGGAATAAACAATTTGGTAGTAGTAGTGACAAAAACAATATAGAATTAGAATTTGCATCCAATGTCAACGGCAAAGGCAAGTGGACAAAGGATTGGTAGGCCCATCTATGAATATACAATCAAGTGTCTAAGGAATATCACATGTTACTAATATGACAAGGTGGGCCATATGAAGAAGCACTGCAGAAATAATTTGGTTGATTAGAAAATCGAGAGAGCCTCTAATGTTGCAGAACATAAAGAGAAGAAGTTGGATTTATTTGCATTCATGGTGAAGAGACAAGTGTTTTAAGTTTTCATCTACTTGGTACAAATATTCTAGTGGATTTCAACAGTTCACTAATAGGAAATTTGGTTCATGGAGTTAACTAGTTGTTTCTCCAAGGATTCACATGATCTTTGGTGGTGGGGAAGATTTCACAACATATGGAAAAGGGAATGTGTAGATTTTATTTGGAGGTAAAATGTTGATTTTCCTCAATGTGTATTGGGTTAGGAATGGAGCTTAATTTACTATCAATTAGTTAGATTATAAGGCATTTCCACCATCTAGATGTCAACTCTAGCAATCACAAATGCTAATAGTTGACAAGGAGACCAAAAAGACTATAGCTCTTTGTGTGGAGGATCATGGATTGTTTAGACTAGTTGACATTGAACAATTAAAGGAGCATGCATTGATAATGAGGAGTTTATCAAACATCAATGCACTGTGGTCACAATGGCATGGAATCCTCGACCTATCTCTCTCATTTGGCTTGAGAGAATTTGGTAGTTGGACTCTCTAACATCCAATAACACATATAAGGTTTCTGAAGAGCATGCTAAGTAGGGAAGTTATATAGAGTGCCATTTGATGAAGGAAAAAATTGGAGAGAAAAAAAACCATGCACTACTTTATGTATATGTTTGTGGACCAATGAACACGATGTCCAACACAAATTCCACATATTTCCTTTTTTTAATTGATGACTAGAGTAGAAAAATGTGGTTGTATTTTATGAAAGCGAAATATGATGTATTTAATGAATTTCAAAGGTTTAAAACATTAGTAGAAAATAATCAATATGTCACTTTACCACTTTTAGATTTGATAATTGTGGAGAATTTTGTTCAAAATATTGGATAGACAGATAGTTCATTACACCCGACACTCTACAATAGAATAGAGTAGTTAAGATGTGGAATCCAGGTGCATGGTGAAGAACACGTGTTCCAAATAGATTTTACATTTAATGTTCATTGTAGTGTATCTGTTGAATAATTCTTTAATGATTGTAAGTGAAGCAAGGCTTTAGAGGAAGCATGGTCTATGAGGAAGCCCAAAATCACTTGTCTTTGGTTCCATTACATTTGCTTGGATTCATGAAGAGAAAATAGGTAAATTAGGTCGTAAGAGAAAGAAATAGATGATTGTAGGCTACAACAACATGCACAAAGCTTATATGTTGGTTGATGTTGACACTAATTAGATGACCTTATCGAAGAGGTCATGGTTGATGAAGAAATTAAGCTTTTCAAAGCTTTTATAGAGATCACAATCATTGCAAAGAAACCTATTGTGGCAAAGGATTTAGGGGTCATGCTTTAGGAAACTCCACTTGAAAGGGGAAGTTTTTGATCATGAAGAATCTCCCATGCGATTAATTTCTTATGTAGATAAATTGAATTGGAATTTAGATGACAAGAGTACATGGAGGCCAAACCATGATGACAACATTGATTTGTACGAGGAGAAACCTAAGAATAGGCCAAAGTGGTGGCACAACACCATTGGAGATGTTTGGGTGGGTGAAATGATTTAGGGACAAAAATTGAGAGTTAAGAGTGTTGAGAATTCAGTAGAGAAATATTTAATCGAATTATTTTACTTGATAACCGTTTGTGTTATACTTGTTATGCTTCTATTACTTATATCTTATCTTCATTTTCTTATTATTTCTTTCATCATGTAAATTATCAAAACACTAGGGGGATAGAATTTTGGCTCCTCAAGTCAGGGCCAAAATCTCTCCCTCTTGGAGAGGAAAACCTAAAAGTAATTCTTCTTCTAGATATTCAATTAACAAATACCATGACCATGAAATAGAACCTTGGCACCAATAGGCCTCCAAGACCTTGTCACTGCTCTTCTAGGCTCCTTATGATGAAATTATTTTCTGCACTATCTTGCGCCAGTCCTAGGGAAGCTCCATCCCTATTCTTTTATTATTTCTTCCTTTATCTTGCCTCGGTTACCTAGACAATCCTCCTCGGCTTACCTTCGAGTACCCTTGACGTCCTAGTTCGAGGCTTATTTCCTAGTTGTGATTCCTTCTTCTCCACGTTGTGTATTTGCCTTAGGATCTTTCAAATATGGTGATCCACGACTGAGGCTCATGTTGGGAAAAATACTAAGAGGGTGTGGGGGGGGGGGGGTCGATGAATTAGTATTTAAAACTCGTACAAGCTTTCACTTTTGTTTTATGAATTTTGTACGCGACTTGATTGAAGCTAACTAGCATATGCACGTGATTTTCGTTAAGGAACTAGCATATGCCTAATGAACTTATAATTCAGATAAATCTTTAGTAACTTGACTTGGACCAGTGCTTCATGAATTTGTTAGACATTTAGTAAGCGATAAATATGTGCAGTAAGAAAAGATTAAACCATCACACATAAGAAACACATATGAACACCAGGATCTAAGGTGGAAACCCAATGTGGGAGAAAACCACTGCTGTTGTTGTCTTTGTCTTCAATATTTATTATAAATAAAACTAATGACAATCTTGTACTGGTGCAAACTCATACCAATATGCAAGCACCCACCTGCAGAAGGCTGCAACCTTCACTCATTCTCTAGCACCCATTGGAAGGGAACTACTACCCCCTGATCTCATTTACCAGCACCCACTAGAAGGTAGCTACGACTGCTTGATCTCGTCTACCAACACCCACTAGAAGGGAAATACGACCCCCTGATCTCGTTTATCACCACCCACTGGAAAGGAGCTATGACCCCGTCATTGAAGGCTCCAACCCTCAACACCACCGTGGATCACGTTTCATAAATTTTCACACTGGATCCACTTCACTCATTTAAGCCCAATACCATACATCAAAACTGAAACATATCATTGTACCAAATCAATCACTGAATCACCATTCAACCAATCAATCATTTATCTTCAATCAAATACAACTAGCATCATCTTCAATACTCAAACAACCATACATCATTGGCAGACAACAAAAACACAACAACAATGTATAAAATGATCAAACATATTCATCAGCAAAAACCTTGGCTTTCATACACACCTTCCATAAGTATTTTCTGTGTACATACGCACTTATCCATAACACAACCCGCGTACAAATCTCAACATACTTCAGAATATATATACGAATCTACAGAACAAAACCCGCGTGTATATGCGCTTTCCATGTGACGAAATCACGTATAGATTTGCAACTAATTCATGACTGAGTAACATTTCAAAACTTCAAACATAATCAGATCATAGTTTTCACTGCAAAAAACATGCACCAAACCATAGATCTAAACAACTCATAAAAAAATCACGGTATACATAGTCATTTCAGGTCTAATGTTCCTGATCCATTATTGTATTCACAGGTGCATCATTATTTTAGATCAACCAATAAAATATGGTCCATACCATGCAAATATACTTCAAATTAAACATTTCGTTTATTGACCCTTACTTATGAACCCTTAACACTTTGATCTTCATCTCCTTATATAGTTTGAGCCTTAGCCAATACCATGAGCCAAAACCACACTAGTGCCAGTGGTAATCTTTGACAGGATAAAATAGTCATTACTATGCTTAATATTGTGGGCTAATACCATGGTAAAAACCCTTGGTATTAAGAAAAAAGTGCACCAGAATGTACGCGACTTAGCTTCTTCATACCCACCTGTGTATGCAACTTGGATTCTCATACCTGCATGTGTACACGACTTGGCCTTGACGAACTTGCGTATAGACCTTCAAATATTCACCTTCATCAAACCTCTATTTCTAACCTGCAAACCTCTGTACCATCATTTTTTTATTCTGTTCCATCACTCTGTCATCTCTGAACTAATCTATGAACTCATCTGGTTACCATATACCTGTTCTGTTACAAGTGGTTTGCCATCAAGGACAACACATGCATCATAATGCCAACGATATCTCTCTTTGGACTTGATGGAAACCATGTTGGTGTTTGATCACCACAACCTGTTTTGAACTCATTCGGTTACCATATACTTGTTCCGTTACAAGTGGGTTTCCATCAAAGACAACACATGCATCATAATGCCAACAATTTCCCCCTTTGGACTTGATGAAAACCATGTTGGTGTTTGATCACCACAACCTATAGCTACCTGAAAAACATATCAGTCACAAAATTCAAACACCAAGATACTCTCCCCCTTTGAAATCAAGGGCAAAGGGTAGATCAATGTTGAAACAAGGTTTCTCAAGAGCTCCGAAGATCTGATCTGCACTATACTGACCATGCTACCCCTGAGCACATGCTGAATCTTCAGAAATATTTTCAATGTCTCTATAACTCAACTGAGTATGAAATTTACCATCACCAAGGGCTCATACTTACATCAATCACCCAACCAAGTGGGTTTACATTTTTGACTCAACCACCCAACCAAGTGGGATTACATATTTGACATGACCTCAAAATTCCATACATGATTGAATATGCCAATTATTACATCATAAGTCTCCACATGACCTATACACCAATTTACAGATATGAATTTTACAATCAATACCAACAAACCTTAATAGAGAGGGTTCATAATTCAACAATCATCACAAACATAATTCCAACAATGCATTATAACAACAAGGCTAATGCTCTCCGTGAACCTGTGCTACCTGTTCACTGATCATATCAACTCATACATCAAAGTATCTTCTCAAATTAGAAAATCATAAATTTCAAACTCATAGATCAACATAGCTCAATACCGCATCAACAGACTGTAACTATCAACATCAGACCAAGAAAATCATAACTGTCAGCAACATGTTAGAATCTGTTCTTGAGTGTGACCCACTGTTTTTATGTCAGAGAAAAACATACGCAACTGTCTACAAAATAAATCACGTACATACATGGATTTAGTTCATGCAACCCGTGTACAGAAAGTGAAAAACTGAAAATTTCACAGATTAAAATACCCCCAAGCTTGTACAATATGTACATGTCTTCTGCTGTCACTTCAAATGCACCGTCAGAAATATAAACAACCAGAATTACCAAACCAACCATGGAAATCACCATATATTTCTCCCCCTGTGATGATACATTACTGATCCCTGATAACGTATCTCACATCGCTCCTGCAGTCACTAAGAGAAGTAAGCTTTAGAAAAAGTTGACAGCAGTATGGTCAACATTCCCTACATCTCTGGCCGATGTTTCTTCCTTTTCCAAATTTTCTTGAAATTTATTATTATGTGTTGGAACTTATCTAATCTCTTGGTTCTGTTCAACATACTTAACCTGCAATTCGTGGCCTTATGCCCAAACGGGTTACAAGAAAAACAACATCCATGAAACCATCCTTTCTGCCTTGATCTAGGAGATTTTTCAATAAAAAGATTCTTCTCTTCTAGGGCATCTATGAAATTGTCATCAAATTCATTAATATTAAATGCCATAAGTACTTGCATATCTTGATCAGACTCTCCCTCTTCTCCAATTGATAAACCATCACTATCTTCATTTGTATACTAACTTCTCCTATTTTCAAACTATTTCTATTTTTCATGATTTTCGTTGTAAAGACACTTAAAAACATAATTACCAACTCTACCACAAGCAAAACACTTGAAGGGAAGCTTACCTATGAACCTTCTTGTACCTGGTTGGAGTTTCCTCACAAAATTTGCCTTATCTTCTTCTGATATATAACTTGATTCTTTGAGAACTTCCTTTTATTTTCCTCTTGTAGTTGATTTGAATGTGGCTTCTCTGATTTTTGAGGGTCCTCATTTTCTCATTTCAAAGGAAGTTAGGATCCCATGAAGTTTTACAACAGTAAGGGTCTGCAGATCTTGCTTTTCTTCAATGGTAGACAATTTTGAATCAAATTTTGAAGTTAGAGATCTCAATATTTTCTCTACTAAGGTTGAGACTTTTATTTCTTCACCCATATTTCTTATAGAATTCACAATCTCATCTATACGTAGAAAGAAACTTGCAGTACTTTCATCATCATGCATTTTGAGAGTTTCATATTGAATTCTAGGGGTTTGAAGTTTAACACTTTTTACCTTGGCATATCCTTCATAGCTTTGGATGATCTTGTACCATATTTCCTTTCCTGAATTTAATTGCATGGCTTTGAAAATTTTTGATTATGTTAGGCTTCCCAACAAGGCATTGAAATTTTTTGCATTGGTTTCATATCTCTTCTTTCTTGCTGCATCTGTAGGAACAATTGCTGGATATTGATAACGTCCTTCTACGATTCCCCATACATCTGATACAAGAATGTGTAGATAGAATATTGTTCATATCTTCCAGAAGATTAGATTACTTCCATTGAATAGTGGTGGCCTGATAGAAAATACTCCTTCGTGACTTCCCATTGCGAAAAATATCCTTCAAGCGATCAAGCTTCTTTAGAAGGACCTGCTTTGATACCAATTGTTGGGAATGATACAGAGGGGGTGGGCTTGAATCAATATTTAAAACTCACACAAACTTTTAATTTTCTTTTCTGAATTCTGTACATGACTTGACTGAATCCAACTAGTGTATGTACACGACTGTCATTAAGGAAACTAGTGTATGCCCAATAAACTTATAATTCAGATAAATATTTAGTAACTTGACTTGGACCAGTGCTTCATGAATTTATCAGACATTTAGTAAGTAGTAAATATGTGCAGTAAGAACAGATTAAACCATCACACATAAGAAACACATATGAACACCAATATTTAAGGTGGAAACCCAATGTGGGATAAAACCACCGTCGCTGTCGTCTTTGTCTTCAATATTTATTATAAAGAAAACTGCTTACTATCTTGTACTGGCATAGACTCATACCAGCACACAGGCACCCACCTGCAGAAGGCTACAACCTTCACTCGTTCTCCAACACCCACTGTAAGGGAGCTCCAACCCCTGATATCGTTTACCAACACCCACTGGAAGGGAGCTACGACCCCCTCACTGAAGGCTCCAACACTCAACAGCACCATGGACCATGTTTCATAAATTTTCACATTGGATCCACTTCACTCATTTAAGCCCAATACTATACATCAAAACTGAAACATATCACTACACCAAATAAATCACTGAATCACCATTCAACTAATCAATCATTGATCTTCAATCACATACAACTAGCAACATCATCAATACTCAAAGAAGCTAGATCTATATGAAGACATCATTGATAGACAACAGAAAAACAACAATACTGTATAAACCGATCAGAAATATTCATCAATAAAAACCTTGGCTTGCATATGTGCCTTCCATAAGGCTTTTCCGCGTACATACACGCTTATCTAGAACACAAGCCACATACATATCTCAACACAATTCAGAATGTATATGCAACTCTGCAGAACAAAAACCGCGTGTATACGTGATTTCCATGTGACGAACTCGCGTGCAGATATGTAACGAATTCATGACTGCACAACATTTTAGAAATTCAAACATACTCAGATCATAAAATTCACTACAACAAACATGCAACAAACCACAGATATAAACAACTCATAAACAAATCGTGCAATACATAGTCATTTCAGGTCTAATGATCCTGATAAATTATTGTATTCATGGGTGCATCATTATTTCAGATCAACCAATCAACTATAACCCATACCATGCAATTATACTTCAGATTTAAATATTCATTCATTAACCCTTATGCACCCTTATCACTTTGATATTCACCTCCTTATATAGTTTGAGCCTTAGCCAATACTGTGAGCCAAAACCATACTAGTTTCGGTGGTAATGTTTAACAAGATCAAATAGTCGTTACTATGCTCAATATTGTGGGCTAATACCATGGTAAAGACCCTTGGTACTATTAAAATAGTGCGCCAACATACACGTGACTTAGCTTCTTCATACCCGCGTGTGTACACGACTTGGCCTTGACGAACCCACACATAGACCTTAATATTCACCTTCAACAAAATTCTATTTTTGACCTACAAATTTCTGTCCCATCATTTTGTTATTCTGTTCCAACACTCGGTCACCTGTGAACTGATATGTGAACTCATCTGGTTACCATATACTTGTTATGTTACAAGTGGGTTTCCATCAAGGACAACACATGCATCATAATTCCAACAACTCACACTGATTGCAACCTCCTTTACACACTGTATACTACTGAGATATCCAAGATAATAGATCCGATTTACCTTCTCCTTGCACTCCTTGCAAGGTCCTAGTCTTTCGTTGTCAAGACAGTTATTTTAGTTCATATGTGTGACCCAAACATAGATCTGAGACTACTATCCCAAAAAAAAATATCCAAGGGATCTCTCTTCCTTCGTTGTATAGACTTCACTCCTCACTGTACTGTCTTCTCTTCTAGGCATCAAACCACAATCTTGTCCTTTCTGTGATTTCATAATTTTCTGAAATCCCTTATCCGAATTTCCTCCTGCAATCTAGCCTGAGAATCTCAGAGATATATGAGATTCTGTTATGCTATAATGCGAGGTGCCTAGGAACCTATTTATAGTCGTTCAACCCTGTTTATTAGCTGAACTTTGCTAGTGAACTGTTATGACTTATTTCTGTGAGCTGACATGACTAATAGTGCATCTGGAGGCCAACATCAAAAAGATCTTTCCATCATATTTTGAGCCGACTTATTGGAGCATGTTGACAAGGTATTGTGGTATACATTTACATCAATAATTGTCCTTTACAAGTGTAACAATACTTCATATACATGCTTCTAAATTATGAATTTATGACAAGATGAAAAATTCCTAAAGACATCAAGAAGAAGTCTTTGACCTATAATAAAAAATCCTTGCTCATGAAACCCATGAAGAAAGTATTTACAAAATACATTTTATTATCTTTGTCTTCTTCATTACATAAATTCATAATTACTAGTCATTATGAATACCGAACCTAGTTACACTTAAGAAGATCCTTAACACAATGAAATTTGTTTTGATGTAAGGAGTTTTGTGATCCACAGGTGTTCGAGGGGGAAATAGGGAAAATGTTGATTTCGAGCGCATTGAAGACTAGTATAGTTTTTCAAAGCTGATAACTACTTCCAATGATACAATTAAACTTCTTCTAGCATTCCAATCGTTAAGCAGTTATACATGAAAAGCTTAAATCATTCAATTTCATCAATAGAGGAATAACGATCATAATGAATAGTAGAAAAGAGACAAGAGAAACTAGAAATTAGGCTTCAAATAAAGGAAAAACCCACAAGGGGAAAACCCAACCAATCTTTCCTTATGAGAGACAAATTTCATTCTTCAATAGTACATCAAGAATATTCCAACAAGATAACAAATTTGACCTGAATTTATCCAAGTCAAAATCAGTGAATGAAGAGAGAGAATTATGGTCAAAGTACAAGTATGCAATAAGAGGGATGCATTTTGGCCTATGTAAGCTTTGAACAAGAGGTTGAAATTCATTGAAGGCCTCAGTCAAGCTATCGCTGCAATTCTCAGTTAAAGTAAAGAGAATTGACCTGTAGTCGATGGTCCATAATAGTGGTAAAATCAAGTCAATGAGCCTCTTGCAATATTCGGCCTCCAAGCACAATCAAAACCTCATCAAACATATCCAAAATAACCCAAGTCAACTCAAGTCAAATCAAGTCAAAATAGATAGAAATAAGTTGGTCAACATAGGTTTGAAATGTATCCTTGACTCCTTTACACATGTGGATTAGCCTCTGCAATTTTCAGATCGGATTGTGATGATGAGATGCAAAAATGAGCTCCAACGATACCTTATTTATATGTGGTTGGGGAGGTTCCTTTTCACACATGTAAGTTGACTTATCCTTCTTGAGTTAAACTTGGTCAAAGTAAAAAATATGAATGGTCTCCATTATTTTCCAATGAAAAATACCGACTGTAGCTACCCAATTTTTTAACACTCCCTCTTAGCTAGGGAGGTAATTTTAATTCTCTCAGGATCAATCTCCCCAACCAATCCATAGGTCTCCTGACTCATAGCATAAGGGATAAGCATAAGTATATCTCTCTATAAATTTCAATCTCCCTGACTAATCCATAGGTCTCCTGACTCAGCTTAAGGGAGATATGATCAGTCTCATCATAAGGAGATATACATAGCATCCAAAACATCCCACAAGCCACGATCCCATTACATTCAGGTCATTTCCCTACCGACCAGTGGGATCAATCAATGAAACTAGACCAACCAAATGTAAAAGATACATCTCCCTGACCAATCCATAAGTATTTCGATCCACGACCTAAGGGAGGAAATTGGAGATCAATCTCCTTGACAAATCCATAGGTCTCCTGGTCACTACCTAAAGGAGAGATCACATAATAAATGTCCCTGACCAAACTGATATCCTACTAAAAACCTAAGGTATCACTCCATGCCACAAAACCAAGCTCCCCGACCATACTCACTGGTCTCTCGGTCAATTGACCTAAGGGAGTGACAATATTCCTGACCAATCCATAGGTCTCCCGACCACAACCTAAGGAAGATTTTATATCATATGATGTTGTACAATAAATGCTACCTCTCTCTCAGAGAGGGGTTATCATGTTCTCAACAACTCCAAGTTCTCTAAAATATGAAAACTTCATTCAGGACAACGACTTTGTCAACTCGTCAAAAACCTATTCATCCATAGGGACATACTTGAGCCTCATATCTCCCCTATGGAAAATATTCTAGATATAGTGATACTTGATCTAAATGTGCTTCAACCTGTCATGAAACACTAGGTTCTCATAAATCTTCAAATAAATTTGATTATCATAATATATAATGGTCGATTCCAACACTTGATCAAACAAAACAACAAACAATTTCCTAAGCCACACAACTTCACAACAGGCTGAAGATGCAGCTATATAATTAGATTCACCATACTCAACATCCAAAAGTGAACTTTTTAACATCAGAGCTTCCGACCCAATCAACATCAATAAATCCATGAAACTACCATTCTCCATTAGAAGCATATATCAGACCATATTCATTGGTACTACACAAATATCTTAGAATATGTTTTGCTACAAACCAATGCACGTGCTAGGGCTTAACCAAGAATTGGCTCAATGTGTTCAAAACATAAAAAATATAAATTCTAGTGTTTAGAATATAGTTCAATGAGTCAATTAGTTTGTGACAAATAGAGGGATTAATCAAATCAAAATGAAAGTCCCATATCTTCTTCAAATTCGTCACCATAGGAGTGTCCATGGACTTGTCCATCATGCCAAATCTCTTAAGAATGAAAATAATGTATTTGCCTTGGCCAAGAAAGATTCCATCAATTTTTTTCCAAATTTCCAATCCAAAATAGTAATGCATAAGACCAAGATCCTTCATTTCAAATTCAGAAACCAACTCCCTCTTACACTGGGAAATCAACACTTCAACCCTTGTTAGAAACAAATCATCTACATACAATAGCAACATGAAGGGCTCACCTTGAACAAATTTAAAATACAATTCGGATCAACATCTCTCTTCTTGAAACCAAGACTCAACAAATAACCATCAATATAAGAGTACCGTGCACAAGGAGCTTGCTTAAGCCCATACAAGGCTTTCTTCAATTTGCAAACATGTGTTTCTCTATCATGGACCTCAAAACCTTGATGTTGCTTAATATAGTCTTCCTATTCAATAACCCCATTCAGAAAAGCTGTCTTGACATCCATTTGATGTAATTTCCAACCTGCAATAGAATCAAGAGCAATGATAGATCTAATAGAAGCATATACGACAACAAGAGAAAACATATCCTCATAGTCCTCTCCCTCTTTCTAGGAGAATCCATGAGCCACAAATCTAGCCTTGTACTTTTCAACACTTCCATCAACGACACTTAATGTTGTATATCCACTTTAAAGAGACAAAAAGCTCTCCTTAAGGTCTTGGCACAATTTCCCAAACATTGTTCTTTAATATAGATTGATATTATTCAGTGATAATATCTTTCCAAACTTGTTCCTTAACTGATTCTTCATATGTGTATGGTTCAAACTCAATAATATTGCACATCATGGCTGCATAACGACAGTAATTATTCAACTTCTTGATTTCCCTTAAGGTCCCACAAGGTGCAACATGTCTGTCAACATCCTTCAATTTTCTTTCAATCCATGTAGGTATCTTTCTAGTCTCAAGTAAAATGGCTCTTGGAGATTCGACAAGTTCATGATCATCAAATTATTCATGAGGATCTCAACCCATCAGTTCAAGTTCTTTATAATTTGATTCCAGATTATTTAGAGCCATCGCTATCTCATCATCAGAGTCCAAGTGTGAACCCTTGAACTTCCAGAAAGAAACATATTCAATAAAGATAACATCCGTACAATTTTCAATATAAAGTTTTCCTGGTACATAGACCCTAAATGTCTTTGAATCTTCACTGTAGCCAACAAAATTTCCTTTGTTCCCGGGAGGTTACGATTTTAACCTTTTCTCCTTGGGAACGTAAACATAAATAGGAAAATGAAAGATTCTTAAATTCTCAAATTTTTGTTTCTCACTTGTGAAGACTTCTTTAGGAGTATTATAGTCCAATATTCGATGTGGGAATTGGTTTTGAGTATAGAAAACTACTCTTGCAACTTCTCCCCAAAGTAGCATAGGAAACTCTTGATCATGAAGCATAACCATGGTAGATTCCATAATATTCTTGTTCTTCCTTTCGACAGTTCCATTTTGTTGAGGATATTAGGGAAATATCAATTCCCTCTTAATTGCAACATCCGTACATAAATCAATCAATTCATTTGATACATGTTTGCCACCATTATCATACCTTAAAGTCTTGATTTCTTTTTTTTGTATCATTTTCAACTTGTGCTTTGAATTCACGAAAATTTTCAAATACTTGATCCTTTTTATTTAAGAGATAAATCCAAGTTTTTCAAGAATAATAATCAATGAAATATACATAATATAAGTTTCCACCCAAGGTATTATCATACATAGGAACACAAACATCAGAGTGAACAAGATTCGAGATTCCTTTCGATCTAATATCACTGCTAGTACATATTCCTTTCACATTTTCCCAAGGGCACATCCATTGAAAAATCCATCATGTTCAACCTTGATTTCCGGTACACCTTTAACATAATATTTGATTCTAGTCAATGATTTATAGTGAATATGAGCATACCTTTGATTCCATAGCTCACAGAGATCAATGTTATTATGCAGCAATGGTTGAATTGAATGTCCAAGGAGATGATATATACCTCCAATTTGCACACCAATGACCTTAGTAGATTCAAAAGTGGCATCCTTCTTCCATACTAGAACTTGTCCATCAACAAAAGAAATTATATATCCTTTGTCTTCAAGAGATGAGATGGATAAAAATTTCTTATTTATACTAAGAACATATAAAATATTATTAATAGATACATTACCCCCTAAATATAGTTGGAAGGATGATGAGCTAGTCCATTTGAATTCATATTTTCCATTATCTCCAAGTTCGACCCTTTGAGAAATATTCTTTTCAACCTTTTCAAAGAGATGTTCATGATTTCCAGTCATGTGGTTAGAGGCACCATTGTTCACCAACCATATTTCATTAGGAACTACAATGGTGCCTGTAAAAGAAAATAAAAAGGGTATTCATCATCAAAGGAATTCTTTCTAGGCCTTCTCTTACGAGAATAATCATTAAGGTCAGAAGTAGAGTCACGATGTTTCCCTTTTCTCTTTCGATCTCCATTCCTTTGATAGCCATCCCTTCGATTTCTTTGAGGATGGTGATCTTGATACTAGACCATAAGCTTGGCAATAAAAACATTGGACATTTGTCAGGTCTCTTCTATATCTTCTATCTTAAAAGGGAGGTGGAGGTCCTCTTTGTGGAGCAGGTTACCTTCTTGGAGAATATCTTGGAGCAGGTCTTGAATTTGGTCTTCTACCAAAACTTCTTTGAAACCTTCCAAAATTAGGTCTTATTTTATAACTCTTAGAATGAGCTGCAAAATATTTTTTACTTGGATGTTCATTCGGGTGTCTAGAATGGAGTCTTGACTCTTCTTGAGTCCTAGAAGCCCACATATTATCAAATGAAGGTGAATTTTCTCTTGCACTAATGCTTTGCTGCAAAAGGATCCTAAGATCTAGGCAAACCACCCAAACCAATAGCTACCAATTATTTGTAAGATAATTCTTCACTAATGGATTTGAGTTGATTTATTATTTGAGATATCCTTACAAAACATGATACCACTGTATCATTCTTTGTCATTTCTTATAGATTGGTTGATGTTGTTAATTATTTGTAAGATAATTCTTCAATAATGGATTTGAGTTGATTTATTATTTGAGATATCCTTACAAAACATGATACCACTGTAACATTCTTTGTCATTTCTTATAGATTGTTTGATGTTGTTAATCCATTGATGACATCATACATTCCCTTGGAAGTTTTTCGATCAACAATATATGGAATTAGATGACCCCTAACAGACTCTATAATGATGCTTCTTGCAAAAATTTCATCTTCCTAAGACTTCTTTTTTCTTGCTTGATTAACTAGTTCAATAATTTTACTTGTAACAATGCCCAAAACCTTGTGCCTTGAAAGTAATAGGTCCGTCCTAGACTTCCATGCCCTGTAATTAGTAGCTCCTTCAAGCTTGTTCTCTACCTTCATGAAGGAATTCATGATGAAGATAATGAAGATGACCAACAAAACTTAGAAGATGAAGAATCCCAAACTCTTCAAAGGTGCGCTCAATTCTTCTTCAAGGTGATCTCATAATTCTTTCCCTTCACTAAAGCTCTGGTACCATGTTGATTTTATAGTGCGTTCAAGACTAGTACAATTTTTCAAAATCGATAACTACTTCCAATGATTCAATTAGACTTCTTCTAGCTTTCTAATCATTAAGCAGCTATATATGAAAAAAATCAACCATTCAATTTCATCAATAGAGAAATAAAAATCAAAATGAATAGTAAACAAGAGACAAGAGACATCGAAAATTAGGCTTCGATCTAGGGAAAAATTCACAAGGGAAAAGCCCAACCAATATTTACTTACGAGAGAGAAATTCTATTCATCAATAG
Source organism: Pinus albicaulis (assembly GCA_034641835.2). NCBI lineage: Eukaryota > Viridiplantae > Streptophyta > Pinopsida > Pinales > Pinaceae > Pinus > Pinus albicaulis. The sequence goes on from CM076582.1 coordinate 1,093,521,515, forward strand.
TACATCAAGAATATTCCAACAAGATTCCAATTCTAACCTCAATTATCCAAGTTGAAATAAGTCAACGAAGAGAGAGAAAGTCCATTATGGTCAAAGTACAAATCTGCAACAATAGGACTGAATTTTGGCATATGGAAGCTCTAAACGGGAGCTCAAAATTCAATCAAGGCCTCAGTCAAGCTATCCCTGCAATTATCGATCAAGAGAGAGAGAGAGTTAACTTGCGATCAACCTGTAGTCGACGGTCCAAAACAAAGGTAAAATAAAGTCAACAAACCTCCTGCAATCTTTGGCTTCCAAGCATAGTCAAACCCTCGGCCAAACATATCCAAAATAGCCCAAGTCAAAGGAAGTAAAAGCAAGTAAAAATGGATAGAAATAAGCTAGTCAACACACGTCTGAAATATCTCCTTGAATTTGCATGTGTCGATTAGCCTCTGCAATTTTTAGATTGAATTGTGTGATGATGAGATGCCAAAATGAGCTCCAACAATGCCTTAATTATGTGGTTGATGAGGTGCCTTTCCATACATGTCAGCGAACTTATCCTTCTTGAGGCCGACTTGGTCAAAGTATAAAATATGAATTATCTCCATTATTTTCCATTAAAAAATACCGATTGTAGCTACCAAAATTTTCAATAGAAAATTGACTAGGAAAAGGCCATGGAAACTAAACATGAGAGTCTAATGAAAAAAAAAGTTGGCATCTCACAAATATTCCACCAAGGAAGAGATCCAACTGTTGCAAATGATTATAGTCATGTATAAGGAAAATGGCTCACTCGAAAAATATAAATAATTGTTAGTTGCAAAAGGGTTCTCATAACTAGTGGGCATCAACTATAAGGAGAATTTTTCCTCTAGAACACAAATGAACACCATTTAATTGGTTCTAACCACGGAAACACAGTTTGGTTGAAAGGTCCATTATATGGATGTGAAAATTTCCATATGCATATGATCCAGATTTATGCAGGAATGAAATAAGATACAAAAATAAATATAAACACAGAGATGCAACAGAAATAAAACTTCATCTCATTAATATCAAATGAGTGTAATATGCTTACAGACATAATGGAAATAAATGTAGAAATTATATGCACTAAGCATGCATATGTCCAAGATTCACCAGATTTCACACTATTTAACTTTATGCAAGATACTTAATCTATTCCACTTGTTAATCTTTTGTGGAAAACTTAATTGCACACACATGTGAAGCATAAACAAAAATTATCAATCACACATAACACAATTTTTAACCAGGAAAGCCTAAAGCTGAAAGCCCCAACTATATATTATGTAACATGGAGACCATATGAAAATCTCATACAAGCATACAAAGCTTATCACAAGCCCTCAGTACAGTACAATCGTCATACACTAGTCAGGCCTAATATTGCAAATCCATGCACCGATCTTTGCCACCTGCTAGCCTGCCTCCACTACGCAATCTCTGCTGAAGAATAGCTCTGAATGAATTCAAATTACTCCATCCTTGATTGCGCAATCCTCATTGGCATCTGAACTGAGTGTGTGATGCAATCAATGCATCACTATAGTCACATCTGATAGTCTATCTTGCCCTTTCACCTATCTCTCTACTGGTCTCCACTGAAACTTCCATGCACTGTAGTTAAATGATGTATTTTTTAGTTGATTAATGAGTTATTTTTTTTTTTTAGACATAATTGGTTGCTGTATTGAATTCAAAAAGGGTAAAATGGGAGTCTGAGCTCCAGAATTATAGAGTATTGAATTTGAAGCGCAGAAGAGGAGGGAACCTTAGTGAGTCCCAGTTCTTGTTTGTTCCGCTTGTGTTTGACTGTAGAGAAAACTAATCTGGCATAGATGCAGACAAATTGAAATAGCAGGAGGCTACATTTGTGAAACATGATAAAACAAAATGATCATCAGAACCTGTGGACCTGCAGAAGAGCGCCATCAAGAGCCTGATGGTTCTTAATTTGTTGATCTGAGATAGGATCAGTAGCTGCTGAAAGCGGATATCTGATTACCATCGAATACTTGAAGTGTATGACTGCAGTAATCGCAGTAGACAGACTGAGCAGAGCGTTCTTTATCATGGAAGGAAACAGAAGGATTCAGCGTTGTTTCTGCTGAGAATGCCCTGAGGTTTAGAGCAGGCTCTGTTGGCGCAAGCGTCGGCCTCCTTGTTGAGGGAACGGAGGACGTGGAAGAACCGAACTTCCTGCATTCGCTGAGTGAGTTCATGGCATCGGTTTAGGATTTGCTGAAGGGGCAGGTTGGCTGCTGTGCGCTTATGAACCAGAAGGCTGATAATAATGGCCGAGTCACCGATCACAGTGGCTGTGCGAATGCCAAGAGTCTGAAGTTGCAGAAGTCCTTGGTAAAGAGAAAGCGCTTCAGCTTTATTATTGGATGTGGAACCAAGACCCCACTCGTAAGCCAGAGCGATGTCACCATTGGCATTACGAATGAAACCGCCCGCCCCTGCTTTGCTAGGGTTTGATTTAGATGCCCCATCGAAAAACAAGTAGTAGGTATTACGACTTGTTAGCCAGTGAGCAAACTCCGTGTCTTTCATTCGGATTTTCCAATTGCTTATAGGATTCTTAGTTTTGCTAGTGTCGAGTTTGTGAGGCCTATTGCAGAGGTCACGGTTGCTCTGGTCGAGTAGGCTCCCTATGTAGTTCCGCTCTTCGACAACAAGCCCCACCACATCGATGTTTCGCTGACAATTGGCAGCTACTGTTTCCATAGCGAGACCTCTCGCCTTGTTATGTAATCTCCTGATGTTAGTTTCCTTGTCTTTGAAGATTAATTGGTTACGAGCGAGCCAAATACGCCACAACATGGTATATGGAAGAGCGTTCCAGGCTCTTCTTGCAACATGATTATTCTTACGCTGCCAGGGGTAATTCGTTTTCCAAGAATGCAAGAGCTCAGCGACTGTGCTATGTTGGCTCCAGGGAAGATGATCCTGCTGGAAGGCTTCTTTCCAGCAGGCAGTGGAAAAGGAACAACTTATAAAGAGATGCTGGATAGTCTCCTCAGCTGCGGCATAGTTTGGGCAGCGAGAAGGACCAGAGACACCACGAATTTTAAGGTTATCAGAAGTTAGAACTTTTCCTTTTAAAAGTACCCAGATGAAGAACTTGATTTTGGGAAGGGTCTCAGATTTCCAAACAGTTTTCCAGTGAGGCCATTTAGACACCGGGTGATCTCTGTTGCAGATATGTTGATAGGCAGCCTTGACAGTGTAGCTGGTGCCTGTAGGGTCCCAACAAAAGCAGTCCTCCTCATTTTGTTTTGTGGGAGCGATGCCGTGAAGATGAGCCTGTAGAGTGGCCAGACTAAGATGAAGCTCTTCAGGGGCATCCAGAAGTTGCCATCCTGTCCAGAGATGAGTGTGGAGATCCCATTTGGAAATCTGAGCCAGAGTGTGGATCCCTTTGTTGGCCAGGTAAGAAAGAATCTGTTGGGTTCCAGGCCAATTGCTAATTGGAGGATGGCCCAAAATTTTATCAGCTCCTAATCTTGTGTTGTTTCCCCCATTGGGAACCTTAGAAATATTTGCAGCGAGAATGGGAATTTCTTTTTTGCACAGTGCCCAGATTTTGGTACAAGCTCGGATGGGCATATCATGATCTAAGAGGAGTTGCCTTGGAAAATTCAAATATTTGACTTCCAGCACTCGCTTCCACCAAGTAGAATCTCCGTTGATGAACCTCTAGACAATCTTGCCACCGAAGACCAAGTTTAGAAGCTGTGGAGATCTTATCCCCAGCCCACCATGTTCATAGGGTTGGGTGACCTGTTTCCAGTTGATGAGATTATATTTCCTTCGTTCAGTGTTTCCCCCTTGCCAGAGAAAGTGGCGGAGGATGGCTTCCACTTTATGGTGGAAGCTCACAGGAGCTCGCAGCAACAAGAATTGATACAGGGGTAGTGAGGATAGACCAGACTTCAGGAGGACAAGGCGCCCAGCTGGGTTAAGCCAGAGAGAGCCCCACTACTGCACTTTCCGATTCATTTTTTCAATGATAGTATCCCAGATTTCAGCTTTCAAAGGACCCAGACTTACTGGCATGCCCAGGTATGAGAAGTGCCTCCAATCTAATTTGCAGGGGACCCCAAAAATGCTGGCAATGCTCTGAAGTGAATGGGCTGTTGCGTTCCATCCATAGATGCAGCTCTTGAGGTGGTTGACCATGCCTCTGGAGAAATTCATAAATCTGTCTAAGAGTGTTTTGAAGCGGCGAGCTATAATATTGGAGGCACCTCCCATTAACAAGGTGTCATCAGCAAACTGTGAACGGTTTATGTTTTTGACTCCATTCCCAAATTTAATGCCAGTGATGAGGCCGGTGCAGCGTTTATGGTCAAGGGCCCAGCTGAAGGATTCGACCATCAGAATAAAAAGGTAGGGGGAGAGAGGGCAGCCTTGACGTAATCCTCGTGAAGATTGGAAGGAGGGTCCTGGCCTGCCATTGATTAGGGGGGAGATCCAAGGACCTAAGATGCAGGCATGAACAAGGTCGATGAAGGGAGGAGCAAACCCCATATTTTTAAGGACAGAAAGAAGGAAATAATGTCTTACCCGATCGAAGGCGTTGGCTAAGTCCAATTTCAGAATGAAACCTTTTTCTTTTCTTATTTGACTGGAGTGAATAGCCTCTTGTACCAGCAGAATGGAGTCGGAAATCTGTCTATTTGCGAGAAAGCCTCCTTGATTCTCAGAGATGAGGGAGGGAAGAATGGGTTTGAGGCAAGTAGCTATGATTTTGGACAAGATTTTGTAAGAGGAGTTGCAAAGAGAAATGGGCCGGAAGCGAGAAAAGGTTGAGGGTCGGTTTTCTTTAGGAAGGAGGGCAAGCTGAGTAGCATTGGTGAAGCCTCCAATTTTATTCTTGCGCTGGATCCATTTTATCATCTTGACAAGATCTTTTTTGATGGTCCCCTAGTGTGCACGATAAAAATTAATGGGGAAGCCATCAGGGCCAGGGGCCTTGTCTGGCTGGAGAGCCTAGATGGCTTTTTGAATTTCATCCTCATCAATAACCTTAGTGAGCTCTGCATTAACTTCTGCACTAATTTCTGAAGGTAGGTATTGCAGCAGATTTGAATAATCTTCAGCCTCTTTCGTTTCAGTTAGGAGCGTATTGAAGTGCTTTGAGGCTGCCTTTTTTATATCTTCTTGAGAGGTGTGAAGTTGGCCTTCATCGTCAATGATGGAGGTGACATTGTTTCTGATTTTTCGAGCAGTGGTCTGTTTTTGAAAGAAGGAGGAGTTTTTGTCCCCTTCTTGCAGCCACAACTGACGAGATTTGAGCCTCCATTTCTGCTCCTCCATACGATTGGCACAGTAGAGTTGAAAATAAAGTTCGCTTTCTCTTGCTTTGTGGTCCAGGGATAAACCATGTTCCTCTATGGTGTTATGGATCTGTTCCAGTTTATATTTGATCTCAGCTTTGACTTTCTCCGGCTCTTTATAGTGGTTTCTGGCCCATTCCTTTAGAGCGCTTTTGGTCCTTTTTAATTTTCTTTCCCAGATAAAGCTTGGCGATCCTTCAATATGCTGGCACCAAGTTTGCCTAACAATTTGGTCTACAGCAGGCAGGTTGTTCCACAGCGAACTGTACTTGAAGGGAATGGGGCCTAGTGGACTGTGGGTTTCAAGAGTTAACGATGTGGGATAGTGATCAGAATCAGCAAAGGGTAGAATGACAGAGAAAGCTGTGGAGAAGGAGGAGATGAGTGAGATATTCACCAGGAACCTGTCCAGCCGCTCCATAATATTTTCCTTGCCCAATCTGCGGTTATTCCATGTGTACCTTCTGTTTTTGGGGGCGACATCAATAAGATCATGGTTCTGCATAATGGTTTCCAGCTACGATCTATAAGGATCGTGAATAAAGCAGCCCCCTTTCTTTTCGTTGGCGTGGAGTATGAGATTAAGATCTCCTCCAAGAACAATGCTGCTGCAATCTTCATTATCAATGTCAATTTGGAGAGAATTCCAACACAATGCCTTATCCCTGTAATGGTTTGGAGCATATACATTGTAGATGATAATTTTTTGGTTACTCATGAGATTCTCTAGAATGACTTTGATCCAAAATTGGTTGACAATATTTGAATGGTGCTTCCAAGCAGTATGGCTCTAAAGAGTAGCGATCCCCCCTGAAGCTCCTCTTGATTCACTAATGCTTCCTTCGTAGTGCTTGAGGCGATCAATGATCCCTCTCATTTCTTGGTATCCCTGCTTTGTTTCTTGTAACAGTAATATTCCTGGCTTTTCCTGAGTTATCAGATCATTCAAAGCTGAAATCTTGGAGGGGTGCCCTAATCCCCTACTGTTCCAAGATAAAACTTTCATCATTGGGTGAGAGGGGTACGGAGAGTTGCTCGCCCTCCCTTGTTTTTGGTTTCCACATCCTTGCTGTTTTGCCCCAAAATGTAGGTTTCAATAGGGTTTTGAGTGCCCATGGCTATATCTTTTTGGGCATTTTCTTCTCTTTGCTGTTTAGTTGATCTCCTGCCAGGACCATGCTTCCTGTGAGAATCCAGATTGGCCCCATGTTCTTTGACAGAACTTCTGGTAGATCTCGGTGAGGGAGGGTCATGAGAGAAGGAAGGGGAGAGGTTAGTGGGGGAGGAAGGAGCGAGAGTGCTGTCCAGAGATGGAGGCAGGGAGATGGGGGGTTCATTGTCAAGGGAAATGGAGTTGAAAGGGTTAGAGGACTCCAAGGGATTGGTATGCCCCAAGGATTTCTTAGGGGGGAGAGGGCGGAGGAGTTGACGAGGAAGAATGATTAGGTTTGAAGGGAGCAGATTTGGGAGGAGCAACAGCAAGCGAAGCGGCAGAGGTCTTTTTCCTTTTTACAGTTTCCCATTGTTTCTCAGGCTGAATAGAATCATCAATAGCAATTTTAGTGCATCGGTTGGAAAAATGACCGTACTCGTGACATACCTTGCATTTGAACGGGATTTGCTCGTAGTCCAGTTGCTGAATGTGTGTCCAGTCATCCACCTTCAACTTGATTGCCTCTGGGAGACCTTTGCCCAGATCTACTTCCACACATATGCACGCACATGCTTGCATATTATCCTTGGGCTCGCTCCTGTCGATGTACTTCCCCACAGCGTTGCCGATGGCGCGAACCGAGTCATCTCCCCAGAAATGGAGCGGGAGATGCGGAAGCCGGACCCAGACAGGGACAACACTCGGGATATCTAGCTTGGGGTCGAAGTCTGGCGTCCATTTGTTCAAATACAGTCCTCTGGAGTCCATAAAATAGGGCCCATTTCTGAAGATTAAGTCCTTATCAGCTTTGGTTTCAAAATGAAAAGTGTAGTAACCTTTCCCGCAGAAGCGAATGGAAATTTTGCCATTGACTTTATCATCCCAGTTTTTCTCGATCCAACGTTGAACAGATTTAAGAGAGGGCCATAACCCTGTGAATTGCCCTATGAGACCCCTCTCAGCGAGGGAAAGGGCAGCCATTCTTGGCAAGGCTGGAGGCAGAACGACCTCTTGCAAGCCATCGAGCTTCTTGACGAACTTAGAGAGAGAAGGACGAGGGCGCTGAAGTGGAAGAGATTTGACGAGGGCAGAGAACGCAGATTGTGCATCGTTTCCCACCGAAGGACCGTCCTGAGAAGCCATAGTCAGCCAGAGACAATATCAAGAGCGGAAGGCCATAGGTCCCAACGCATACAATGAGGAGGGGCCGAGGAGGGCCCCGCAGAGCCACGCAGCAACGCAGCTACAAAGCACCGCACTGAAGAACAGGCCTTGAGGCGGGGGCTGTCAAGCAGAACCACCAAGGCCGAGGCCGAAGCCGGCAGCACCAGTAAACCAACAAGGCGGCTAGGTCCAAAATACATCCAAACTATTTAGTTGATTAATGAGTTATTATTTGTGAATTAATTAACTAATTAATTCACTCCACTCTCACTAGTGTATCAATCAGTTAGACTAGATATAACTAGCTCAACGGAGTCTAACTGAGTTAAACTGAATACAACTCCATAACTACTTCTTCCAACTGTGTCATAACTCTGCCACTTGAGTTCTAACTGAGTCCTCCATGCAATAGCTCTAGTAAACCCTTAGGAATAGCGTAATTCCTTCTGTCAGCTACTGTGCCACATCTGTGCACTGAACTGAAGTGCTCCAAGAGAATAAGTTGCTATTTAGAGTCTGATTATTATTAAGAGCTAATAATAATCGACATGCATCTATTTTTAGATTGACGATCTATAAATAGACTTCGCCCAATATTCTAAAAAATAGAATTTCATCTATTTTTCAAACTTGATCAACCATCCACAAATAGCATCCTGAAACTTCTGAAATATGATCATCATGTCTAAAAATAGACATAGTCTAAAAATAGACTTGCACCAAAAATAGCCTGTGGGCCCACTTAGTGAAGGCGACTCTTTTCACTAAGCTCATCATCTGTTGACCTTAACATCTCTCAACAAGATAGGGATTATCCTTCACCCCGATCTCACAGTGTTTGAATTTTTCTCCTCAGTACGCCTCGTTAGAACATTCGGATTCAACCTTGTAGGAATGTACCGAAGCACCATGATCTTCCACCGCACTCCGCCGCACACAATCTCCGATATGATGATACCGTATATCAATATTTAGATCTATCATGAAACACAGATTAACCGAGAGTTGAATGCAACGACAGAATGTCACAATGAATCACCGTGGGATCTAAATGTGAAACCAAATAAACCAACCGTAATTTCATCCATAGCCTCATGCAAAGTAAGTTGCCGCCATGTATTTTGCTTCCGCTGAAATGAGTGCCACAGATCTTTGTTTCCTGCTGTACCAAGAAACTGCCGTAGATCCGATACTGAAAATCCCTCCTGATGTGCTCTTTCTGTCTGTTGGGCTTCCTGCCTAATCTGCATCTGTGAAGCCATGAAAATTCACCTCATCCGTCTGTCTATACCATAAACCATAATCAGATGTGCCCCTGAGATATCTTAGGACATGCTTGCCTGCCTTCCAAAAGAGCTTGGTAGGCTTAACCATCCCTTGTGAAAGCTAGTTCACCGCATAGCATATGTCTGGTCTTGTATTGACTAAAAACATGAGAAAACCCACCAACTATCGATAAACAGTGGCATCCACTACCTCTGCCGATGTAGCATCCTCTTTCTTCTAATTTCTTGGAAGAGGAGTGTCGATAGGCTTGCAACCTTGCATGTGAAACTTCTCTAGTATTTCCTGGGCATACTTTCCTTGAGACACAAACAGTTCACCTTCCTGCTGCCATATTTCCAATCCAAGGAAATAATGAAGGAGGCCCAAATCCTTCATCTCAAAATCCTTTGCAAGATCAACCTTGCATGAGTGTATCAACTGCTTATCACCTGTTAGTATCAAATCATCAACATAAAGTACAATGATAAAAATCTTACCCTCAACCACAATCTAGTACAGGTTTGAATCTGCCTCACTCTTGGTGAAGCCAAGTCCAGTGAAATAGCTGTCGATCCGAGTGTACCAAGCACGGGGTGCTTGTTTCAGCCCATACAATGCTCTTTTGAGCCTGCACACATGCGACTCGCTGCTGAAGATGTCAAATCCTTCAGGATGCTCAATGTACACCTCTTCCTCAATGATCCCATTAAGGAACGCTGTCTTCAAATCCATCTGATGAATGTGCCAACCCATCTGCGCTGAGAGAGCAAGGATGGTTCGTATGGAAGAATACCATGTGACAGGTGCAAATGTTTCTTCATAGTCAATCCCCTCAATCTGTGAGAAGCCCCGGGAAAAAAATCTTGCCTTATACTTCTTGACACTCCCATCAGTAGCTTTCTTTACCTTGTAGATCCATCTTGATCCTACAACTGATTTTCCCACTGGCCTTGGAACAATCTCCCAAGCACTGTTTCTGAAAATGGAGTCATACTCCTCCACCATGGCATCTACCCATGTGGGCTCCTGTGCTGCTTCTTCAAAAGAAGATGGCTCTATCACAATACACTTGCTCATAAGAGCCATGTATCCAGTATATCGGTTAGGTGACTGTCTCTGTCTACGCTGTGATGTAGGAACTCCTACATTCTGTGCCGCATCCACCTTTAGTCTCTCAACTTATGTGGTACGCTTCTTGTCTTGTCTGATGTTTGGTTCTGTATGAGTGGACTCTTCCACTCCATGAATCTCCTCTTGTGGCTAATCCACATCCAAAGGCTCATCTTTGGGAACAAGAAGTTCCTCCTCCGCATGCAAGTGTAGCTCCCTCTCAAGCGACAAATTCATGGCTTTCACCTCATTGAATTTTATATCCCGTCGCATAACAGTCATCCAACTATTTGGAAAATACACACGATAGTTATGGGGTGTTTCTATGTACCCCACAAATATCTCAACTTCTGAAGTCGGCTCCAACTTCTTTCTGGCATCCTTCGTCACATGAATGTAAACAGGTGAGCCAAAAATCTTCATATGAGAAATATCATGCTTCTTACTAGTAAAAGCTTCTTCGGGTGTACTCATGCCAAGTACTCTATGAGGACAACGATTTTGCACATAAACTGCAGTGTTGCATGCTTCCGCCCATAAGTGCATCGGTAGGCCCTGGTCATGCAGCATCGCTCATGCAACACCCATGATCGTTCTGTTCTTTCTCTCCGCGACCCCATTCTGCTATGGGTTATGAGGCGCTATGAGGTCTCTTCGAATTCCTTCTTTGCTACAGAAGTATTTGAATTCACTAGAGATGTATTCACCACCATTATCGCTCCTTAGAGCTTTCACTTGCTTCCTCGACTCCTTCTCCAGCAATGCCCTGAACTCACAAAACTTTGAGAACGTTTCACTCTTCTTCTGCATGAAGAAGATCCAGCATCTATGAGAAAATTCATCAAAAAATATCACATAATACCTGTGTTTCACTGTTGAAGCAACTGAGAATGGTCCACACACGTCTGTGTGAATTCTCTCCAGGATCACCGAAGCACTGTTCTGCTTCTCATGAAAGGTGGTCTTCACAAACTTACCCATTTTACATCCATTACACTGATCTGACCGCGCAAGAGTACCCTTGGGAAGTCCAGTATAAATTTGCTGCAAAATTTTCAAAGCACCATGGTGAAGATGGCCCAATCTCCTGTGCCATAACTCGCCCTCATCCCGGCTCACCACTTCTTCTGATTTTCCCACCATTGCAGTGCAACCAACTACGTCTATCTTGTAGAGATTCTTAATTCGAGCCCCTATCTTCTTGGTTTGGCTTGTTGTTTTGTGTCGAAGGAAGGCTTTTCCCTCACTGAAAACAACATCATAACCCCTGTCTTCCAACATTGCGACTGAGACCAAGTTCTTCTTCAGACCTGGAACATGCATGAAATTCTTCAACAAGAATGGATTACCGGACTCCCTCTCAAAGGTAATGGTCCCAATGCATGTCGCATTGTACCAAACATCATCACCCATCTCTATATGCATTTGGAGGTCCTTCTCCTCCAAGTCACTAAACAACTTTTTGTCTCCCGTCATATGGAAAGATGCACCACTGTCAAGATACCACACCGATCCCATGCAGCTTGAAACCAAGCATGCGATCAAGGAAAAATCCAGCTCAAATTGTGAGGCTAAGGCCTCTCCAGCTGCAGATCTAGCAGCTTGTTTGTTCTTCTTCTTCTGTGGACATTTAGTGGCGAAATATCCATGCTTGTGATAGTGAAAACACTTCACTTTGGACAAATCCTGCTTCTTGCCTTTAGCACCAGATTTTGAAGGATTTTTCTTCCCCTTCCCTTTCCTTGCTTTGGCAGCCAAAGCGAAATTCTCTTCATCTTCATTCTTTGATGAAGATCCATCCCTAGTACCTCGCCTTATCTCCTCCTGCACAAGATCCGACCAAAGTCGCTCCCATCCTGGCAGTTTCTCTCGTCCATTGACAGAGTCTACGTATCTATGCCAACTCTTCGGAAGCCCAAGGAGAGCCAAGCTCACAAAGTCTTCTTCATCAACAGTAACCCCCACACTTCCCAGCTTATCCTTGCAGTGGACAAACTTCGTGAGGTATTTTGGAATACTGTTGCCTTTCTCCATTTTTATTTTTCTGAGCTTGTCTTTAAGCGCCAACTTCCTCTGGTCACTTCTGCTTTGGAACAAGTTTGTCAAAGCCTTCCACATTAAGAATGGAGTGTCTTTCCCATGAAGGTTGGACACAATGTGGTCCTTCACACCTTCCAATAAAATCCTCCTCGTCTTTGCAATCTTCTTTTGCCATGCATCAAGTAATGCAGCATCGCTAGATCTCGGCATAGGAACATCGCTATCGATGGACTCCTTTAGCCCATTATCCTCCAGCACCACCTCCATCCTGTCATTCCAGGCTATGTAATTCGAGCTCCCATCAAGGGAATACTCCAATCTCAACCTGTTGAAAGACATTTCAATGTATACTCGATTTCTGCACCAAAAATCTTCTGTAGCAAATTTGAATTGTCCACCAGCACAAACTCACTTCACAATTGAAATATTCAATCAACAATGCTCTGATACCATGTAGAAATTATATGCACTAAGCATGCATATTTCGAAGATTCACCAGATCTCACACTAATCAAATTTATGAAAGATAATGAATCTATTCCACTTGTTAATCTTTTGCGGAAAACTTAATTGCACACACATGTGAAGCATAAAAAAAATTTATCAATCGCACATAACACAATTTTTAATTGGAAAAGCCTGAAGCTGGAAACCACAAATATATATTATGTAACATGGAGATCATATGAAAATCTCATACAAGCATACAAATCTTATCACAAGCCCTCAGTACAATACAATTGTCATACACTAACCAAGCCTAATCTTGCAAATCCATGCACCGATCTTTGCCACCTGCTAGCTTGCCTCCACTGCGCAATCTCTGCTGAAGAATAGCTCTGAATGAATTCAAATTACTCCATCCTTGACTGCGCAAACCTCATTGGCATCTCCACTGAGTGTGTGATGCAATCAATGCATCACTATAGTCACATCTGATAGTCTATCTTGCCCTTTCACCTATCTCTCCATTGGTCTCCACTGAAATTTCCATGCACTGTAGTTAACTGATGTATTGTTTAGTTGATTAATGAGTTATTATTTGTGAATTAATTAAATAATTAATTCAATCCACTCTCACTAGTGTATCAATCAGTTAGACTAGATACAACTAGATCAACTGAGTCTAACTGAGCTAAACTGAATACAACTTCATAACTACTTCTTCCAACTGTGTCATAACTATGCCACTTGAGTTCTAATTGAGTCTTCCATGCATTAGCTCCAGTAAACCCTTAGGAATAGCATAATTCCTTCTGTCAGCTGATGTGCCACATCTATGCACTGGAATGAAGTGCTCCAAGAGAATAAGTTGCTGTTTAGAGTCTGATTATTATTAAGAGCTAATAATAATTGACATGCATCTATTTTTAGATTGACGATCTATAAATAGACTTTGCCCAATATTCTAAAAATAGAATTTCATCTATTTTTCCAACTTGATCAACCATACACAAATAGCATCCTGCAACTTCTGAAATATGATCATCATGTCTAAAAATAGACTTGCACCAAAAATAGCTTGTGGGACCACTTAGTGAAGGCAACTCTTTCACTAAGCTCATCATCTTGTTGAATCTCAACAATAAAATAGTTAGGGCGATGGTAGCTTATCTTTGTGAAGAGATGTGGCAACTACATGCCTCTGAACTATGTTACAACCCTAACCTGAGGAAATGTAACACCAAGAGTTTATGGGACCCGTTGGGGTTAGTTGGGTAGCCAAATTCCTGGGGTCATAACTTGGTCATATTATCTCTATTTGGCGCATATGATACCTCGTTAGAATATCTATTCGAGGAATACAAATGTTGACAAATTTTTAGTGTAGTAGAGTCCATGGAAAGTATGCAACATGGGTACTCCTTGGATGAGGAATCAAATTATGCATCCAACGAGTGTTCCCACTCAAAATTTGTGTAAACTCAGAGGGATATAAGTTGGAAAAGTAGTTTTTTCTTTTTTCCCTCTAAAATTTGATGATGTAATCTAATCTTATTTAATTTTTTCCACTATTATTTTATAATTTCCTTAGAATGCCCATTTTAGACCACAAAATTCCCCTAATGATTGTGTTGAGTTCCTCATGACATGAGGAAACTTCTGCTGAACTTGGTCCTTAGCGAGCCACTTGCCCTGGTGAAGGAGTTGGCATGCTTTGACAACTCAATATAGTTGGATCTTTTGTTGTTCGGTGTTCTTGATCTATGTGTCCATGATCTGATCAGTTGTGGCTTGTTCCATGCAGTCTGGCTTTAAATTTGTTTCTGTGACTTGTTCTGCAATGTCATATTTCTCCTGTAATGGTGGAAAGTACGGCTGAAGGCATTCCACATTGAACACTCGGTGTCGGCCAAGGAATGAGGGAATGTTGAGCTCAAATGCAGTGTCTCCCATATCCTTGATAATGGTGTAAGGCCCATATTAGAGTGGTATGAGCTTCCAATGAGTTCCGGTTAGGCATTCTTTCTGCAAATGCAACCAAACATTGTCGCCCACCTAGAAATTGTGTGGCACCCGATGTTGATCATGTTGCTGCTTGTACTTGGAATTGAATTTCTCTAAGATGTCGTGGACTTGCTAGCGGACATGTTGGATTGGTTCAATAAATATGGTTGCTTTTTCAACCTGAGACAATACATGTGAGGAGCTTGGCCTGGTGTGCCATTTTTGCAACAAATCTTGTATCTTCCTTTTAATTTCATCATTCTCCAGAAGAGATCGTCGATATATAGGCCCATTAGGTAGTAACACAAGGCTTGGCGTAGTCAGGCATGATGTGCAACGGTTTAGTCATTAACTACAGATGATACATGTGACTCAACATATACAACAACTTTACCTTAGCTAACTGAATATAATATGACACCTATCATTAGATCCTAAAGGATTTAAAAAATATTTGACGCGTCTTAACCCTACGACACATGGTATAAATAAAGCGGATGTGCTTTTTCATTTTATTTTAAAAACAGAGTATGATTCCAGAAATTCCTGTAGCATCAGAAGATAAAAATAAAAATATAGAAACATGAAATAATAGATTGTCTGAAAGGCTTTAAAAAATTAGTTCTTCCAGAAATTCTGGTAGTGCCTTTTTTTTTTTTTTTTTTTTTTTTTTTAAATTTTGATCCTAAAAACAAAACTATGGAATGGACTAATGACTTAGAGAAGAACTTTGCTAACACATTGAACACGATATTTCTAACGCCATATAATTTCCTCCTGATGTTTATGTTCTTCAAGGTCCTTGGACAAGTGTTCTTCTGCTTCTGCCAGTTCCCTGGAGTTGACATCCTGGATGATGTGATTCGCTACTTCTTCCAGGCGAGCCTCTAGTTTCCGTTGTTCCTCGAAGATATTGTCGAATTCTTCCCAATTATAGAATTTTATTTGGGCTTTAAGGGCTCAGAGTTTCTTCTGGAAGGATTTCATTTTATTGCTTGGCAGGGGAGCCTAAGGAGGTCCACCGGGTTTCTAACTTCTCAAGGAAGCTGGATGCTGGAGCCAAAAGATTTCAAATCTGAAGGGTCTTCTTTGCGGGGTGATGGAGGAAGTCATATCTATGTTGATGGGCCAATGATATGATCTGGTGGAGGGAAAGATCTTAGTGGAGAGCTTAGGATCTTGCAGTAGAATATTCTTTGAGAATAAGAAACGGTCTAGTCTGCAGGCTATCTGGTTTGGCCCCCCTCTACGATTATTCCATGTGTGTAAGTCTTGATGGGGGATGACATCCACCAAATGTAGATTTTCAATGGTATCATTAAAGGCTTGCGAAGATGGGTCTAATCGTTTAACACCCCCTCTCTTCACCTCAAGGTTTCATATCATATTGTAGTCTCCTCCCAGGATCCAATCTTCCTTAGCCCAATACCTACTCAGGCTTTGAAGGTGGGCTAGGAACAAGGACTTGTCCCACGGCGTGTGAGGGTCATATACTATGGTCAGGTTCTTCCATCGTTGCTCGTCGATCAATTGGAAAGAGGTCTATAAGGTAAATATTGTGCCCACCCAGTCTGCCATTATAACTTTATAAGGGTTCCAAATAATTTCTACACCCCTTGCAACCCCTATTGCTTCTACAATCATAGCCTGGTTGTTCTGTATGTTCATTGAATTTGTCATCTGACATCTCAGTTTCTTGTAGTAGAACTATCTCAGGTATATATATTTCTATTTTCTCTTTAGGGGAATGGATCTTCCCTAGGTTGATAAATTCCCTTATATTCCATGATATGATCTTCATTAAGGAGGTTGGATGGATGTGGGAAAGTAATTCGTCAATTGTCCCATTTGTGCTGAATTCAACAGTAATTCTCCAACTTTTCGAATAATTTAATTGGTGGATTTCTTGCCCTTTTTATTTTATTTTTCGAATCCCCCTAGGTCCATGAGAGCGATGCTCAGAACATTTCTCTCCTTGCATATGCCTTGTAGATCGGGGTCTATGTGGCCAGATCGGGATGACCATTAAGTAAAAATATGTCCAAAGTGGGATAGTTGGTTACCTGGGATTTCTTTAATGTCCGCCTTGCTCCAAGTTTTGAAAATTTCCAACATATTTTTCTTCTCGGATCCTAACCTGTTATGTTTCTCTTCTACTTCTATTATATTTCTTGTATTTATCAACACTTCTTGTACCCACTGATCTACCTGAGTGTGTTTAGGAATGTTTCTCTTGGTAGCCATATTTTCACCTGGGATGGTGAGAAGCTTGTCTATATCAATAGATTGGGGTATCTCCTTAGATGATGATGGCACATGTTGGGTCAGAACTAAGGCTACATCTTCCACTACCAAGGTCGCAAAGGAATTTTTAGATCCAAAAGGATTCATCGGAGTTGATGTCTGTTGTGGCTGGGAGGCTTTGGGTGGGAGGACGCCTGGCTCCCAGGCCAGGCTGGTAGTGTTATAGGTCAATTTGAGCACCATTCCCAATGACTTGGTTAAATAGACATCATCTCCAGGACCAATGAATAGGGTCTATCATCCCCTTTCATTTCAGTTGTTATATGCCCTAAGACAAAGAACAAGACAAATCATACATATCTTTCATCAAGCAAAGGTTTCCAAGGTTTGAAGTTTATAATACATCATTTGAGAGCTCACCAATGCTACCTATAAAGGGACTAAGTGCGTTTCATATGTAGATAGCCCCATTCAGGGCTGCTTTGCAAAGCACTTCTCGACATTCATGAGTGCGTTGGTCACATTGGGAGCGAAATTCTCATTGTTCTAGAATCTCCACTTGGACAGTGCCTTCTAGAAGAGGTCACATGTATCAAGCTTCGAATCCATGTGTTCATTTGACATCTAAAAGATTGGGAACATGCCTTGCCTATTATTAGAAAGTCATTAATTGCAAAAATACCTACAACTCCTCTATAAATTTAGCACAGATCCTAATGCTTGGTAAGGAATAATTTGAGTAGAGAAATGATGGTGGAATTTCAATTCAGGTGAAGATTTGTGTAACAAGCTACTGGAGATATTTATACTATGATGAGGCTGGGATTCTGCTGGTGATGGTCACTTCAAATCAATCACTTGGTTGTAACCTCCCCTTCTATTCTTTAATAAAGAGTACAACTTACTTTTCCCTATATACATATGTATTGGCTTTGATTTTCCATATTGCAAGATCTTAGTTGATGTATATGGTTTATGCTTTACTGATTTAGCTAAATAAATTGAATAGAAATATGTATTATTGCTATCTTCTACTGTGTTGGAAATACTGAGAGGGGGGGGGGGGTGAATTAGTATTCCTTTCAATTAGAGCATTAGTTAATCTTCAATTATTATCAGTGTTTGTACAATGATAGCAGTAAACAAGAGGAACACAAATGCACACATTTTTTAAGGTGGAAACCCACTCTGGGACAAAAACCACCTAATGCTTTTCTAATAATTCTTTAATATTCAACTCCAATTGAAAATAAAGCTCCAACTTCCTAGAATCTAGAAAAGCATTCTTCTCCAGCTCCCACTGGATGGATGCTCCAACACCTGAGATTCTTCAATAGTCAACTGAACGGATGCCCAACACCTAATGATCTACAACTCACCCTAGCACCACCCTACCACCCTATAGAAGAATAAAAGAAGAATGGACTCCCGTACCAGGGAAAATGGTCCACTTTACAATGATATAGAATGATGTAGAAGAAGAAGATATACTAGACCATAACCCCAAATTTGATACAACCACCTAATGATGATCATAGACCTCCCAACACTGCCTCTTCAACCCTTGGCAGATAGACACTAGTACAATTTGTACAATAATGTATTTACAATGACTAAGTACAATGATACCTTTACAATGATTGTATGCAATGCTGCCCACTTGAAGACTTCATATGATAAACTTCTTGTTGCTGTTATGCACCTTGGTTGCTTCTCTTGTAATTCTACCCTCTACTGCACCTTGCTTTTCTTTTCTGCCGTAGAAATTCTGGTCCTTTGCAACCCTTGACAACACATGATCTAGCTTTTTCTTGCCTTCTAGGAGCTCGATATTGAATTTGGTGTATCTCTGTCATTTCAGATCCTCAATATCTGATTTTTGGTCCTATATTATTCCTATGAGTCATATTTCCAATTCCACAAGTCTGACCCAATTTGGATTCTTGAAGAGAGAGTTATACCCAATCTCTCACAATGCCCTAATTATGGACTGTTTTAGTAGAGCGCAATTGTACGACGTTCCACGTGTCAATGTTTCTTCATTTGTTCCTGAAATTGGTAGAGAAAAAAGTACAGACTATGCACTATCTGTCCCTTTTTACAGAATTCCAATCTGATACTCAGAGAGAGAGTTATGACGAATTTACCAAGGTCACTTATTTGATATGAATTTCAGGAGCCTGCAAAAACCCTAACTTACACAGATCATATCTCCAAAAATAATGCGCACCTTTATCTGAAATTTTTACTGCAGCTTCCTCAGGATTTCAGATTCACCTCATAAAAATTTCAGCTTCTGAACCTTCGTAGAAAAAAAATTAGAGCGAAAATTCCAAGATGACCTATTTCATATGGCCGAATCCCTTGCCTAAGGAGGAAATGAAGATCACAATATATATGAATGCTTAAGTTGAGAGGGGCTTCAACAAGTGAACGTGGGAGGGATTTTAGAAGCTTAAAAGATATTAATTATGACTTTTCAATGACCCATGCCCGAACCCCATGGGGTTTTAGCCCACTGACCGGGGTACAAACTTCAAACATGAATATCTCTCAAACCGTGAAGAATTACACGGCGTGCCATATATCAACGGAAACATCTTGAAAATTAGAAACCATAAAAAGCATTATTGACCCAAAATATATTAATTTTTTAGGTCAAAATTCCCATTCAATATTGGGTTAACCCCTGGTGCTGCTTGGGTTGACATCAATGACAACCGCTGATCAAAAATCTCCCCCTCTGGCATTGATGGCAACACAAGTACTTCCCCTCCGATCATGACACCTCTTCCTAAGACATTCTCTCCCCCTTTGACATCAATGGCAAAGGTTAACCCCCCCTGAAACACAACCATCCTGCAGACCTGTACACACTTCCACTCCCGCTGACACACAATCATCCTGCAGACCTATACACACTTCCACTCCCACTTTATATTCTTGAAAAAGGAAAATCTAATGAGAACTTGGGAGAATCCCAAGATTTTGACGAAGATATTCAAATGCTTCACAAGGTAAAGGTTTAGTGAAGATATTAGCAATTTTTTCTTTTGTACAAACATACTCAAGTTTGATATTCTTTTCAGCGACTTGTTCTCTAACAAAATGATATTTGATCGGAATGTGTTTTGTTTTTGAATGCATGACAGGATTCTTAGAGATGCTAATGGCACTAGTGTTGTCACAGAATATGGGAATAGGCTCAATGAATTATACTTGAAGATCTTGCAAAGTTTGTTTCATCCAAAGGACTTGAGTACAACATGATGCTGCTGTAATGTATTCTACTTCCGCTGTAGATAACGAGATTGAAGTTTGCTTTTTTCTCAACGATGATATGAGACGACCACCTAGATAGAATGCTGCTCCACTAGTACTCTTACGATCATCAACACTTCCTGCCCAATCTGCATCTGTAAAGGCTTGAATAATGAGATTGTTACCCTTGGGATACCACAAGCCATATTCTTTTGTGCCCTTTAGATATCGAAGAATTCTTTTGATGGAAATAATATGTGATTCTTTTGGTGCTGCTTGGAATCTTGTTACTTGTCCAATTGCTTGCATAACATCTGGCCGAGAGGCTATTACATATAGAAGACTACCAATCATAGATCTGTACAACTTCTGATCCACATCCTTAGATGAGTCGTCTATGCTCAATTTGCAACCTGTTACCATTGGAGTAAGGACGGGTTTGCAATCTTCCATTTTGAATTTCTTGAGCATTTCCTTGATGTACTTGGCTTGACATATAAATATTCCTTTCTCTTGCCGAGATATTTGAAGCCCTAAGAAGTATGTCAGCTCACCAAGTAAAGACATCTCAAACTCACTTTGCATATTTGTAGAAAATTTCTTACTTAGTCGATCATCATTGCTACCAAATATTATATCATCCAGCATACCTCAACAATTGTTAAATTATCTGCCTCCATTGAAGACAGTATCGTTATCAACAAGACTTTTCTTGAACCCTCATGATCAAGATATCCATCAAGACGAGCATACCATGCTCTGGGAGCCTGCTTGAGACCATATAGATCCTTCTTTAACCTGCAAACATAGTCTTCTTTCTGTGATAGTAGAAAACCTTCAGGTTGTTCGATGTAAACTTCTTCTTCTAATTCTCCATTCAGAAATGCTGACTTAACATCCATTTGGTAGACTTTGATTTTTGTTGAACATGCATAGAAGAGAAAAATTCGGATGGCTTCCATTTTGGCAACTGGTGCAAATGTTTCATCGAAATCAATTCCTTCCACTTGTGCATAGCCTTTGCAAACCAATCTTGCTTTGTTTCTGGTAACTTGCCCATCTTCATTCAATTTGTTCTTGAACACCCATTTAGTCCCAATGAAATTTTTATCTTTTGGTCGTGGAACTAATTCCCAGGTGTTATTCTTCTCAATTTGATCCAATTCTTCATTCATAGCTGCTACCCAATGTTCATTTTGGTTGGCTTCCTCAAAACTACTAGGCTCAAAGGTTGCTAGAAAAGAAACGTGAGCTTGTTGTGATGAACGAAGCTGTCGACCTTCATTTATGTCACCAATGATTTGATTTGATGGATGGTTCTTTTGAATCCACTCTTTTGTTCTCCTTAGAGGAGCTTCTTGTTGTTGTTCTGGTATATCTTGATGATCATTGTTTACTTCTTCCTCGTTGATAGTTGCTTCTTGTTCTACAATTTTATCTGTGTCTTTTTCAGCCTCTGTCTCAAGTTTCAAAGATTCTAGATCTTCATCATTACTCGCTAGAACACCATCTTCGTCAAATGTAACATTTATGCTCTCCACTATCTGTTTTCGTCTTAGATTATAGCATTTATAGACCCTTCTTTTGCGTGAGTAACCAACAAAGATACCTTCATCAACACGTGATTCAAACTTACCTAAATTTTGATCTTCTCTTTTGATATAACATTTGCTTCCGAAGATTCTGAAATATTTTACATTAGCTGGTTTTCCTTTCCATAATTCATATGGAGTCTTGTTGCAATTATTTCTGAGAAGACTTCGGTTGATAATGAAGACTGCCGTATCAATTGCTTGAACCCAAAATTTTTCATCCAATTTTGAGTCCTTCAACATTGTTCTACCCATTTCCTATACAGTTCTATTCTTTCTTTCAGCAACTCCATTTTGCTGAGGTGTTCGTGCTGTTGAAAATTGCCTTTTTATTCCATTTTCGTCACAATATTGCTGAAATAATTTGGAAGTGAATTCTCCACCATTATCTGATCTTAAACACTTTATTTTCAAATCAGTTTCATTTTCAACCAACTCCTTGTAGATCTTAAAGCACTCAAATGCTTCAGATTTTTTCTTTAGGAAATTGATGGCTGTCATCCTAGTATAGTCATCTATCATTAACATGAAATATAATTCTCCGTCTAAGCCTTTTGTTCTCACAGGACCACATAGATCAGTATGTATCAATTCCAATGGATGTGATGAAAAGTGTTCTTTTGTTTTAAATTGGACTTTTGTCTGCTTGCCATGCCAACATGCCTCACAATGTGTGTTGGAAGGTTTTGAGATTTTCTGCATTTCTCGTAATGCTTCCTTTTTGCTTATCCTGAAAAGATTGTCAAAGTTTATGTGACCCATTCATTTGTGCCATAACCAACTTTCATCTTATTTAGCTAGTAGAAATGATTTAGTTGATTCATCCAGAACATATATGTCGTTTGGAGCTCGAATTGCTGTAGCCACAATTTTACCATACCTGCCTTTCCTGATTTCACATTTTGTGGAGTTGAATAGCATTGTGTGTCCTTGATCACACATTTGTCCAACACTGAGCATATTGTGATTCATGTTTTCGACCAATAGAACATTCTTGGCTATAACATCTTTTCTTCCGAGAGTGACGATACCTGATCCTATAACATTTGAAGATCCATCATTTCCAAAGGATATGGTTCCATCCTTCTTCTCTTTCAAATATAAAAATTTCCTTCTATCTCCAGTCATGTGCGTTGAGCAACCGCTGTCAACATACCACACACCTTTCTTTTTTTGAGCCTTAAGAGCGAGAGCAAAACTATCAATCTTATTCTTCTTCCATGTTCGTTCATTCTGTGGCTTCGAAGATTCTTCTGCAGGATTTTCAAGTCTGCAGTCTCTGGCTATGTGTTCAAAGTTCTGACATTTGTAACATTCCATATTATTTCTTAAATTTTCAAATCTATTGATGTTTCTTTGAGCCCTGGGAGGTTCATATTTGAAGAATCTCTTGGAATTGTATTGGTTCATAGGTTACGTGCGACATTCTATAGCTTTATGAGCAAATTTTCCACATGAATAACAATAGCCATGAAAAATATGTTGGTACCTGGATGAAAATCTTCGTCGAGGAATCGTCTTCCAAGGATGTTCTTGCGAATCTTGTCCAATGAAGTCTTCATGTATGTCAGATCTCATAGGTTCATCGTATTTTGTTGTAGAAGGTCCCGCTTCTTCTTCTTTGTAACTAAGGCCAGTTCTATCATTGTAATATCGTTGATTTTTGATGATTTCTTCCAATGCCCTTGAGCTGTTGGCATAGTTTTGGACAATTTTTCCCTTCTTCACTTCCTTACGCAGCGAGACTATTTCGGCTTCTAATGCTTCCCTTTCTTGGTTTCTTTCTTCCAACTTCTTTTGAAGTGACTCTTCAATACATTTGTGTTCTTCATGCTCAATTTTGAGACCTTGAACTTGTTCTTCAAGAGTGTTGGAACGAATCTTCTCAGCATTGACCTCTTTTATAAGCTTGATTGCCTCCTCATAAAATTCTTCTATGGTCAACCCTTCTTCTTCATTGTTTGATACTTCTTGTTTATTGTGCTTGGCCATAAACAATACTTTCTCATTGGCTTCTTCTTTGCTATCACTTTCTTCATCGGATGAGGAGCTATCTTCTTTAGAGAGAAAGTTCCTTTTGGATCCTTTATTTTTGCCTTTCTTGAATTTCTTAAAGCCTTTATTTCCTTTGGAGTTGCCATCACTTTTGTTCGGACATTTTTCTACGAAATGCCCAACCTCACCACAATCGAAACATATCAATGGAAGTTTACCTTTGAATTTTCCCTTACCAGGTTTTAGTTTTCTCGTAAAGTAAGCATATTCTTCATCTGAAAGACCTTCTCCATCATCTCCCTTTTCTTCACACTTGGTACATGTAATTTCAATTGAAGGTTGTTTGTCCTTATTGGTTTGCTTAGATGCAACAAACACAGTTTCTAGATTTGAAGTACCCTTTTCTTCATCAAGTCTCATTTCATATGCTATGAGAACTCCATGTAATTCTTCCTTGCTGAGTTTGTCCAGATTTGCACTATATTCTAAGACCGATACCTTTGGGTTGAATCTCCCTAGTAATGTTCTAAGAATCTTCCGTATAATAGTCTTCTCGTCAACTGGCTCTCCCAATCCTTCCAGAGTATTGGTTATTTCATCAACGTATTGGAAGTATGCAACAATGTTGCAATCTTTTTTCATTCTGAGTTGCTCAAATTTTGCTCTATAGATTTGAAGCTTTGCTTCTTTGACATTTGAGTCACTTGCATATATATTCTCAAGCTTGTCCCATAAATTTTTGGCAGTTTTACAACCCAACACCTTATGATAAGCAGATTCAATAAGTCCACTGATAATAATATTCTTTGCTTTTGCATCATTTACCAAATTCTTCTTACCTTTTTCATCCGTAGTTGATGTAAATCCATTTTGAACAGTGTCCCATACTTCGTAACCTTGTGCCAAGAGATATACCTCCATTCTTCCTTTCCAAAGTGCATAATTATTTTCATTGAATAGAGGTACACCATTCTTGGTATGCTCCATGACCTCCTTCCAGCTGTTAAACTGCTATTGAAGGAACCAAGCTCTGATTCCAATTGTTGGAAATACTGGGGGGGGGGGGGGTTTGAATTAGTATTCCTTTCAATTAGAGCATTAGTTAATATTCAATTATTATCAGTGTTTGTACAATGATAGCAGTAAACATGAGGAACACAAATGCACACAGTTTTTAAGGTGGAAACCCACTCCGGGACAAAAACCACCTAATGCTTTTCTAATAATTCTTTAATATTCAACACGAATTGAAAATAAAGCTCCAACTTCCTAGAATCTAGAAAATCATTCTTCTCCAGCTCCCACTGGATGGACGCTCCAACACTCGAGATTCTTCAGTAGTCAACTGAATGGATGCCCCAACACCCAATGAGATATGACTCACCCTATCACCACCCTACCACCCTATAGAAGAATAAAAGAAGAATGGACTCCTGTATCAGGGAAAATGGTCCACTTTACAATGATATAGAATGATGTAGAAGAAGAATATATACTATACCATAACCCCAAATTTGATACAACCACCTAATGATGATCCTAGACCTCCCAACACTGCCTCTTCAACCCTTGGTAGATAGATACTAGTACAATTTGTACAATAATGTATTTACAATGAATAAGTACAATGATACCTTTACAATGATTGTATGTAGTGCTACCCACTTGAAGACTTCATATTATGAACTTCTTGCTACTGTTATGCACCTTGGTTGCTTCTCTTGTCATTCTACCCTCTGCTGCACCTTGCTTTGCTTTTCTGCCGTAGAAAGTCTGGTCCTTTGCAACCCTTGACAACACATGATCTAGATAATTCTTGCCTTCTAGGAGCTCGATATTGAATCTGGTGTATCTCTGTCATTTCAGATCCTCAATATTTGATTTTAGGTCTTTTAGTATTCCTCTGAGTCATATTTCCAATGCCACAGGTCTGACCCAATTTGGATTCTTGAAGAGAGAGTTATACCCAATCTCTCACAATGCCCTAATTATGGACTGTTTCAGCGGAGTACACTTGTACGGCGTGCCACATGTCACTGTTTCTTCATTTGTTCCTAAAATTGATAGAGAAAAAATTAAAGAATGTGCACTATCCATCGCTTTTTATGTAATTCCAATCTGATACTCAGAGAGAGAGTTATGACGAATTTACCAAGGTCACTTCTTTGAGATTAATTTCAAGAGCCTGCAAAAACCCTGACTTACACAGATCATATCTCCAAAAATTTTACGTACCTTGATATGAAATTTTTACTGCAACTTCCTTAGGATTTTGGCTTCGCCTCATAAAAATTTCAGCTTCTGGACCTTCGTATAAAAAAAGTTAGAGCGAAAATGCAAATATGACCTGTTTCAGATGGCCGAATCCCTTGCCTAAGGAGGAAATGAAGATCACAATATATATGAATGCTTAAGTTGAGAGAGGCTTCAACAAGTGAATTTGGGAGGGATTTTAGGAGCTTAAAAAATATTAATTATGACTTTTCAATGACCCATGCCTCAACCCCATGGGATTTTAGCCCACTGACTGGGGTACAAACTTCAAACATGAATATCTCTCAAACCGTGAAGAATTACATGGCGTGCCATATATCAACAGAAACATCTCGACAAGTAGAAACCATAAAAATCACTATTGACCCAAAATATGTTAATTTGGTAGGTCAAAATTCCCATTCAATATTGGGTTAGCCCCTGGTGCTGCTTGGGTTGACATCAAAGACAATTGCTAATCAACATGCTGTTTAGTGTTCATTATTGCAGGAAATATTTTGCACAACCGGTTGGAATTTGAAGCTACAACAAAAGCGATAGAAGGAGTCATTTGGAAGTGCTTGGATTCCAAGTAAGCCTCTAATCCATTTTGTGTGTTTGTTCTTAGTTAGGAAAAGTAGTCATATAGTCTTTAACATGTTGTTCTAGATTAGCACCTGTTTAGGGAAGAGTGTTTTATCCGTAATACACAATTCCACATAACAAATTAGCAACTCCGCTGAAGAATTTTACCTTCATCCTAGGAGTATTTGCCTCTGTTTATCTTTTTTTAGTCACCCAGTAGCTTTTACGCATAAATATCAGTCTTTTTGAAATCAAAATTTGCATTAGAAGTGTGTTAGACAACTCTGTTTTTATTTTTACATTGTGCCCAATGCACTATTGGACAGGACATAGTACTTTGTAGAGCATTGTCTCCCTTTTAGGCCTGCATTGCAAAGAACTGTCTCTCTTTAGAGACTGCATTGCCTCTTGAAACCATCCAAATTCCTTTTAATTTGTCATTGAAATTTGTTTCAGTTTGTTTTCTTCTGTGTTTTGAAGTGACTGAGCCTCATATTGACAAGTGAATTCATCTATTCCTTCCTCCTTTGAAAGAAAAAGTTTGTTCAATGTTTGTTTAAAGCGTTTTTATTTATTATTGGAAAATTTAATTTTGAAGTATTTCATTGCTGCATTAGATCGATTTGATTTTGAAAAGGAAATTGTCATAAATTCTTCATTTCTTGATAGGAGAAACTGTTGTAAATTCCTCATTTTTCCTTCAAAAGAGAAATTGTTATTTTAATTCTTAATTTCCCAAAAGTAAAACACATTTTTTTGTTGTTTGATGCACTTAGTTTCCTTTCTACATTCATAACATTAAAGGGAATGAAAAGAAAAACCTGCATTTGCATGTAGAAGATTGTGTGTTTTGCAAAGGAACAATTAGGAAAGCTGCATTTTAGTTTGTGCTCTTTGATTTGTATGCTCTCAAACTGATTTTCTCTTTCCCTTTAGTAGCAAAAAAATAAAAGTGAAAATATTGCTTATCGTTCTTAGTTTGCATTTTAGGAATTTCCAATACATCATTGCGGTGAACCTTGAAAGGCAAATTGATAAACAAGATCAACTTAAAATTTATCTCAATTTACCTAACAAAGCATTGGAAGCATAACGATAACATTTATAAGGTCTATGCTAGAGACGTGTTCCGGAATCGTAAAACATAGCAGCTGTCATTAATTGTCTACGATAAATTTCGAGTGTGATACCTAACTCCACGTACGCAAGTATATCGTAGCTCGTCCATGTACTTTCGGGTATATTGGGCGGTGTTACAGTACGAAATGTATAAAGGGGCGCTCTCACTGTGCAGTTTCACATCAGACAGTGCTAAAATGGACTTGGCCCTCTATGTACCTTCAGGTATATTTGGGAGGACAACTTTTAGGTGCTATCCATTTATAGTGAACCGAGTTGGCCACCTTGTAAATTGTGATACACCGAACACAACATTCAGGGAGATTGCCTGCCTGTACTTCTTGGTTCGCCAGAAGGTATTCTGTAGTTCAAATTTTCTTGGTAAACCCTTTTTCCTAGCATTACCCTTTTTTTTTGTTTATTTGTTTTTGGTTAAAATAAATCAGTAATCGTGGAAGAAAAAAATTCTTTCCCCCATCGTTCACGTAGATTAGCTTTAAAACCACCTTTACCACCAGAAGTTATTTATAGGAGGCGAAGGAGACATCACTCTACCGAATCAAGTACTTTTATTACCTCTGGAGAAGCATCATCTTCCCACACACAAGATTTAGCTCAAGTTGTTTCTATACATCCCCGTTCATCTACTGTTGTCGAGACAAAGTCTTCACACCTACTCGTGGTCACGATCCATCCAATCAGTGAGACCATACCTCCTGGACCCGACGTTGTTCAACTAGAAATTGATCTAGATCCCGTCTTTTCTTTGCTAGAACATCTGAATATAGAAGTCAAACAACTGGAAGTTGTTCCAACCTTGGTCATTCCAAAATTATATGTACCCATTGAAACTCCCATATCACACAGTCAACCTCCTGAAATATACTTTGGGCCTGACGGTGAAATACTTCCACTTGGTTTAATTGCGATTGAAAAAATCCCACAAGACGAGACACCTTTAACTCCAACCCATTTTGGGGAGGACCTTTACCTGTACGAGTCTTTTCCTCAATCACCACCCTTTTCTTTTGTTGATCCTGTTCCTGTTCAAATTCCCGTCGATTCAAAAGGGTATAATTTTGGTCAAGTAACCATGCTTGAACCAACATCTTCAGTTGGGCCATATGTTCCAATTACGTTAGTTCCTGCCCTCACTGCCCCGTCGATGTTTACAAATTCACCATAATCATATTTTCATGGTGGCCCTATGGTCCCATTAGGTTACAAATCATTATCTGGAATTTTTTCTGGTGGATCTTCACAACCATGGACTTTACCAATGACATCATCCGATATTTTAACTGGTAATCCTATAGTAAGTACTGAAAGGCTTGATTCATTATACACATCATCAGGGCAATATCAAGCCAGTTATTCTGGGTCTATTCCATCCAATATCATATCAACTGAACTCCCTGCATTTGGAGAGCAATGTTTTCCGTCTTATTCAACTCCTTATGCTGGGGGGCAACCTTTGGTCTCCCACTTTGACAGTACTCCATCACTTTTTGGTCAATCTAATATTGAATTGAATGTTTTTCAATGGAAACCCACTTTACCTATCCAACCACAAACAATTGTACACTCATATTAACCAGTTCAACATGTTACACCCACATCATTTCCACTTGTTAATACATCTCTACCCTTGTTACAGAATAAAAATTTTGTACAACAAGCTTTTCAAATGGGTCCTTCTTCTCAATACTCTCAAGTTTTGGGTCCACAGAATCCAAATCTTTTGGTTAATTTACAACAAAAACCTGTACCTGGAAATATTTATTCACAAGTTGGTTTACCATTTTATGGGATGTTTTTATGAAGGTAAATCCTCTTTGCGGACAGAGATGATCCCTCTAGCCCTAGGGTGAGTCTAGTAACAAAAGGACACACTAAAGTGTTGCTTCCTAGTTAATGAATGAAAAAAAGACATGGTAGATTGACCTACCTTGAATCCAACGTTGTCGTCATTGCAGAAAGAGTAGTGGCCTCCTGCTCCTACCTCGGCAAATCACAATTCGTTCGCTGTCACATTCAAATATCTGCACATAAGACAAAGAAAAAGAACAACATATAACATAATAGTTTCACTCATAACTATTAGCCAGTCAAAGAGGGCTAAACATATTGCATCAAATAAACATCATAACACAATAGTGGAACCAAACAGTATTCATGTATATAAATGAATAGAAGGAAGAGTACAACCCATGCTTTGACATCGCAGTCTCCTCCAATGGGGTTCAGGTGAAGCACATCTCAAATTTTCATCAGGGAATTCAGACAGGATGAAGGCATGGACTGAAGCTCTCTTAGAAGTCATCGACTCAGGCTTCCTCAACATAATTCCTTCTTATTCTATCTTCTCTAGTAGCATAGCTATAGTATGTATAATTCTCCCAGTTCAGCTAGCTAGTAATAAGAGAGATATCTTCTTTTATAGAGGAAAAGGAGGAGGTTGGGATCCCTACAAAGGTGGGAGGGAGTCCTATCCTTTAGGAGAGTTCCAAGGGAGGTGGAAACTACTAACTAAAGGAAGGAGTCCATGTTTATTTCAGTTCAACCACTCCCAATGACTCATCCTTGAGGTGGTTGGAATGGAACCTCCGTCTCTATTTAAAAAAAAAATTCCATAAACAGCTTGGCATGGGTGTCTAACTGGCACAGAGCGCCAACTGGTGTGGGCTTAGTGTTAAATTTCCCGGTCAGCACGAGGGTGTAACTGGCTACTCGCGCCAAGGAAAAAATAGGGATTTTTACAGCTCTACTTAGGGAAATGTTAACAAGAAGAATGTTACTTTCATCAAAAGGGATGCAAGGATGGTATTTGAAAGACATGACACTACTTATTAGCCACAAAAATGACCCTCCAATGTGCGAGTTAGGGATTGCAGGGATAGTGACAAAATGCTGTGTAACAGATGCCCCCTAAAGCATGAATTTTGAGGGAGAAACAGGGGTGAAATGCTTTATGAGAACACGTTCGAACCAAACACCAGTGTCAGGAGACTTGCAATTACAAATACAACTGATATCTGTGATACATGAATCATGTGGCATGGGCGCAACCATCCATAATAGAGTATATAAAAATAGAGATCCGAGGTATAGATGTAGCCATCCAGCAGTAAGGATCAATGAATAGACTCAGGTATGGTCGCAGCCATCCAATCAAAAGAGTTATGAAATAATTCATAATAATTCACAAAAAACTGCAGCCTGGATTTTATTAGACAAAACCCAGGGTCTTACGCTCCATCTCGACCTGAACAAGTACAATTTCGAGCATGCGAATATATGAGCTGAATTCGAACATGCAGGAAAATTGTTTGTTTACCAGCCAATGATGAAAGCTATTAACAGACGTGAGAGAAACCACCAATGATGATGATGGCCCTCAAGGTACAAAAGGTACACTCTACAAAATGTGAACAATGATCTGATGTCAAACATCCATAGAATCACTCGATCGAAGGCCAATGATGTGAACCTTGCATCGAATGTGAGAAACTTGCCATTGAGGCATGTAGGCTCCAAGGTACAAGAAGGGAGTCTCTAGATCAAATTCCTGGATAATGAGTTGAAGTCGATAGGAAGTGACCTGGTCGAAGGAGGGCCATAATGTTTCCCACATCATTGACACGAGATAGAGGAACATGATGAAAGTGAATAAAGACCAACAGGAAATCAGAGGAAGGTTGACAACTGTAGAGGCAAACTTCTCTTAAACATATCAGTGACACGACACTAGATTTGGAAGTGTTTGACATCAAAGGATCTGAGGTCATGATGACGTGGCAAGGAGAAAATGAGAGGTCAAAAGAGATTACCCAAACCCAGGGAGGCAAAAATGACGAAATGAGATGTCCCCAACCTGACACAAATGAAGACAAGTGCCATGTTCAAGAGTGACATACTGCCAACATAACTAAAGCTTGGTTCCATTTCCCCCACCATTTTTTGCGAGTACCCCAATTATTTTTTTAAAACAAGCTTGAAGGGGATAGCATATGCTTGCACTGTAAGTTTATCCTTCAGACAAATCCAATCTAGCACATTTTACAAGCCCTAGGAAGGAGGAACTCGAATAACGTCATGGTGACGTAGTCCAATGTCATCAGGATTTAACGAGTCTGACAAAGGGAGAACTCAACATCTTTTCATGTTTAGAGAGTTTGAAAAGAAGGAAGAAAAGAAAACTCCAG
This sequence comes from Pinus albicaulis, assembly GCA_034641835.2. Classification (NCBI taxonomy): domain Eukaryota; kingdom Viridiplantae; phylum Streptophyta; class Pinopsida; order Pinales; family Pinaceae; genus Pinus; species Pinus albicaulis. Next base: position 1,093,553,313 of record CM076582.1, read on the forward strand.
CAGTCCCTTTTCGTAGGTAGTCTCACAGATCCGAAAAGGTAGAAAACTGTGTCTGAGAGAACCTCTTAGTCGCGATAGGCTAAGGTATTCCTTTTTCGTAAATAATCCATCCCAAATCGAAAAAGGGTTAAATGTATATTGGGTAGATATCGTTTCGCATCCATTTAACAAGTTCAAAATGACAAGAATATAAACAATCTTTTCAAATTTAGAGAGTCAGAAAAGAGCTGAAAGATGACTCCAGCAGTGATTTTTTCGTGTCCGAAAAAGTATAAAATATAACTTGTTTCTTCATCATTGTCACATGAAAAACCTGTCGCTGCACAAGCAACACGTGTAAAACCCATTTCTCGAAAATAATATGATAAAATAATAAAAAAACATGTCTTAAAACCGAATTAGGGTTGTGAAAAAGTTATAAAATGCCAAAAATGGTAAAAATAATTTCAGGGGAAGGGATAACCCAGGGGTCATTGGTACGAGAGAGCATATTGACCTAAACAGTATTCGGTGGTGGAAGGGGAAAAATACCCATGAGGACAGGGTCGTTGAAAAGGCTCGGTCCAACGCTCTCGTAGGGAGTAGGAACCTTATCCACATACGGAAGGTTGTTCTCGGAAGAGGAAGTGAAGAAAGACAATTGATTGATAGTAACAATCTTCCCTTCATGTGGGAACTTCAAAAGACGAAAGAGAGTGGACAAAACGCACAACATGGCGTGAGTCCAACTGTGCCCGAGGAGAAGATTATAATTGAGTTTAGCATCAACGAATTTGACCTTAACATTGACTGTCTTCCCTTCCAATGTAATCGGTAAAATAGCGAGAAAACCAAGAGGTTTAGATTCCCTTCCATCAAATGCTTCAAGGGTATTGGGTGAAGAAGTGAGATCTGGAGAACTAATGGCTTTCCAGCAAGCAGATGACATAACACAGGTGGATGCACCCTCATCCACGATAGCCCGGTGAATATTCAAACCATTAATACCAACTTGAATGATGAGCACAATTTGGTGTGGGAGTCGCGAGACGAAATTATCTAAATCAAAAGCGAGAAGGTTAGTGTCGGTAGGACTGACCCCACCTATCACAGATAACAAAGCCTTCCGTTGTGATGGACAACTCTAAAGCACTTCTAACACAGACATCACGGACAGTGCCTGAGCCAAATCCTCAACAATACTGTAATGATGAGTAGCACAAGCATTAGGATTATACAAAGACTTAGGGAGTACGCCTTTGGAAGGCAGCGGAACAACGGATTCGGCGCTAGGCCGTTCAATTTAAAGAGAGCCAGAAGCAGGTGGAGGAGGGGGAGGACCATCAGCGATCTCCTTCCCCATTGCCTGACATGAACCAGAATAATATTTCGATCGAGTAGCAATAGAAACAGGTGCATAACCAGTTATCATAAACACTTGTGAGCCAGATGGGGCAGAGGACTGAGGGTGCTCTATCATCTGGGTCTACTAAGGGAAAGGTTCTTTAAGAACGACCAGAGCTCCTTGGGTGCCTTTGAGCAATCGACTCACTTCAGAACGTTGAGGACAGTCCCTGGTGAAGTGCTCATCATCACAAATCAAACAAGGATACTTCGGTTTGCGTTGATAACTATCAGCAGAATGAGGTTTTGGAGAATCCTGTTTCGGGGTATCGGCTTTGGCCTTACCTTTACCCTTCTTCTTACCTTTGGAAGTGCTATCTATAGGATTAGCCTAAAAAACATTCACTTCCGCGGGTTTTCCAGAATTCAAAGTTGACTGAGAATTTACATTATTGGAAGAAGTAGACTTCTGCTTCCCAGAGTTGGATGAAGGAGAATTATGAGAAGTCTGTGATACGCAACCAATAATACCATCAACGGATGGAGTCGCTAGCGGTTTAGAAGTTCCAGGTTGAGGAGCATCAGGAAAGATGTCATATAAAGCACCAGACTGAGAGTACACAAGATCAAGGTATTGGGCGTAAGAAATGGCTTATTCCTCGGTTACACATGCCCCCATAGCTATGTCTTTGGCAATCTAATTGAAAAAGGAGGTAGTGAACCAATGAGTCAGAAGCTGATCATGTATCTCAAATTTGATCATGCGATGATGATGCTGCCACTCATGAATATGATCCAAGATATGGGTAGCTCGGTCCTGTTTCAATGAAGTGAGGAGATGCGTCCCGGTCTCATAGCGAATGGGTAACTGAAAATGTGTAAGGAACGCCATGGCTAAAGAATTGAAATCTTGGAAAAATCCACGAGACAGCTCAATGTACCACTTTGCAGTGGCACCAGTAAGAGTTCGTTGGAAAATATGGAGACGAATAGAATCATCAACCCAAGAGTTAGAAGAACACTACAAGTGGTAAGCCATAACATGCGTTTGGGGGTCTTCACCAGGTTTACTCTCAAATTTAGGACAAACACCAGGAATCTTGGTCGGGTAATTCCAACGTAGCAAGAAATGGTAATTGAGTATTAAAATTCATCAAAGGTATTTGATAAGGACCTGTATGTACATTCCACCCATTCTGAGAGGATTCTGTCCCCATACATTCTATCCCGAAGGATTCAGATCATAGGGATTAGAAACAGGATAATTCGGTTGATATTGTGTTTGAGGACCAGGATATTGAGTCGAAGTAGACCACTGAGGTCCTTGCTGAGTAGCATAAGGATTCTGCTACAGAATGTAAGCATGAATTTGATGTTGTTGATACACAAGTTGATTTTGAGGTTGTTGATACATAGGTTGATTTTGAGGATAAGGAATTTGAGGTGCGCTATATACTAGTTGATTTTGAGGGTACGAAATCTGGAGTGTGCTATATACCGATTGATATGAAGCTTGAGGGTAATAATCACCCTGTGGTTGCACAGGTTGACTTTGCGGAGCAGGTTGAGCAGGCTGCCGAGTAGGGTAAATAGGTAAAACTGGCTGCGGAAACGAAGGAATCTGCTGGTGGGCAGGTTGCAATGGATGCTGAGCTGGTTGAACTGACTGTTGAAATGGTTGTTGAGAGCCACTAGGTTTACCTTGTGGTAAAGGTTGACCTGATGGTTGAGACAGTCCAGGTTGTCCTTGATGACTAGGTTGACCTGGAGAAAGACCGTAGGATTTTCCTGGTTGCACAATATTTGGGCCATATTGAACATGTGGCTGTGATTGAGGCGCAACAGGTTGTCCTCCTAGTGGTTAAAATTCCCCCCCAGGACCAAAATATGATCTAGGTTGAATCAGAGGTTGACCCGAGAGACCAGAGGGTTGTCCATGTTGGACCAAAGGTTGTCCTTGTAAAGGTTGGCCTTGTGGACAGTGTGGTTGTCCCTGTGGACCAAAAGAAGGGCGCTGCTGAGCTAAAGGTTGTCCCTGAGAGGGTTGTCCTTGTAAGCTAGAGGGTTGCATGGGAAAATTAGGTCTAAAATGAGAAACGACTTGATGAGGATCAACAGGAGGAAAATAAACTAGAATACCACGCTCATCATAATAAAGCAGATATGAATAAACAGGATTACCAACCGCATCATAGTGATGAAATAGAGGGTGGGTGGGAGCCTGGGACTGCTGAGAACCCTGAGAGGTTTGTTGATGAACAACCAAAAGATACTCCTCAAAAGTAAGACCACCAGGAATCACATGAGTAGTGGAAACTGCACTAGAATCAGGTGAGGTTTCCGTCAAAGGAGCATAACGTCGGTGAATATCCAACATCTGCTCATCAAACTCATAAGTAGAAACCAATGGCATAGACGAAGCCATGAAAATAGTAGGTTGAACTGGGACAGATGTAATAGTAATCGATGGATCGGATGCCGAAGGTGATGGTCCTAACGAAGGGAGGACCGAAATCCAATGAGGAGTTACTGTGCTAGATTGTGATATGGATGCAACACCAGACATAATATGACTCAGTCAGAAGTGATATCGACGGTGAAGAATATTGGATAGAGGCACGAGAGATATCTTTAGGAAAGAGTTGATATTCTCTTGTGGGCACAGGCATTCCTTCACTGCTAACAGGACTGGAGGAATCCATATTCGAGTCTACCATAAGATCTTTGAAAATACTACGGGGACTAGGAGGTACTGTAGCAGCAACAAAAGGTGATCCAGACATGAGAGGAGAAAATTATCCTTCATCCCCAAAACCAGACCAAGCACTTGAAGGAGGCCAATTGAACTCAACTGGCTCGTCAAGTGGAGATCGAGTAGCAAGGGGTTGGATAGACGATATAATAGGCTGCGAAAACTCAGCAGACCTAGTGGACTGAGGGGTTTCGTAAGAAACGTCTAGAAAAGAACCACCACTAGGAGGAAGTGAAGATGACAAAACTGGATGTTCCGCCACTTTGACCGTGTATCAGAACATGAAGGAAAAAAGAGAACCAATCGAAGGTTCCAAGATCAAGAACTAAGGAAATCAATCAGACCAAGTAACAAAATTTTAATAGGTGTGTAATTGTAGGTGATTAATTTTATAACACTGAAACCAAAATCTGCTGTTTCATGTTTTAAGAGTCAAGAAACAGACAAAATATGACTCTAGTCACTTTCAATTTGAAACGAGCGTGAAAGGGCAAGTGCTTGATGATATTTTACTTATTTAAAGAGTCACGAAAATATCAAAACGATTACTCATGTATTCTAAGCAAGAGGGTATGCCAGGTTTATGTGAACTTCCATATACACCTTGGTGATCAAATGAAAGAGAAATGACCCAGGACTTAAGACACGTGAAGGTAGTCTCCCCGAATGCTGTGTTTGGTGTATCACAGTTACAAGGCGGCAGAATCAGCTTCCTATGGATAAAGGATTGCAACCTAGAGGGGTCTCCCTTTATATACGCAATGGTATGGGGAGCACAAGTCCGTACTAGCGCTGTCTAAAGCCAAAGGGAAAGCGAAACTACTAGGTTTTAAGACGCCAAAACATGTCTCTAACCTAGACCACTAGAAATGTTTCATTAGGTTTCAATGTTGCCTTAGGTTCATTGAGTAAATTTTAAAGTTGATCTTGGATTATGTTTCAATTTCCAGGCCCTGTTGAATTTGGATCTCGACTTCCTAAATGCAAACTATATGCAAATGAACATCATTTCAATTCGAATGCTAGTCATAAGAAGGATAGAAATCATTCAAACAAGAAAGCGGGGAAAGTATGCGAAGAAACTTCTAATGCCTTTAATACAATCAAGTGAAAACGAAAGTCCTTCCTAGATTAACAAATGCTAGTTTATGTAAAGGAACGTTTCATTTTCAATGCAACAAAAGAATGTAAAAGATATTTTTTGATTTTTCAATGAAATGAAGCACACAACGTACTAATTCAATGGAAAAAAAAATAAACAGTAGTTTGAGTTTTTTGAATGTAAGATTTGAAATTGAATGACTCAACCAAAGCGAAACAGACACAAAAACATGCAAGCTAATGGAGCAAACTTTTAAGCAAAAAGAGAGTTTCCCAAAGTGACCCAAACAAGCAAAGTAATCGATGCTCAAAGTATTGAAGAAGAAGGACTAACCAAAAAAATGAAAAGACCATCCAACCAACAAAACCAAAGGATCAAGAAAAAATCAATCTAAAGACCCAAAACAAGACTGAAAACAATCAAAGAGATTTATTCTCGAACAGAAGGCTTGGTGCTCAAGAACACTTAGAAACCCTAAGGTCTTAAATGACACCGACAGGAAAATGGAAAAATGACTGAGGGAAACAAGTCTGTAGTAGTCAACATAGTCTCAAAGGCTTAAAACACATCAAAAAATAACCAGTAGTCAACATAGTCTCAAAGGCTTAAAACACATCAAAAAATAACCCACAAGCAAGAACAAATGACCAAAACACTCATTAAACAGATCAAACCAAAACCTACAGGAATTGGCGCGACTGTAAGGCTGTAATCTGCGCCATACAGGGGTTGGCACAAGTGCTAAAAGAGCAACTTGCACCAATCGGCACGACTATCCAAACAAAAAATGCACCAAGCTAGATACCTATGGGAAAAAGAGGAAAAACCACAACCTAATGAGTAGAGGTCAACCTTGACACTCTGGAGCTGAACAAAGGATAGAAACTCAGCAAACAAACCAGAAAAATACAGATAACTAAACCAATAATTGAAACTGACCCAACAGGATGAAACTACAAACTCGCACTGGTCCCCAGCGGAGTCACCAATTTGTTATGAAGGTAAATCCTCTCTCCGGACATAGATGATCCCTCTAGCCCTAGGGTGGTTCTAGTAACAATAGAACACGCTAAAGTGTTGCTTCCTAGTTAATGAATGAACAAAAGACATGGTAGATTGACCTACCTTGAATCCAACGTTGTCGTCATTGCAAAAAGAGTAGTGGCCTCTTGCTCCTGCCTCGGCAAATCACAATTTGTTCACTGTCACGTTCAAATATCTGCACATAAGACAAAGAAAAAGAACAACATATGACAGAATAGTTTCACTCATAACTATTAGCCAGTCAAAGAGGGCTAAACATATCGCATCAAATAAACATCATAACACAATAGTGGAACCAAACAGTAGTCATGTATATAAATTAATAGAAGGAAGAGTACAACCGATGCTTTGACATCGCAGTCTCCTCCAGCGGGGTTCAGACGAAACACGTCTCAAATGTTCGTTAGGGAATTTGGACGGGATGAAGGCATGGAATCAAGCTCTCTTAGAAGTCATCGACTCAAGATTCCTCAACACAATTCCTTCTTATTCTATCTTCTCTAGTAGCTTAGCTATAGTATGTATAATTATCCCAGTTCAGCTAGCTAGTACTAAGAGAGATAAATTCTTTGATAGAGGAAAAGGAGGAGGTTGGGATCCCTACAAAGGTGGGAGGGAGTCCTATCCTTTAGGAGAGTTCCAAGGGAAGTGGAAACTAATAACTAAAGGAAGGAGTTCGTGGTTGTTTCAGTTCAACCACTCCCAATGACTCATCCTTGAGGTGGTTGGAATGGAACCTCCACCTCTATTTTTAAAAAACATTCCATAAACAGCTTGGCGCGGGTGTCTAACTGGCACAGAGCACCAACTGGTGCGGGCTTAGTGTTAAATTTCCCGGTTGGCGCGAGGGTGTAACTGGCTACTTGCGCCAAGGCAAAAATAGGGATTTTTACAGCTCTTCTTAGGGAAATGTCAACAAGAAGAATGTTACTTTCATCAAAAGGGATGCAAGGATGGTATTTTCAAGGCATGACACTGTTTATTGGCCACAAAAACGACCCTCCAATGTGCGAGTTGAGGATTGCAGGGATAGTGACAAAATGTTGTGTAACAGATGTCACAGCTACAAATGGGTTATACTTATCCTCAATCGAATCCAAGTTATAATAATTTGGGTTATAACATTGGTGGATAGACCCCTTGGCAGCCTTAGGCGCAAATGCCTCAAACTTCATTTCAACAAGTATCATATCCAGGTTTTGGTCAACAGAATCCTCAAGCGTTTTCTTATCAAAAAAACCCCTATTTGGGTTACCAGCAGTAGATTCCTTATGCTGGTGCTCAAAGGCCCGTTTCTCAAGCAATTCCATCATACCCTGTCTATGCTCAACCTGATCTTAATCGAAAGTTTCCCTTTGTTGCAACTTTAGAGTTACCAGATTTAAATCGGTTAACCAACGATCTAATCAACTATGCTGCTTGGTGGCTGGTGATACCTCACAAATTACCCTCGGATATTCCTAAGTTCAATGTAAATCTTGGCGAAGATCCGTTGACTCATGTAATGACGTATCATTTATGGTGTTAATCAAACCCCTTGAATGATGATTCTATTCGACTACGTCTTTTCCAACATATGCTCACAGGTCCGACTGCCAAATGGTACATTGAATTACCTAGAGCTTCTTTTGATAATTTCACTACCCTAGCTACTGTATTTTTGACTCACTTCCAGTTATCCATTCGATATGAAACTGGAACGGAACTCTCGACCAACTTCAAACAGACTAATGCTACTCAAATTTCAGATCATATTCATGAGTGGCGTTGTCGTCGTCGAATGGTTAAGACATTTGTTCCTGATTAGCTCCTTGCTGAGTGGTTCATTAAGTCCCTATTACCATCTATAACTGAGGATGTGGCTAAGGGTGGCATGGTCACTGAAGAGAAGGTTATTGCTCGTGCCCAATATTTAGACTTGATTTATACTCAGTCCGACACGCTCTATGAAAAGATTCCTAATGCACCGTGATCTAATTTTACTGTTCCTCCTCAATCAAAAGACTCTCATGCCAGAGACGACTTGATTGGTACTGCAAGCACACATCATACTACTTCAAGTGATCCTTCTCCTTTTTCTGAAATTAATGCCGTGTCATTTGAAAAAGGAAAAAGTGACAAGCAACCCAGAAGTAAGAAAAAAAGGGAAAAAATAAGAAAAATAAAACTTATAACCCGCAGGATAGATCATCTGATCAATCGTTTGGACCAAGGAAAACTAGTTATCCATGCATAACATATAATGAGGAAAAATTTGTTAGGGATTGTACTCATTGCACTGAAGTCTCAAAAATCATTAAGACTTCCCATGCATCAGCTGTGTTGACAAACCCATTTCCTAATCCAGACACAAATTTGGTTGCTACGGATCCAACTTCTAGTTACCAAGTGTTAATGTTATATGTCACAAAACCTTCAACAGATATTTTGGTGTCAACACGTAATAAATATTATGGTAGTTAGGCCACTGATCAACCTACTACCTCGACTATGAATTTGTCTATGGAAACAGTACTGCCTACTGCTATTCCTGAATTGACAATTAAGCCACCAAAGGGAGTCATTCATAAATCAACATATAATCCTCGAGCAAGAGCTGCACAAAATTATAATATAGTTTAATTTTTTGTTTCAATCTCCTTCAACTATGTCTGCTCTTGAGTTATTACAAAATTGTCCCTCCCAAAAATAGGCTTTATTGTCGGCTATTGGTGGAATTGATCCGACCGATTCTAATCTCATCATCTTTAATCATACGGGCTACGTGCCACAGTTTCCAGCAGAATTGGCGTTCTCCATACAAGTAAATGTTCTCAATCACCTTGTTCATCGTACTATTATTGATGAGGGAGAACATACGTGCATTATGTCTCGAAATTGTCGGAAGTCACTTGACTCGTCGTGCTTATCTCAATCATCAATGACGTCGAAGGCTTTCGATGGATGTACATATAAACCTTGTGCTATTATTAATAACTTGCATGTTGAATTAGGGAGAAAAATAGTGAATTTTGATGTCGAAGTTGTTGACAGACCACTTGACTACAATATTTTACTTGGAAGGCCATGGGTATATGCTATGATTGCAATTGTTTCTACATATTTTAGAATGATTTCCTTTCCATATAAAGGTACTATCACAGTCATCAATCAACTATCCTTCTTTGCCTCCACTTTGCAGGTAACTGGAAGTGTTCTGTTTGTTCACGCACCCCAACTTGCACTTCAGAACATTGGTGTAGGACTCTCAAAGGATTCCACTCTTATGGGAACCTTTGCATTACCGCAGCCTGCGAAGTCGGAAAAAATTTCAAGTATAGAGAACTGCTACATGATCTCTTCCACTCCATCTAGATTAAGGAAGAGTAGAGATGATTTTGAAATTGTTACGTTGGATGAGTTTCTGCCACCCAGCCCTATTGAGCTGGCATAGCAATAAATCTATCTGGCTTGGGTGGCGAATCCGAAATCAGCATTGCTAGTTGTTTGGGTTGATCGTTCCTTAGATTTTGGTACTCCATCTGATCCTTTTTTCAAAAATTTCTTGACAGATGAGAATATTTTGGAAGCAATGATGTCAGAAAGAGAACCATGGGACAATTATTATTATCGTTCCCATCTTCCTGATTATGAAGAAAACTATCTTAGTGAACTATATCACGCATCGATCAAAAATTTATTTTCGAATTCTTTACCTATTAATGCAATCAATTACGAGCGAAATCTATCTAATATTGAAGAAACCATTTCTATTGATATTTTGACCAAACCAGGAATTGTAGAAAATATTCATGTCGGTGTATCTTGTTCTCCATCAGAACTCAAAACATATCACTCTTTATTTCGTGAATTTCATGACGAATTTGATTGGTGTTACAAGGAAATGCCAGGCATAGATACTACTATTGTTGAACACACTATTAATATGTATCCTGATGTAAAAATGATATGTCAACGCCTTCGTCCTGTTCATCCAAAGAAGGCTGCTACCATCAAAGCAGAAGTTGAGAAACTTTTGTGTGTTGGTTTCATTTACCCTGTTTCGCTAAATAAGTGGGTTTCCAATATCATTCCTGTTATGAAAAAACAAGGAACCATCAGACTGTGTGTCGATTATAGGGATGTCAATTTTGCTTTTCCAAAAGACAACTATCCTACTCCCTTTATCGACCAGATTATTGACGATTGTGCTAGATGCGAAATATTTTCATTCATGGATGGATTTTCTGGCTACAATCAAATCAATATCCGCCCATAGGATCAACATAAGACATCATTCATCTGCCCCTGAGGCACATTCGCTTATAGGAAACTTCCGTTTGGTTTAAATAATGCTAGGGAAACTTTTCAGAGAGCAATAGATTATGCTTTCAATGACATCAAGCACATTGTTCAACCCTATCTAGATGATTTACCTGCATTCATGAAATCAGACTTATCACCCGATGCATTTGAGAGCCATATTTTTACGTTTCCGACATTACAAAATTCGCCTCAATCCACATAAATGTGTGTTTTGTGTTGGTTCTGGCCGTTTTCTTAGATTCGTAGTCTCAAAAGAAGGAATTCGAATCGACCCATTGAAGGTTCAAGCCATTCTTGATTTTCCTGCACCATCAAATTTACTTCAGATACAGAAAATTCAAGGAAAGGCTAACTTCCTAAGGAGGTTCATTCCTAACTACGCCGAAATGGCGAAAGGATTTACTAGTCTTTTGAAAAAAGGGGTTCCCTTCCATTGGGACCAAGTTGTGCAAGCTTCTTTTGATGCTGTTAAGGATAATCTTTTCTAGGCATCATTAATGTATCCCCCAAATTATCAAAGTGATTATTTCCTATATATCGCCGAGACCGAAAAGACCATTTCTATGGTATTGGTCCAAGTAGACGAAGGGGTAGAAAATCCGATCTATTATTTGAGTTGTAATCTCAGTGATACGGAAGCTAAGTATTCATATATAGAAAAGATTTCCTTGGTGGCCGTTCAATTTGTCCAAATATTTCGCCACTATATCTTGCTCCAAAAAACTACTATCATTTTGGATTGCAACCCCATGACTTACATCTTATGACGTCAAATGCTGGGGGGAAAATATTCAAAATGGATTGTCATTTTGCAGGAATTTGATTTGGAATTCATCAAATCCAAGTCAAAGAAATTTTTAGTTTTGGCTGAGCTTCTATGTGACGTTCCCTCTCATAGCACTGCAACTATGTCAGAACCATAAATTCCTGATGAATATCTATTTCTGATCAGATCATCTAATCCTTGGTATGGGGATTTCATCATTTATCTCCAAACTCAAACTTTTTAGCCTGATACCTTTCGCTCTGAACAACGATTTATTCGATACCAAGACAAAGATTATCTGATCGTCGATGATACACTTTATCGTCGTGGTGTTGATACAATTTTAAGAAGTTGCCTCACTCATGAGGAGGCCGAAAAAGTGTTAAATGATTGTCATACTGGGGCTTGTGGTGGAAATTTATCCAGATACGCAACGATGTAGAAGATACTCCGTGTTGGTTACCTTTGGCCTACAATATTTTGCGATTGCATTATCGCGGTCAGAAGTTTTCATACGTGCCAGATTTTTGATCGTAAAAACCACAAACCACCAGCGCCAATGCATCCTATTGTCTCTGTGGGACCATTTTCGAAATGGGCTATTGAATTCATGACCTGTAACCCTCATTCGTCCGGGGGGGCATGGTTATATTATTTTTGCAGTAGACTACTTTACCAAATGGGCCGAAGCGATGCTTATATTCAACAACACAGGACAAATAGTTGCATTGTTTTTCTTTAATCAATTTATTGCACGGTTTGGGGTCCCACAGGCTATAATTACAGATCATGGGAAGCATTTTCACAACCACATGATGTCTGAATTGACTGCTAAGTTAAGATTGTCACATGATAATTCTACTCCTTACTATCCACAATAAAATGGACAAGTTGAGGCTATCAATAATATTCTTAAACGTATGCTTCAACGAATGATAGGAGTTCGTGAAAGAAACTAGCATTTGATCCTGTACTCCGCCTTGTGGGGGTATCGAACCTCAGTAAGTAATGCAACAGGATTCACTCCTTTTCAATTGGTATATGGTTTATAAGCTATCTTGCCTATCCAATGTGAAATATCGTCATTAAAACTCGCAATCGACTTGTTACCTGACACCTAAGAAGTAGAAGCGTGTCTCCTCAACCTCACCCATCTTGATGAAACATGTCGTGAAGCCCAATTGGCCAAAAAAGTGCATAAGAGACATATAAAAGGCGTAATACGACAAAAATGTCCAGCCTCACATTTTCTCAGAGGGCGACTTGGTTTGTCTTTATGATCAAGAAGCTGATGTTATAGGTACAGAAAAAGTTGAGCCATTATGGCATGGACCCTATATTGTCAAAAGAGTTCTTACTAAGGGTGCCTATGAATTAGTAGATTATGATTGGATTCCGTTGGCACAGCCAAGAAATGGGTTGTATCTGAAACATTACTATGCTTAATCATGAGCATAATAATCTTTTGTATTATATTGTATATATATGCCGTTGATTTGCATTCACTATCTTAGTTTTTTTTTTAAAAGTTCTCTTGACGTTAGTAATCTGCTTTACAAGTTTATCATAGATGTCTGAATATTCAGAACCTTTTTTTGGGTATGCTGAAGGTGCTAGTCGTAGTACGCAGAATCTATCCTCTGCAGCATGGGCCATTTTCGCTCTGAACGACGAGTTTGTGAGTTTTCAAGGGATTTGTATTGGTATATTGATGAAAAATATCATTGAGTATAGCGCGTTGATTGAACTTCTCTCCGATTCCATTTCATTTGGTATTAACTGCATAATCGTAACGTTAGATTCACAACTTGTGGTATTACAAATTGCTAATGTTTATACTTTTAGAAATCCGACACTGCATCGTTTGTTCCTAAGAGTTCTAATTTTGGAAAGACACTTTGATTATATTCAATATCAACACATTTCCAGAAATTTGAACACTTTAACTGATTCATTGGCTAATCAAGTTTTAGACATACATTTACAACACACGTAAAGAAAACATTCACATCATTGAATAGGATTTCACAATAAACATAGGAAAACACCGAAATTGAATAGATAGATAGTTATAGGTTTTTACAAATTTGTGCCCAAGACAAATTGGTCATCTGACCTTAAAATGTACACAAAAATGTCAAAATTAAACTAGTGGTGCTCATGGTAACATGTTATAGATCTAGATATCCTACGCAGTAACTGCATCTAATGGTTAGGAACCCCAATAGTGTGTCACTGCAATCACATGGGTAACTCTTCGATCCAGAAATCCGAAATCTCGAAGGTCAACTCATCTATGTGCTGCCATAGCTCAATCAGAGTCTCATCCATATCAAGGTCTTGAAGGATTGATCTCCTGACAACCCTCTCTTCTGGCACATATGCTTCGTGCTCTGGTTCCTCCACCGGTTAAACTCGACCAACATCTGCATTACATCAAACCTTTAGTTTAGTATTTAGAAAACATCAAAATACAAAAAAATTGTATAAACCTTAGGAAAATGAAAAAACATGGTCAAAAAATTCTTACCTATTTCACCCCACTGAGCACCTTCTGGTAATGCTAAATATGGATCTCCTCAGAAATCAACGCCTGCGTATGCATACTCATCGATGGCAATAATCTGTCACCAAAACCAACGAAGAATGCAGTAGAGAACACAATAGATGACTGGCTTGCGTGCCTACTCATGAGTTCTACCCACCTCTGCATCTGTGAATATCTAGGACTAGCTATATCCAACGTCACATGTTGTGGTTGCATCAGCGGAATCCATTCCAAGGAAAATGATACGAGGATCGAACCATAATTGAAATTTTTCTTCCTTCCTCCCTTTTCTTTATTCATTTGTTCCTTTATCTGAGATAGTACATCTTCAGACTAGTTGAGGACTTTTGGCTCCAAACACTCAAGCGCATACTGCATATACGATCTATTCACTACATGTAGTGTAACGATGCCGACAAGTTTTGCGATCGTGAAAAGGATAGTTTTCAAAGGAAAATATCTAACAGTATGGATGTTTATCTTTCCATATTTTCTAGGCTCTGCCACTGGATAGCAATACTGTAGAATATAATCCCTCATAGTCTCTCCACCTAGAGCACTCCCTGAGAGTGAAATAGGCAAGCCTTTCCTCGACAAAACTGTGAGAAATTACACGTCCTCAACTGTTATAGGAACCACTTGGTTCTTAATATGAAATGCTTCTATAGCTGGATCCCATGCTCGAACTAAGAACTCCAATAGTTCTATTTTTTGCCTCATCCCTGACAACCGAAAGTACTTTAACAGTCCACAATCTCTTAGGGCTCTTACTGTGCTCGGATCATTTAGGGCAATCATATCCTGTTCTTCATGTTATTTTTCCCTCCATGTAATCGTCATTATAATTCAATGGAAACCTGAAATACAAACATAAGATCCATTAGATTCCGTTCATTGCAAAAAACTAGGCAAATTTTGGGCATAATATGAAAAACAAAAATTTAGATTGCACCCAACGCACTCCCTAACAAGAGATAGTGCTTTGCATGTGCAAGTAACCTTCACTGTACTTGCTATGCAATGTAGTTTTCAACATGGTAGGGTGCATTTCCCTATTTTTGGGTAGAGTTTAACCTAGGGGCCTTAAAACCCTAAAATTTGTAGAAATTGGAAATGAATTGAATACTGAAGGAAAGATAAGGTTCATGGTACTAACCTAGATCAAACGACAATGAAATTCGTCCACAGAAACAATCACAATCAACAGCTGAAGTTCGGGGGAAAAATCAGGTTCAGATCTCCAAAATGCAAATGGTAACTATGGAATGGTAAAAATGAATAGTGAAACTACTTTTAAATAGTCATTTAATTATTTGCAAGTTAAATTTATTGATATGACTATATTTTTGTTATGTTTTTGTCATGAAACAGGTATTTTTAATCTGTTTGATGTTGTTCTGAACATGGTCTACAACTGATGAAAAGATTAATCGTGCAGATTTATTTCAAGAATGATTTGACCACAAAGCATACCTTTTTTCCTTATTTTTCGAGCTTTGTTAAAAACGAAAAAGGATTTGAAGCACACTTTTATCTCTTTTTCGAGCTTCGATAACAACAAAAAAGGAACCCCTGGAGTCTTCTTTCAACTCTTTTCAGACTCTGATAATGTGAAAAGATTGGTGAGCACTTGTCTTTTCGAGCTTGTAAAAGTAAATGAATTGATATCTACTCAGTATAAGTTTAACCCTTTTTCGGACTGAGATAGATTATTTACAAAAAAGGAATACCTTGGTTAAACATGACCAAAGAGGTTCTCTTAGATATTATTTTACACTTTTTCGGATCTGAGCGATAACTTTATGAAAAAGTACTTATGGAGTTCTCTTTCGTCCTCTTTTTCAGACTCTCTAAATATGAAAAAGGACTGGGCTATCACTGTCGTTAAGCTCGTTAAAACATAAAATAGTGATAGGCTTGTCGATCATGGCAAGAATCGAGTTTCAATCATTGCTAGACTCATTAAATTATTAAATAGCGATACTTTATTCGCCCGAAGGGTTGAATTATAAATCAAGCATATGTTATCCTCCTCAAGCTTGTTAAAAAAAAATAAAGAGGTACTAGTTGACAAATGACTGGGGAGAATTTGGGAAAGAAATCAAGAAATTTTACGGTAGCAGGTCGCTCTTGAACATGACGCTTCCTTCAGTCCATGTCCGTGAATTTTTGGGTTGGGTAATCTTCTTGACGGTTCATTCATACCTATGGTTCATCATACCTTCACTTCGGTTTTGGGTCAATGCTGCCAACTCATCTTAGTGTCGTCGATATGTTCAAGAGAAGTCATCCAGTGAATACTGATCCTTTTGCAATACTCATAAACCTTCATTCTCATGACTTTCATCCCTAAAAATTGCTATATCAAGTCATACCTTTGTCTCCAAAATCTTTAACTCCTGTTTCGCAATAAGGTGATTTCCTATCGACAAAAAATCATTATCCAGGAATTTCACTTAGAAACATTTGATTCTAGTACCATGAGGCTTGTTACAGCATTGACAAGATCCTCCCTTCCGAACCTTTGACCAAATTTTTTTTTTTGGCGTTCGACATAAAATCATCTATTCACGCCTTACAAAATGTACTACAGTACCTTGAGGGCCATTGACATTAATGGTGGTTCTCTCGCATTTGTTAATAGCTCACATCATTGGCTGGTAATCAAATGATGTCTTACCATGTTTGACTACAAATCATATATTCGCATGGCTAGACTTGTACCCGAATGATCGAGTGAACAAGATAAGAAGATCCCAGATCTAGTTTCAGCCATCTGGGTTGCGATTTTAGGATTTTTGTACACATCATATATACGGTGAACTTACATACAGATCATCATCCGAACATGGGCCTATATCTGTAGGCATGTTTGTATTGGGCAACATTCCAATATAGACGACTTTCTGAATTATGTGCATGTTATTAGATTGTTTATGTGTTGAACATGGGAATGCATACCCTCAAAATTTCATGATCAAAGAGGATATATGATGATGTAATGTATTGTAATATTGATGCAGGTGACCACTCCACTTCATCTCCAGCCCATCACAGTGTAAAGCATCTCAATCAAAATGTTATTATTATTATTCCGACTTCAATGCTTCAGGGGGAAATTGTTATAGGTCAATTTGGGAACCATTCCCAATGAAATGGTTAACTGAACATCATCTCCAGGACCAATGAATAAGGTCTATCATCCCCTATCATTTCAGTTGTTATATGCCCTAAGACAAATAACAAGACAAATCATACATGATTTTAATCAAGCAAAGGTTTCCAAGGTTTGAAGTTTATAATATATCATATCGGAGCTCACCAATGCTGCCTCTAAAGGGACTAAGTGCATTGCATATGCAGATAGCACCATTCAGGGCTGCTTTTCAAAGCACTTCCCGACATTCATGAGTGCGTTGGTCACATTGGGAGCGAAATTCTCATTGTTTCAGAATCTCCACTTGGCCAATGCCTTATAGAAGAGTTCACATGTGTCAAGCTTGAAATCCATGTGTCCATTTGACATCTACAAGATTGGGAACATGCCTTGCCTATTATTATAATTTCATCAATTGAAAAACTACCTATAACTCCTCTATAAATTGAGCATAGATCTTAGTGCTTAGTAAGGAAGAATTTGAGTAGAGAAATGCTGATGGAATTTCAATTGAGGTGAATATTTGTGTAACAAGCTTCTGGAGAGATTTATACTGTGATGAGGCTGGGATGCTGCTGGTGATGGTCACTTCAAATCAATCACTTGGTTGTAACCTCCCCTTCTATTCTTTAATAAAGAGTACAACTTACTTTTCCCTATATACATCTGTATTGGCTTTGATTTTCCATATTGCAAGGTCTTAGTTGATGTATATGGTTTATGCTTTACTGAATTAGCTAACTAACTTGAATAGACATCTGCATTATTGCTATCTTCCTTTTTTTAGTGTTCATTCTTGGAGGAAATATTTTGCACAGTCGACTGGAATTTGAAGCTACAACAGAAGTGATAGAAGGAGTCATTTGGATGCGCTTGGATTCCAAGTAAGCCTCTAATCAATTTTGTGTGTCTATTCTTAGTTAGGAAAAGTAGTCGTATAGTATTTAACCTGTTGTTGTAGATTAGCACCTGTCTAGGGAAGAGTGTTTTATCCGTAGTACACAATTCCACATAACAGGTAGGTTTGTCCACTTGGGTCGATTGGGCCGTGTGTATCTTCCATGCACAGGTTGGAAACCCTTGTCATCCCGAGATTGTGTTGCACCCCTTACTTCTTCTACAAGGGTTAGTGGGAAATCTCTAAATAGGTGGCCATACTCGTGGAAATCCCAACATTTGAATGAGACATTCTCATAATAAAGTGGTTGAATCCAGGTGGTATCATGATAGTTCATATATATGGATTCAGGTAGGGGTTGAGATATGTTCATATGAACACAAATCCTAGCATATGCTGCATGGCGATAACACTTAGTGATCTCAGATGTTCTAACAAATTATCCTATAGAGTTCCCGATACCTTCTAGAATGTCTACTTCCTAGAATTCATCTGGTAATTAGTATATTTGAACCTAAAATGGTGTAGCTATGAATTCCTCCTTCTCTGGGTTGTAGTTTTCTTCCCAATATCGGAGAAAAAGACCCACACAGCCCATGAAGTAAGACTTGTTCTCGAATATTTTCTTCCGATATTACAGATCTTCAAATATGACAGTGAAAAAAACACTTGGCTCAGATTCTAAGTTCAAATTTCCCTTGTGGAGCCCATTTGTAATAGATCCAGATCAGTACATCTTTCTCTTTGGGCTAGATCCCTAAAAAATTGCAGATCATGGCATGTTCTTTCATATATTGTCGTGCATTTTCCAATCATTTAATTGGAATGAAAAATTTGGGATTGACGGTGGATTTTGGTAGGTAATGGCTACATCCTTATTTTTCTTGTGATTGTGCCCCCATTATAGGGGTTTTCGCAGTAGAATCAGATCCGCCCAGTCCATTTGTGGGGCGGCCCTCGACAAAAGGAGTGCGGTTCACTGCATCTCGGAAGGACTGCGACCCCTCACACCACAACGAGGGGCAAGTCATCGAATTGAGCACTCACTCACCAGTATTGCGAGGAAATCCATGAGGCAACCACACGGTTGGTGGAGGGTCTACAGTCTGTTTGGGCTGTTAATTGGAGTGATCAACGTGAAACCCTAACAAAGTGTTTTCACTTTGTTCACCAACCATATTAAATGAATACACTGTTGTAATAAAATACTACTACAATTTATTCAACCATCATGGAGAAATTATTTTGTTGTTACATATGTAACAACCGATCCAATGGAGATGACTATAGCATGGAACCAATTGTAGCTGTCCACTTCAATAATCATCATCACGAGCACTCCAACGTTAGTATCAATCAAATCACCCCTCGGTAAGTCATTCAAAAAGAAGATTGTTTATTTATTTAGCGATTATGGAAATTAATACGTCATTTCATTCTGAAGGCTGAGGATGACCTTTGAATTTAAGTTGGGTGGGGTGAACGAATCATTTTTTGATTCGTGACATAACCCGATTTGAAGTGACAATACTTTTTAATCATTACAACTTTTCATGGCTGGTCATCTCATTAATTCGAACCGTATCCAAGTCATATTTTCATACCTTTGAATTAATTATGAAATGATAATCCACACCACACATTTTCCCGACTTGATATCCTTTCCTATCACCATAATATCCACCCCGAAGTAGCTCTGCACCCTCATTGCACATATTTTTCAAGAATTGTGACGATAAGCAAGCGAAAGTTCATAGTGATTTTTGTAGAAATTAGTGAAGGGTATGTAAAGTGAAGGATGGGAGGAACAGTAGTAAGGTATGAACCAGATTCCATCGAGGCTTTGGAAAAATTCCCGGAAGCATATCAAATTTTTAGAGAAGAAGGACGGATCGAGTTTTTCAAGTGACTCAAGGAGTAGAATGAGAGTGTTACGTTGGAATTTGCTCAAAATATAAACAGGAATAAAACAAAATTCAAAGGCCTAATATTGAAGATTACGAAGGAAGTGATTGCTAGAGTAACAACACTTCAACTCGAAGGGAAGAGGTGGTTCAATCGGAAATTTAGTGACCCATCCCTTAAAGTTGAATTTTTGTAGGGAGAAGAATAGTTGGTCAAGAATGGAAGAGGATTTGACTTCCTTTCCCTTCCTCAACCATGGAATGGTGTTTCCCTATTCATTATCAAGTAAATTACATGTGAGGAACGCTCAACAATAATTTTCAACTATCATTTTACATTGACGAGCCATCTTCGGCATGGGAAAACGGTTAATATTCCCATTTTTCTATTGGAAAATTTGAAACACATGTTTGCCTCGGTAAAGGTAGCCTCACATCAAAAGAGCTACATTACCAATCAAAACCTCATAAAACAGATCGTAATGGAAGTTCTGGAGCAAAAAGGAAGAAATTGGGAAGATTTTATCGATGAAGGAACAAAAACCCCATGGCATAGACAAGCTGAAACTTCTATAGATGCCTTGGGGGAAGATGATACAACTAACAATAAGGGACAATATTCAAGAATTAGAGTTAAGAATAGGTCACTTGAGAAACCTATGGGTGGAAAAAAAACTGAAGAAAAGGGTTAATTTTGATACTGAACCAGAACTCTTGCCACTGTCTAAGAGGAAACCATGAAAGAAGAAAGAAAAAAAGGTGAATAAAGAAGAGAAAAAGAAGAAGAAGAAGAGGAAAAAAACTAGGTAGGATGACACGTCTTCATTAGGTAAGGATGAAACCCAAAATTTTCTGTTTAAAATTAAAAAACTAGAAGCAGAAAATAAGGAATTAAAGCATAAATTAGGAGGTAGAAAAATTGAAACAAAGGTTCCGAGGCTCGATACATTGACCGAGCTTTTTGATAATATGGGATCAAAAACCACACATGGAAATTTATGTATATCATGTGTTGAGGGTTTCGCAACAACAAGATACAAAATTTGCATTGCGGACAACATCTCAGAAGAAACCCAAACAAAACCATGGTAGGTTGAAACACAAGAACCTGTTGATGATGTTTCAGATACAAAAGAACCAATTGTTGAAACAAATCACCCCATGGATTTTAACCTAGAAACCAACACACAAGAACCCACCAATTATGTTGCTGGTACAAAAGAACCAACAATTGAGACAAAGGTTTCTAGGGAAGAAAAATCGAGAGTTGTTCCACAAGAGACTATCAATGAAGTTGCTGATACAAAAGAACCAATAGTTGAGGTAGAGCAAATCAAAGCACGAGATGTCATTACACCCTCTACTATTGTTGAACATGAAACAACACTAGAAAGTAAAGCAGGGTGACATTCATAAATACTTTTGTTGATATCAGAATTGGAGAATTGGAAGCAAATGGCACTTTCCCTGAAAAGGGAGTGATTTATTTGGAAGAACATTAGAAGGATATTCATACCCTTAAATATCAGTGGGGTGAGGAATTTCTAATGGAAGAGATGATAAACTGGGAAACAAGGAAAGCTAAGATGGAAAAGGAAGAATAAATACAGAAACTGCAAAAATAGGTCAAGGAAATGACTAAAGAAAAAGGTAAAATGTATGAGTTATCCCTAAATATTTTAGTTTGTAGGCCACCATATCCATCCTACCCAATCTTCTTGTGGGATAAATTTTATATTTTCTAGTTGAAAGCTATCCATGAAAACAAAGCCTACAGGAGTGTTGACGGGGAAATTTGTCCGGCCAACAGTAGGGGATCTCCCCGGTAGAAAGTCCCAATTAGACCTTAAACCGTTTGGAGTAGGGATCCCGTCCGGGGTGTGGGTCCGGCTACCACTTAAGATGACTTCCCTTCGGTCTCAAAAGAACTTGTTTGAACCTGCGGACATGCACTTATTCACATGATACAGAATACAAGATTAATGTGTTAAACACGAATCAAACACTATGCATAGCAAGATTATAGATAAAGCACGTACACCTCAAGAGATGTCATTAGCAACACATCTTTTGTGGGGTAATGCTTGTACGGTAGTCTGATCACAAAAGAAATAGTTATTTATGATAAGATACCTCTCCACTTCCTGAAAGATGAAACGAAATGCTAACAATATAGTTCATTAACATTCATTAATAGAACAGATAATAAAATGAACATCATTGATACAACACGGATAGCCATGACGCATAAACGATGACATGAATAATGCAGCTTCTTTAATCATAGGATATTCTGAAACTGTACAAGAAATACGCAAAGTGTTCATACAGCAAAACACATCATAACCATAGGGTATTTTAACAAGACTCTATATTCATATGCTCAAGTGTAGAATCTTTCAATACAATTGCATGTAGCTCTTGAGTTTTCCCAAAAAAGAAAAGCCCTTTACAAGTTCCCGAAGGAAGTATTTATAATGCCAAAAATGTCCGTTGGGTTCCCTTGACTGTTCGCCTTCTTGACCGTTGGGTTACCTTGCGACCCACTCATTCTGCGACCTGGGTGAGTGATGCGACCTGCGACCTAGGTAGAAGATGCGACCTGCGACCTAAGTAGGAGATGCGACCTGCGACCTGTCCTGTTGATGCGACTTGCGACCTGGCTTTACTTGTTGCTCAGGACTTGCTGCTGCCGGGCCGTGAAATATTAAGGTCAGGGACGTCAATCTGTTGCTCCTTCAAAAAATCCTGCAATGTCCTGTATTCTGCTGCTATGGGGGCAACCAGAGGTACCTCCTCCTTCAGCCTATGCACACATTCCAAAGCGTTTGGTACTAAGGTCTCCCTTTTCTGTCCGATCTGATTTGAAAGCGATGCAAGCTTGGTATAAATCCGCGCTGGAGTGGCGATGAATTTACTAAGATGCTCTTGAGATGCCGAGGGTTCTGGATCAGCTGCGGCTTGCTTGATAGGTTGCAAAAACGATTGGATGTCCTGGTTTACTTGTTCCCAGGTTTTCTCTTCTTCTAATGCCCCAAGTGATGGAATGTGATGCAACATATGCATTGAGTCGATACCACTAATCAGGTGGTTGTACGAGGACATTACTTTGTCCAGGTCTTTGGACAATTTGTCTCCAGATTGCATCGCCATGCGGAGTTGAACCTTTGCATCCTGCGTGTGAATCCAGTCCCTCTTAGGCAAATTTTCAGGTGCCTGAGGGTGATGTATTATCCAACCCATCATCCGGTCTAAAGCTTGTGAAGCCTCTCTGAGCTGCTCTTGTCTTTGCCTGGTTTCGATTCGTGCTCTTGCCAGAGGAGCGACTGTTTGTTTAATGGTGAACATTTCACCATATACCTGTCTCATAGTCATTTCCAACACCTCACACTCCTTGAAAATGGCAAGCGAGACTTCATTTGCTGGTAGAGCTTGGTTTCGAAGTTGCTGGACTTCTGCTTTCTCCTGCTCTGCTATCTTTTCGCGTTGCTCAGCTGCGTGCAGTCTGTTTTGTAGAGATACTATTTCTCTACTCATTCGGGTTACATTCTCTTCCGTAGCTGCAGCGAAAGCAGTACCTGCTGATGCTATCATTACCGGATTAGTCCTGGTATCCAAAACTATATCCTTGCCTGTTGACACTGCGGATGAGGCAGAGGGACTTTGTGCTAGTGACCTCCTCTTCTCTTGCCGGATTTTGAATGAAAACTGATCAAATGTGAGCCTAGTCAAGTCAAACACATCTTCTTCCTGTACATGGGGCGATCTGACATCAGAGAGTTTTTTACGGCCCAGAGGTATATCGAGAGGGGTTACCTCAAGGTCGTCCAGTATGTCATCCTCCCTTTCCTCTGTGTTCTTTTCTTGCTCTTCCTTCCTCCGCCGTTCAGCTTCTGATGCTGCTTCTATCTCGGCCCTCTTCTTCTGTTCAGCTGCAGCAGCCTGTTCGGCTTTCTCTTGGCATTCAGCCTCTGCCTTGTCCAGTTCTGCCTTAAGTGCTCGTTCCGCTGCGGCTTGTGCCTCCTTGTCCTCCTTTTCTTTCCTGGCCTCTTTGGCCAGCTTCTTCTTTTGTGTTGCTGTTGCACTCTTTTGGCGCGCCTCCTCATCTTCTTTTAGCTTTTTCTCCTTTTCTTGCTGGGCTTTTGCCTCTGCTTCCTTTTGTTTGATGGATGGAGTTGGCCCTGTGTTGATTCGAGATTTCTTGAGTATAGATGAAGAGGCACCTCCTAACTGACGCCTTCTGTCTTCTAAGTTCTGATCATCTGAGTCTTCCTGGACCACGGCAATTTCCGGAGCGAGTTGTCTTTCAGCATTATACCAGTTCCTTCTCTCATCTTCCGCCGGGCGCTCAAGGTGCTGATAAGTCCACCTGAAATTGGCTTTCCGGCAATGTTCAGGAACTATTCTCTCTGGGTCGTATGTTCTGTTTTCAAGCGCCCCAAATTGATAACCTCTCATTGCTTCTGCTTCTGCTATTACTTCCCTGAAGTCTTTAACTGTGAATGCACCAATGGTGAGGGGTAACGTGGGCCATGGCTTCTTTTTTCCTCTAGACAAGATGTTGGAGAATCCATGTGACATTTGAAAACATACTTCTTGGATAAGCATTTTGTCTGTCACGAAGTGAGGCATAGCATGTGGCGCCTTGTAAGTTCCAAAAACTCGGATGAAGGTGTATCCCGGGAAAGGGAACCAGTGTCCCACTTTAACTAGCGTTTCCTTGGCCCGCCATGACATGCAAGGGGCGTCTTGGCCAAATAAATGTCTGTACAGAGAGGGAATAAATATTTGGGAAATCTGATCTATATCCTGCTTGTATTTGGACTCCCAAAATACCTTGAGTTGCAGATGAATTGCGCGTGATTGCTCGGGGTCCCAGTTGTGCGCCCATCCATCAAACTCTACTCAGGCGCAGACAGCGTCTAGTAGGTAAGAGGCCATGTAAAATTCTGCAGGCATTCCTTCCTCCGGGGCCAATGCCGAGTTCAAGTTGGTCTGCATCGATGTCATCAGTATGCCGGCCCAGTTGAAACGAGTGCCCTGTGTTGTCACATACTCCATGATAGTAGCCCAACTGCCGCTGAAGGTGGAGCAATCTGGGCGCCCGTAAAGTCTGCAGAGCATGGCGGCAACCAATTTGTAAACCTTTCTCAGGCTCGCCACTAGGTACTCTTGGTCTTTCTTGACCTTGAACTTCTCGGGCTCCTCCCACCATTGCCTAATAGTATCAACTACTGGAACGGCGTGAGTAACAGCCCATTCTGGAGAGAAATGCTCGTTTGGGCGAGGCAGTGAGTAATAAATGTGTGCATCCGAGCCTACCAGTGTAGCGAAAGCTCTGCCTTGGTAATCCCTGATCACAAACTTCTCGGGGTCTGTCTTTTGTATGATCCAGTCTATGATCTCTGGACAAGGGAATATGGCTGGGTGCGCCCCTGCCAGATGTAGTTTGGACCTCTTTACCGCCAAGTATACTTCCCGGTCTGGGAGATCTTCTGGAAATTCTTCTTCCGGTGTGGAGAACTCATGACAAATCTGGTACCATCTCATGCTGTCGTCTTTTGAAAAAGTACATAGTGTATCTCGGAATATTGGGGGTGGGGACACCACCTCCAGCTCATCAATCTCTTCCACTTTTTTCTTGTCCTTCCTCCGAGATAGCGGGGGTGCCATGTCACTAGAATCTGAGAGCACAGGTATGCACTCTATGTCGCCTTGAGTTTCACCTGTCAAATTCAGAAAGGAGTCCCACGATAAGAACGACATGGTGATAAAACCAGTTACAATTTAGTGATGAAATCTAGCTGCGTTAATGCAAAACTGGACTGCTGAGTCGCTGGGTCGCGGATCGCACAAACAGGGCCCGGGCGCGACCTTGCGACCTTGCGACCTGGCGACCTGGGGTCGCTGGGTCGCTAGGTCGCTAGGTCGCAGATCTCCGAAAAATGGGAAAACGCGACCTAGCGACCTAGCGACTAGGTCGCTGGGTCGCAGGGTCGCAAATCCCAAAAATGGAGAAAATGCGACTCTGCGGCCTTGCGACTAGGTCGCTGGGTCGCAGGTCGTAGACTGGCTTGCCGGGGTTTTTGCGCGTGCGGCCTTGAACTCTTTTGCCCCCCTTCTCTTGGGAATTTACAAGATTTCTGGGCCCAGGGGGAGCTGTGGCATGATTTCAAAGGCAAAGGGATGATGCCATGGGGTGAAACAACAAACAGCGAGGTTTTGGGCAATTCATGCAACATATAAATTACAAAAACCTCAGAAAACATCAAAGCTCGACCAAAAGACAATTTAAAGGCTAAAAGGGAGATGGGTTTAGTAAGAAAATCATTAAAACGGAAACAGCAGGAAGAAATGGCAACTTACCCGGAAAAAACTCGTCAGTTGAGCTGTCAGAGGCGTTTTCCTTACAAATCGCTGAATGTGAAAAATGCGACCTGCGACCTCCCTTTTATAGAAAGTCGCACGTGCGGGCACTTAATGCAGGTCGCTGGGTCGCAGATTTGTCAAACTTTGAGTTTTGCGACCTGGCGACCTTGCGACCTGGCGACCTGGGGTCGCTGGGTCGCAAGGTCGCTAAGTCGCGATTTTCTGAAAATTACAAAATTGCGACCTGGCGACCTGGCGACCTGGCGACCCGAGGTCGCTAGGTCGCAAGGTCGCATTTTTCATCAGTGTAGGGGATCTGCGACCTGGCGACCTGGCGACCTGAGGTCGCGGGGTCGCTAGGTCGCTAGGTCGCAGTTTTCATGAATTGTTTACTTTTGCGACTTAGTGACTTAGCAATTTCTCTTTGTTTCTAAGGGGCTCCGAAAATTTGAAATGGTGGTCAAAATTTTGGAGGGTGTTGTAGAGACTGCAACAAGGAGCATTTCCACTAGAAAGTTTCTGGATTTATTTCGCTCATGCGATTTCTATGAGCAGAGTCTGTTATGAAAACTCTTCCTAAGTGATATAGTTGGTGAGCATGCTAGGTTGCAAATGACTACAGACCTTGTCCCCTATGTTGGATATTTGCATCTACGAAAATTTATATCTTTCATGAGAAATCAAATTAATTGCCACCTCGCCATAAAATCATTGATTATGAATGAAGAAATGGCGACCCTGAACATAAGACCAAAACATGGTATGACCGCAGCTATGAGGCGAAAATTAAAAATTTTTCTCAATAAACCTGAAATGGTAGAACAATTATCCCTATATAAGAGAAGGATTGTTGGGTTTTGCCTTAATATTTATGAACAAATAAAAAGTAAAGCATTAGTTGGAAGTATGAAACTATGGGAAACTTGCGTTGCAAAACTATAAGGAAAGGATCCCTTTGGGTGCCCCAATTTCGTAATAATTGTTACTTGAGTCCCTGAGTAAGTACAAATTGTCAGAATAATGGGATATTTCTATATAGGGATCAAATTCAAGTTTCCTCTGATATGGCTCCCCGTTGAGAAATACTAGCCTTACTTCCAACTAAGCAAGCATGATGAACGTTCATGGGCACATCGACTCATATCTACCCAGGGGTACATGAAAGAAGATGAAGACACTGTTAGCGCTATGCTTTTAAAAAACTACATGCTAGTTTCAAAATGGATAAGGACCCTTAAAATTCTGAAGAATCTGCATGAGGACATGCAGTGGATTCAGTTGGGGGGAGATGTTGGGTGCAATATTTGAGGATATTTCAGGAATACTTTTTCCCTAGTACAATGTCACTCCCTCTGATTAAGAAGCAACCTTTTTATTTGACATATATAATGCTATTTTTTGCTAAGCCTTCAACGAAACGATTCTTTCTTTGGGATGAATAACTAGGGTATCTTTGGAAGAGTTCTTTTCAGTTTTTTCTTTTAGGTGTTGCCATAATTACTAAGAGCCATGGGTGAAAAAATGTTGTTGTTACTTACTGTTACACGATGTGAGTTTCTGTTACACGCTATTACACCATGGGCTTTCTATTTTCTGTTGTTACACCACAAAGCTGTCGCCACAATGCAAATTGTCAAGAATGGAGTCACAATTTTCAAAGACACCTATCAAGGGTTGCATGAAGTATTTTCATGCGGACAATGAGGAAGATATGAGTAGTTACAATTTCATCTAAACAAGAGTGGCATAACCATAATAAAAATTTATTAAAATTAGTTTGTAACAATTTATATCCTTTTATTATTTCTATTAGCTTAATCAACATGAGAATATCCAGATTCTCATGACTGATTCATTTCAATAATTTTGGGGCTTTGTAAAGAGTTTATAAAAAGAGATTAGTCTCGTGAGGGAATAGGGACGAACGACAGAGATAATACTAGCATTATTGTCTTGTGCTCTTCAACTATTTTAAAACAATCATATATCTAGTTATGTTACAACAATTTCTGTGCTGAATTCTTAAATAGTTTTCATTTTACTCCTACACCTTGCTAGGGAGGAAGGGACCTCCTCTTTAGCAGGGATTGCAATGCTAATAGGATATTTTTTTTAATGTGTTAGTGTGGATTTCTTATGACTGTTTGTTGGCTCGAGGGGTCCTGACCCAGGTTCGGAGGTGAATTTTTGCCAACAAACCCCTATACTACTGGCCCTTTCGGCAGTCTCACCCGAAGCAGTATGGGAGGGTGATGGAACTAGGTTTCCGCACCCTGGGAGAGGGGAGGTAAGTCAAGCAGAGTTGCGTTCGACTTCACAATTATCAGATGATATATCTCATAACCCAGATCTATAGATCCCTTCGCATCCACGTGCACAACACAAATTATAATCACAGTAATCAATAGATCATAAACTCATAGAACAATAACGCAACTAGCACAGCTTATTCTTGCATAAAGTATAACAGATAGATCTATATTAGATGTCTACGCAGCATAAAAAATTAACACAATTACTTCTATAGCTTAACATAGAACCATGCATAACATAGTAGATATCATAGAACAGATTCAGATATTCCAACAACCTTCCACTTTTAGTAATCCTTTAGATCCTTTTACAATACCCAAAACCCAACCTGCGCACATAGCAGCAGGGTCTGCACAAAACATGACTAAGGATCTTTGCGCACATATCCGACATGAGTCCTTTCCCCAATAACCAAAACAGATCTACTAATTCACAATTCACACCAGTCTCAATTCATCTCCCCTATTGACTCAAAATGTCCTTCTATTTATAACGATCTAGCCTAGTCTTTCCTGTGGTCTGTAAACCATGGTTCACGGACTCTAGGTCTACCCTTTGACCCATTACAACACTTTTCGGGGCTTTGAACCACCCCAAAACCCTTGCGCTAGACTAACCTATGCCAAAAATATACAAAAATACTCAAAACTGTCCCAATTCGCAGCCTTTGGAGGACCCTGTTCTAACAGTCCCCCAACACAATCTTGTGACTCGTCCCGAGTCACTATGGTGGTGGACTCCTTAACTGTGTAGGGACCAAGACAATGCTGCCGGAACTTTCTAGGATGCTTTGAAAACTGGCTATCATATAAGAGTTCCAATTCGCCTTCCGCGAACGTCTTCTGGATGATATATCGTTCATGCTAGGCTTTATTGCGGGCCTTCTAGACTTGCTGATGGAAATTCGCAAGAAACCGATCTTCCTCCAAAACCATAAACTGTGCTAATTTCTCCTCCATGACTTTATGTTCTTACATGTTCATAAATTCTGTGATACGCAGAATAGGGATGATATACTCCATGGGCATAACAACTTCCTTACCATAGACCATCCTGAATGGGGTTTTTCCTGTGAGATTCTTGCAGGTTGTTCGATATTCCTAGAGAACAGATGGGATGTGCATGTCCCAATCACTACAATCAGTATTGCATATCTTCATCAGTGCATGTTCCAAGATTTTATTAAAAGCTTCAACCGTGCTGTTGGCCTGTGGGTGATATGGTGTGCTCTTCGCATGATGGATCCAAAACTCCTCGATCAAAGCTTGGATTGTTTCTTTAACAAAGTGCATACCTCTATCGCTCATGGGGATCTTCGGACACCCAAATCTGCTCAGGATGTGTTCAAAGATGAAATGCGCAGTGGTATCTGCAGTACAATATTTTACGGCTTGTGCTTCAGCCCACCTACTTACATAATCAGTGGCAGTAATAATGTAGCGCACACCCATCTTCTTCCCTGGTAGGTTGATAGGCCCGATGAAATCGATAGCCCACTTATCAAATTCTTGTAGAGCCATTTGTGGCTGAAGGGGCATTTCATCTTTGTGGAACGGCCTCCCTGTTCGTTGGCACGTATCGTAGGCTTTACAATAGTCGTGGGAATCACCATGTAGGGTTGGACACCATAAACCAGCTCTCAAGATCTTCTACGCCATTGCCTTCCCTGCGTAGTGACCTCCTACTACTCCGCCATGAGCCTCTGCCAAGATAGCATGCCTTTCATGCTCCAAAACATATCGTCGCAATACTTCATCTTCTCCCATATTATATAAGTGACCTACGATGATGGTAAAATCTGCTGCCCAGGTGACTAACCCCTTCTTCTGATGCACAAAGTACTCTGGAGGTACCGTCCCAGTAGTCAAGAACTGAATGATATCAGTGAAGTGGGCATTTACTACCTTAATAGTAAATAGCTGTGCATCAGGAAATTCGGCTTCCAAGTTGGTTGGATCCTCACCATTATCTATTCAGGACAAGTGATCTGGCCCAACATTCAACTTTCCCAGCTTGATGATGATTTCGAAGTCATATTCCTGAAATAGTAGTAACCATCGGCATATTTTCCCCCCAACACAAGCTTATTTACCAGGTAATTTAAAGCTGAACGGTTTGTGAACATTTTGAAGTGTCATCCTAACAAATAATGTCGATATTTATGCAAAGCGTAGACCATGGCCAATCCTTCCCGATTTGTAGTGGAGTAGTTGCGTTCTGCACCAGAGAGTTTCCTACTTGCAAAGGCAATTGGATGGTCAACATCTCCTTCCCCCAGTTGCGTAAGGACAAACCCGAGGGAAATGGCTGATGCATCGACGTGAACATGGAATACCTTCTTCTAATCAGGAAAGATGAGAATAGGTGTCGAGAACATATTTTCTTTAAGTAACTTGAAGCTCTTTTGACATTTATCATTCCAAAAGAACGATACATCATTTTTGAGCAATTTTTCCATAGGGGCAGTAATCAGTGCGTAGACTTGAATGAATTTCTTGTAGTAGCCTGTGTGTCCGAGGATCGAGTGCAACTTTTTCTCTATGGTTGGTACTGGAAAGTTTATGATAACTGCAATTTTGGCAGGATCTACCATCAGTCCCTGCCGACAGACTATGTGGCCGAGCAAGATTTCGAAAGGTATGCAGAAGATACACTTCTTGATATTTAGGGAAATCTAGTGCTTCTAGTAGGCATCCAACATCATGCGCAGGTTTGATACATGTGCCTTTACCAGGCCGAAGATAGTCCAATCATCAAAATACACCTCGAGGAACTTGTGGATGAATTCCTTCAATACTGCGAAAACGACCCGCTAGAAGATAGCAGGGGCATTTTTGAGCCCAAACAACATAACATTATATTGGAAAGATCCCCACTCAGTGGAAAACGTGGTTTCGTTGTAGTCCTCAGGTGCAATTCTGATCTGATGGTATCCTGAGAACCCATCCATGAAGGAGTATACTTCCTGTCCTCCCACACTGTCTAAGATTTCATCTGAGAATGGTGTCGGGAATGGATCATGAATGCAGACATAATTCAACTTGCGCAGGTCTACACAGATCCGAATCTTCCCCTTAGTTTTTTTCTCCTGAACCACCATTGGAATGACCTTGTTTGATTGTTCAACAGGTTCAATGATACCCGCAACAAGCATTTTTTCGAGTTCATCCTTGACCTTCTGCTTACACTTGGGGTTAAACCTATAAGGTCGCTACTTTACGGGCTGTGCATCGAGTTTGAGAGTGATATGCATGACCCCTAAGTCCCCCGTGATCCCCTTCAGCTCTGAAAACTTTGTCAGGAGCAAGTCCTGGTAGTCTGTAAGTAATTTGGCCACTTTTCCTACTATATCCTCATCTCATTAGTCCCTAATCTTAGCCATCTTAGGGTGCTCTTTCGTTCCAATGTTTACTTCATGCAGCTTGAGAGGCTTAGTGACATCGACTTCCTGTAGTGGATTTCCTTCAACAATGCACTCCCCTTCCGATTTCAGGATAGAGACATACCATGGATCATCTTCATCATCCTCCCTCACCAAACTACGATAGTTGATAATATCCTGCATCTGAGTTTCCCATGTCAGCGCCTTGGATACTGCAGGGGAGCCAGATTTACCAAACAAAAATTCATTTATGTCCTGCAGAGCTTCTTCAAGCACCTCGGAACCCCCTATTAGTCTGAATGTTCTTACGAAGTCACTCTTCAGAGTTTCTCAATGGCGGGTGCGTTCATGTAGCTTCTCGTCTAGGTACCATGTAGTAGGGATCAGACCCAATGCATGAATGAATAAGTGCACCCACTCTTCTATAGTTTGGTTTCCCCACATCTTCGTCCATGCAACCACGTGTTCATGCGGATCCCCTGGGCCAAGGAACATCTTGACCTGCCCTTTTGCTGGAGTCTCAAATCGCAGGAGCATCATGTCCCGACAATCCTCCCACTCCTGGAACACTCCCTTATGCGTATCCCACCATCGTGAAGGGGTAGCATGCATAGCTATGTTAAGGGCACATAAACTTCGTTCTCTAGGAGCCTCTACTTCAAATTCATACAAAAAATCCCTAACGTTACCAGCACCATCAAAATATGGTAGATATCTTACCTCTGAGGAAATGCAGCGGAAGTTCTTTGTGACCCGAAGGCATCGCAGCTCAGAGACCTTATGTAACCGATTGTGCTAGTTCTCTATCTCCTCGTCAGAGTCAGAGAAGCATTCACTGTCCTTTTCCTAGCAGAGTACTCCATCCACCGTGGGGTTGATCCAATCTTCATCCCGTGCCGTCAACTTATAGATGTGATCCACCTCTTCTTCGTCGCACACCAGCTCTGTGTATCATTCGCCTTCCGCGGGATCTAATGGTACTATCACCCTTGTACCGTTATTCTCAAACACCATGCTTCTCTTCTTCAAATTAATGATACCTCCCATATATATGGCCTAATATAACCCTATAAGCGTAGGGTAGGGGTCCACATCTTCTACAATCTGAATGACTTCAAAATCGGCCCGGACCTTGACCCCTGTGATATCCACCATGATATTCGATAGTCTCCGCAAGGGTATGATCTTCTGCTGATTGTCCATACATAGCTGGATAGTGGAACATTCCAACTTAAGTTCCCCCATTCATTGCCAAGTCTGTTTAGGTAATACATTCACATCTAACCCTAGGTCTAAAATAACCTGATCCATCTTGTAATCACCGATCTGTGCAGTCAACCGCATCTCCCTACCAGTGCGTTTATTATATCTATATAGTTTGTGTATGTCCTTGATTTCTGGAGGGGGACTAGGTCGTGCTGCGTAGCTATCTATTAATGCCTAAATATTTTCCACAGACTTTGGGTTGCACAGCAGCTTCATACATGCTTGTAAAAAGGGCTTGACATCCTCACTTGCCTTTAGGCCTCCTGGCAGCTGTGACGTATATGCCTCTGCCTCAGTAGATTCCATGCGAGCGGTGACCAATGTTTCTTCTTCATTTATTAGATCCAAACCCTCCTGCTTGATGATTGCTTGTTGGATCAGAGGTTTGGTCGTAGTCTTCTCCCTAGGCCTCGCAGTGGCCATCCCACTGCGTGTTATGACATTCACACTTGGATCTTTGTCATGTAGTTCAGCCTTAACCCTTTGCACATTCTGCGTAGGTGTCAACTGTTTCTCCTGTATCTTTGCTATCAAGATCAGACATTCTTCAATGGCATGGTCCAGCTATCTGCAATACTAGAAAGACTGCCTTGTAGGATTTGGACAGTCCCTGGCAAAGTGTCCTACTTCCCCACAATTATAACAGATTAGTTGCCCTCATCCTTGACCTGTGCTTCCACCTCTCTCGCATCCCTTGCCCCTGGTTGGGGAGCCACCTGCGCTCGAGAGGGATCTTGGCGAGGATGGATCTGACTATACCCTATAGAGGTTCCCTTGATCAATCATCAAATCATACATTCAGAATTTCTATTCATCGTGTCCTACCGATATGCAGAACCTATACCATTGCTGCTTTACCTCTGGGACGTATGCAACAAGGCGAGAACAATGGTTTGTATCATGCAGCTTCGAAACGTGAAAATCATCACATCATCACGCTGGCCCACTTGATCCTACAACTTCCCTAGGGTGCAACGGGCTAGGTCCCCCGGCCTGCATATAGTCTGCTAATAAAGGGTAGTTATCCTTAGTGTGACCACTCGTCCTGCATCGTATGCACCATCTTTCGAGGCTAGCTTCTATTCCTTTCTCCTTTCGCAGGTTCTAGATCTCCATGTGCATCACCTCCAATTGTCCTTAGATCTGTTGGACGCCCAACTGGGCATCATCTCTGGGCGCAACTTCTAGCTTCATAGCAACCTCTAATGCTTTTTCCTATGATTTGAAAGTTTGATGACCAATAGGTATGCGCAGGTGAGGCAACAGCATAGCAATGAACCATTCTGTGTGCTGTTTGTCATCATACTGGAATCCTCCTTCTCTGATCACCTTCTTTAGTTACTAATCGGCCTCCCACACAGACTTAGAAGGCCCTTGCTTGAAATATTTTAGATCAGCCACTATATGAGAGTAGGACTTAGGTTTCTTGAACTGTTGCTTCAAGGCGTTCTTAATCTCTTCAATGGTCACGTTTGCATGTTGGCCGATGTATCCCATGTACCAATACAAAGCTATTCCTTCGAAGGCAAGGGATAGCTGTGCCCTTCTCACCATATCACTAGCTACATTCTGCACAGTCCAGACTGATCCTGCGAAAAACTAGAACTAATCCATGTCTTCATCTCCCACACCCTTAAAGGTAGGCAACTTCATGTGTGCAGCCATGTCGTCTTCCTACGGTGGCGGAGGTGTAGGTGAGTTCTTACCCCTATGCTAGTTGGAAAGTGGTGTGGCTGGAGGACTCTGCACAACTACTTCTCTTACTGGACTGTAGATAGATCTATCTCCTTCTTGGTTGGTCCGATAGTATTTTTCACTTTGTGTCATACTCTCGTCTAGATCAGAGGTCATGCATTCAATGTGGCTACATAGAATACTCTTTTCACACAATAATATCTTAATTAGCAATGGTAAGGTCTTCAGAAACTTACCCTGGAAACCCTTGAAAAATCTTCTCTCTACTTCAGAGTAGGAGATGAACTGATTGATGGAAAATTCTGTCACGAACCCTCCTAGCACACTGTCCACCCAGTGGTCCACCGTGCGAGTGATGGTGTTATCTGTCTTCTCTAATTGCTGGATCAGTTCAGGGGTCCACTGTGTGACTCGCTCATCCTTCCAACGCTTTTGAAATTTGACCAACCTTGCGAGCCACTCCTGGAGCTCGATCACAATTGTTACAAAGAAGATCTCGTATATCTCCGTGAAAATGTACTTATTCTTCCACTCTTCGGTGGTCAACCTCTTACTGTGGTTTTATTTTACTGCGAATTCCTGAACTTTCTATTCAAACCATTCATCAATTTATTTTCTTTTAGGTTTAATATACGGCCTTGACATTACCCGATCCCTCTCTCAAAATGCTCCCGGTCCCGGCAACGGAACCATTTGTTGGCTCGAGGGGTCCTGACCCAGGTTCGGAGGTGAAGGTTTGCCAACAAACCCCTATACTACTGGCCCTTTCGGTAGTGACCTGCTTGCACAAGTCAAAGTCTCACCCGAAGCAGTATGGGAGGGTGTTGGAACCAGGTTTCCGCACCCTGGGAGAGGGGAGGTAAGTCAAGTAGAGCTGCGTTGGAATTCACAATTATCAGATCATATATCTCAGAACCTATATCTATAGATCCCTTCACATCCACATGCATAACACCAATTATAATCACAGTAATCAATAGATCATAAACTCATAGAACAATAAAACTAGCACAACTTATTCTTGCATAAAGTATAAAAGACATATCTAGATCAAATGTCTATGCAGCATAAACAATTAACACAAGTACTTCCACAGCTTAACATAGAACCATGCATAACATAGTAGATATCATAGAACAGATTCAGATATTCCAACAACCTTATGCTTTCATTAATCCTTCAGATTCTTTTACAATACCCAAAACCCAACCTACGCACACAACAGCAAGGTCCACACATAGCACGACTAAGGAACTCTGCGTACACAGCCATCAGGAGTCCTTTCCCCAATAACCCAAACAGATCTACTAATTCACAATTCGCACCAATCTCAATTCATCTCCCATATTGACTCAAATGTCCTTCTATTTATAACGATCTAGCCTAGTCTTTCCTGTGGTCCACAAACCATGGTTTGCGGACTCTAGGTCTACCCTTTGACCCATTACAACGCTTTTCAGGGCTTTGACCCACCCCAACACCCTTGCGCTAGACTAACCTATGCCAAAACTATACAAAAATACTCAAAACTGTCCCAATTCGCAGCCTTTGGAGGACCCTGTTACAACACTGTTTCACACATTTTATTGTGGAATATATAAACTTCTTCTTTCATATTTATTGTGTGTTGTTACACATGCTAATCAATTCTATGTTATTTAATTGTTGTTACATATTTAGCTGATACTATATGGCACGCTTATCTTTATTCTGAAGTTCTTATGAAGTGTAGATTATTCCTTTCCGAGTGTGTTTCATTCCTGCAGTGTGAATTTTAATTCCTGCAAGTTTTTATTTCCATTTTTCAAGAGTGTTTTAATTTATGCAAGTGTGTCCAATGACATTTTTTTCTATTTTACCTGGCTGTTACGTGTATCGACATAGATAGTGCAGACATATTTGAAATAAAAAGGCGTACCCTGGTTGATAATTAATGATTGTGGTTTAGTTACTTTAGGAGTGATAAAATCACATAAACATTACCAAATAATAAGCACTTATGAGACGAATGGGGAGAGAATGCACTAAACTGCCCAAACATGGGCTATGCTCCTTACAATGAATTCCTTATTGACTCTTAAACCCCAGAAAGGGACCATAAACCTCTCATTCATGAAGTAGTGCTCATGAGGAGAAGGAAGTTAGTTTTGTGATTCTAGGTTGTTGAGTTTGGAGTATTATAGTGACTAGAGAAATTAGATAAAAAAAAAAATATTTGATCGTTGTAAATGAAAAATGATTGTAACCCAAAGAATTTTAAACTTGAGATTCAAAGCTAGATAAACAAAGTCCAATATTCAAATGTGTTAGATAAGGATACCAAAGACAGATCCCTCTTTTTGAATAAGGTAGACTAAAAAGAACTAAACCATTTAGTTTTATTTCTCCACATGAAGCACTAGAAAAAAGAGAATCTTAGAGATTGTAGAAAGTGGGAAGGGATTTCCTTCTATGTTGTGAAGACCCTTAGTGGCCATATTTGTTGTTTGATGAGCCCAAACTTAGTGCTTGCATAGTTTCATAACTATTTCATAGCCAATGAAATAAATTTTCATTGATACTCTATACACTAAAATAAAATCTTTGTTGTTATTCACTAAGCGAAGCATCCATTAAACATCAGATATGGTTGGGGGTTGGCTAGTTGTAAGAAATTTTTAGTGTAGTTTTTGCTACGATTTTACGTGTATTCCTTTCTTGTGAATTAATTGTAAATTTTCCTCTATACTTCATATTTAAATATTATTTTGGATTCATTGTGTATGTGTGCAATGGTAGGTTGAGAGTTGTATGGTTGTAATGAATATGCATGACACATGATTAATTTGTTAAGTAGTTAACATAATAGGCCTGCATGTTGAAATACATTCCTTTATAAATATGAATGTTGTGTGAGATGGGATCCTTTCATCCATGATAAATGTGATCGTTATGTGGTTAATGTTCATGAATTCATAGGTTATCCTTGGATGTGTTTGACTATGTTATATTTACATGCATGTTTGTAATCATTTATGACATTTTGTGATGTATGGTGTGTTTCCAAAGGAGAAGGACTGATAGGTTGGTGGTCTTAGTTATTATTAAGCTTTAGGTGAATAAAAAAGCTTAGGATGCCCTATATAGGCCAAAGGATCCCTTTTCTTGTTGTGAGGATTGACAGGTTTTGTTAACGATGACACCCAAAAGAAAGAGTAGAAGCCATAATGAGGAAGGAGAGATTTAAGAGAAAATAATGTCTAATGTTTAGTATGGAGGAGTTCACCCAATAAATATTAAGCTAAATTAAATCCTAAGGAAGAACTTAAGTGGTTCATGGATCTCTAGTTTAAGTCTTAGTTTTGGCCAAAAAAAAGAAATTTTATGGTTTGACCCTTATAACTCAAGCTAAATAATTTTAGGAATGGGCACCTTAGAATGAAACTCTTTGGAAAATTCAAGATGGTATTCTCTCTTGATATGGCGGAGTATTGAAAATTTGGAGCTTGGGTAGCCCATCCTTACCCTTAGTCAGATATATCGATGAGAGTGAGGTGTAGGAGATGGTTATAAGGGGGTATTCGAAATATAAACACATCAAGCCCTTGAGAAAATTGAAGTGAATCATTATGAAAAACCCTTGTATGGAATGGCCTAATGAAACAAGTGTTAGTTGGAAGCATTTGATCCCATAAAAGGGAGCATGAAGCGACGATACTAAAAATTTGGAACCTTGAAACATTAGACTAAACAAAGTATCAAGTAATAGGAGAACCGAGGGGTGATGTCACGATTTTATGAGATGGTGATTCCATGTGTATGTCATGTGTCACTTGGATTTGGTATTTTTGACATGCCAACCTTGAAAATATGAGTGACATGGAACACATTAATAATGCCTCATGGAAGGGGATATGTCATCTTATCCAATGTGTTAAGTGGAGATTTTTCATCCATGATTGACGTGGAATACCAAAATATCATATTGACATATCAACATATTAGAATTTCAGGATGATTGCATCATGTAAACCATTGTTACCTCAATAACCTGATATACATGTTAAACATGCCATGTGTCAAAATTTTCAGCCTTTTTCATGTGGAAAGCTATGATTAGGTGAAAAAGTTATGAGGTGGTGTGTTGAGGTGGCCTCAGTCCTATTGAATTATTAATGTTTTGTGAGGATTTCCAGTTATGCATTTTTTGTAAAATCTCTAATGAGCTATTTTGGAGTAATGCTACATCAACATTCGATGTATGTAACATTAGCATATTAGAAGGTTATGTTCATATTAGCATATCTTTAAGTTGATTCATCAATATATCGACATATCAAAATGCTCATGATTTGAAGAAAGCACAACTTGTGAAATCACCATTATGGAAAAGCTCTAATATAGCAATAAACCAAAAAACTTGGACCCATGTGGGGGAGATACATGGCTAGGAGTTTCCACGTGGCCATATAAATGATGAAGTGGGACTTTAAAGGGGTGAAAGTTCAGAGACTGTGCTAAGAGCTTAAATTGAAATGAAATTTATATCGTGGGAAAGCTCAAGATGAGAAAAAAATGATAATGGTATCAGGAATGTGATTTAGTGGTTCACCCTCATGTTTGTCTTCAAGACGAGGCACACTTGATAACTCATAATGTCAACCATATGCATTTTATATATTTCAAATTTTATTAAAATAAATATTTTATTATAATTTTATTCAATTACAATTTTATAAGACTATTACTCATAAAATATTAAAACATTTTACTTATGAATATTTTAATATTAAAATTATATTTTATAATAATGATTTTTAAATAAAATAAAATAAGATTATTATTATTTAAAATTTTATTTAATATTTAAAAATATAATTTTTAAATATTTAATTGTATTCAAAATTTTAGTTATATATATATATATATATATATTCGAAATTTCAGTTGTCCTATTGACTTATTAATGTTTTGTGAGAATTTACAGTCATACATTTTTTGTCAAATCTTTGATGAGCCTTTTTGGAGTAATGCTATATCAATATTTGATGTATGTAACATTAGCATATTAAAATGTTATGCACATATTCACATATCTTTAAGTGCATTCATCAATATGTCGACATATCAAAATGCTCAAATTTTGGAGAATGCACAACTTCTGAAATCACCAATATGGAAAAACTCTAATATAGTAAGAAACCAACAAACTTGGACCCATGTGGAGGAGATACGTGGCTAGGAGTTTCCAAGTGGCTATATAAATGATGAAGTGGGCCTTTAAAGGGGTGAATGTTTTGTGAGGATTTACAATTATACATTTTTTGTCAAATCTCCGATGAGCCATTTTGGAGTAATGCTATATCAACATTCGATGTATGTAACACTAGCGAATTAGAAGGTTATGGGCATACTAACATATATTTAAGTTGATTCATTAGTATATCGACATATCAAAATGCTCAAGGTTTGGAGAATGCAAAACTTATGAAATCACCAATATGGAAAAACTCTAATACAGTAATAAACCAACAAACTTGGACCCATGTGGGGGAGTTACGTGGCTAGGAGATTCCACGTGGATATATAAATGATGAAGTGGGTCTTTAAAGGGGTGAAAGTTCAGAGACTGCGCTAAGAGCTTAAATTGGTTGAGCTGAAATTTATATTGGGAGAAAGATCTAAATGAGAAAAAGATGATAGTGGTATTAGAAATGTGATTTAGTAGCTCACCCTCATATTTGCCTTGGTCTTGAATATGAGCCACATACTTGCTAAATCAAAATGTCAACCATATACATTTTATATATTTCAAATTTTAATAAAAGAAATATTTTATTATAATTTTATTCAATTACAATTTTAAGACTATTTATTATTCATAAATTATTAAAACATTTCACTTACGAATATTTTAATATTAAAATTATGTTTTATAATATGATTTTTAATTATGGGGGAGATACGTGGCAAGGAGTTTCCACGTGGCTATATAAATGATGAAGTGGGCCTTTAAAGGGGTGAATTTTTGTGAGGATTTACAATTATACATTTTTTGTCAAATATCTGTTTATATATTTCAAATTTTAATAAAACAAATATTTTATTATAATTTTATTCAATTACAATTTTAAGACTATTTATTATTCATAAATTATTAAAACATTTCACTTACGAATATTTTAATATTAAAATTATGTTTTATAATATGATTTTTAATTATGGGGGAGATACGTGGCTAGGAGTTTCCACGTGGCTATATAAATGATGAAGTGGGCCTTTAAAGGGGTGAATGTTTTGTGAGGATTTACAATTATACATTTTTTGTCGAATATCTGATGAGCCATTTTGGAGTAATGCTATATCAACATTTGAATTTTATGGGCATAGTAACATATCTTTAAGTTGATTCATTAGTATAATGCTCAAGGTTTGGAGAATGCACAACTTGTAAAATCACCAATATGGAAAAACTCTAATACAGTAAGAAACCAACAGACTTTGACCCATGTGGGGGAGATACGTGGCTATTATAAATGATGAAGTGGGTCTTTAAATGGGTGAAAGTTCAGAGACTATGCTAAGAGCTTAAATTGGTTGAGATGAAATTTCTATCGAGAGAAAGATCTAGATGAGAAAAAGATGATAGTGGTATTAGAAATGTGATTTAGTAACTCACCCTCATATTTGTTTTGGTCTTGAATATGAACTACACACTTGCTAACTCAAAATGTCAACCATATTTATTTTATATATTTTAAATTTTAATAAAATAAATATTTTATTATAATTTTATTAATTACAATTTTAAGACTATTTATTATTCATAAATTATTAAAACATTTTATTTATGAATATTTTAATATTAAAATTATGTTTTATAATAATACTTTTTAAATAAATATATAAGATTATTATTATTTAAAATTTTATTTAAAAATAAAATTTTAAATAAATATTATATATATAATTTTATTTTATTATATGTTATTAGGATTATGTTCTAATAATTAAATGTGTTTTATAATGAGTTGTATATATTTAAGAAACTAATACAACTAATTTAGATTTCATATTTCAATTTTTAGATTTGAAAATCTCTTTGAGAGTAGTTTTAGAGATAAAATGGATCTAGGCTGGTTTAATTTCACCTATTAAATAAGCTATATTCCACATGAATACCCACGTTAATATGACAGGTTCAAAATTTTTATTATTTTATTTTTCTAAATAGCTATATTCCACATGAATACCATAGGTTCTCCAAAATTTTTATTATTTTATTATTTTAAGTTATTTTTATTTCATTATTTTTATATTCATTATTTATTTGTTTATTAATCTTTTCATTTAATTGAATTATTTAATGTTTACATAAGGTTAATATTTTCATACATTACATTAATATTTTCATTTAATTTAATTGTTTTTTTTAGACATTATACCATACTAAATTGGAAATACTAAATTGGAAAGTGTTCTTTTCAATTTTTTCTTTTAGGAGGTGCCATAATTACTAAGAGCCATTGGTGAAAAATTGTTGTTGTTACTTGGTGTTACACGATGTGAGTTACTGTTACTCACTGTTACACCATGGATTTTCTATTTTATGTTGTTACACCACGAAGTTGTCATTACAATGCAAATTGTCAAGACTCGAGTCACCATTTTCAAAGACAGCTGTCAAGGATTGCATGAAGTATTTCCATGTAGACAATGAAGAAGATATAAGTAGTTATAATTGTATCTAAAAAAGAGTGGCATAACCATAAAAAAGCTTTATTAAAATTATATTGTAACAATTTCTATTAGCTTAATCAACATGAGAATCGCCAGATTCTCATGACTGATTCGTTTCACTAATTTTGGGGCTTTGTAAAGAGTTTATAAAAAGAGCTTAGTCTCATGAGGGGATAGGGATGGAAAATAGAGATAATACCGACATTATTATCTTGTGCTCTTCAACTATTTTAATACAATCATATATCTAGTTATGTTACAACAATTTTTGTGTTGAATTCTTAAATAGTTTTCGTTTCACTCCTGCACCTTGCTAGGGAGGAAGGGACCTCCTCTTTAGCAGGGATTGCAATGCTAATAGGATATTTGTTTTTATGTGTTAGTGTGGATTTCTTATGACTGTTTCACACATTTTATTGTGGAATATATACACTTCTTCTTTCAGATTTATTGCGTGTTTTTACACAAGCTAATCAATTCTATGTTATTTAATTGTTGTTACATATTTAGTTGATAGTATATGGCATGCCTATATTTATTATGAAGTTCTTATGAAGTGTGGATTCTTCCTCTCCGAGTGTTTTTCATTCGTGTAGTGTGAATTTAATTCCTATAAGTTTTTATTTCCATTATGAAAGAGTGCTTTAATTTATGCAAGTGTGTTCAATGAAATTTTTTCTATTTTACCTGGTTGTTACATATATCGACATAGATAGTGCAGACATATTTGAAATAAAAGGCGTACCCTGGTTGATAATTAATGGTTGTGGTTTAGTTACTTTAGGAGTGATAAAATCGCACAAACATCACCAAATAATAAGCACTTATGAGAGGAATGGGGAGAGGAGGTACTAAACTACCCAAACATGGGCTATGCACCTTACAATGAATTCCTTATTGACTCTTAAACCCGAGAAAGGGACCGTAAACCTCTCATTCATGAAGTAGTGCTCATGAGGAGAAGGAAGTTAGTTTTGTGATTCTAGGTTGTTGAGTTTGGAGTATTATAGTGATTAGAGACATTAGATAAAAATAAAATATTTGATCGTTGTAAATGAAAAATGATTGTAATCCA
Organism: Pinus albicaulis; assembly: GCA_034641835.2. NCBI lineage: Eukaryota > Viridiplantae > Streptophyta > Pinopsida > Pinales > Pinaceae > Pinus > Pinus albicaulis. Next base: position 1,093,596,931 of record CM076582.1, read on the forward strand.
AAGACTTGTAAACATGAGATTCGAAGCTAGACAAACAAAGTCCAATATCGAAATGTGTTAGATAAGGATACCAAAGAGATATCCCTCTTTTTGAATAAGGTTGACTGAAAAGAACTAAACCATTTAGTTGTATTTCTCCACATGAAGTACTAGAAAAAAGAGAATCTTAGAGATTGTAGAAAGTGGGAAGGGATTTCCTTCTATGTTGCGAAGACCCTTAGTGGCCATATTTGTTGTTTGATGAGCCCAAACTTAGTGCTTGCATAGTTTCATAACTATTTCATAGCCAATGAAATAAATTTTCATTGATACTCTATACACTAAAATAAAATCTTTGTTTTTATTCACTAAGAAAAGCATCCATTAAACATCAGATATGGTTGGGGGTGGCTAGTTGTAAGAAATTTTTAGTGTAGTTTTGGCTACGATTTTATGTGTATTCCTTTCTTGTGAATTAATTGTAAATTTTCCTCTATACTTCATATTTAAATATTATTTTGGATTCATTGTGTATGTGTGCAATGGTAGGTTGAGAGTTGTATGGTTGTAATGAATATGCATGACACATGATTAATTTGTTAAGTAGTTAACATAATAGGCCTGATGTTGAAATACATTCCTTTATAAATATGAATGTTGTGTGATATGGGATCCTTTCATCCATGATAAATGTGATCATTATGTGGTTAATGTTCATGAATTCATATGTTATCCTTGGATGTGTTTGACTATGTTATATTTACATGCATGTTTGTAATCATTTATGACATTTTGTGATGTATGGTGTGTTTCCAAAGGAGAAGGACTGACAGGTTGGTGGTCTTAGTTATTATTAAGCTTTAGGTGAATCAAAAAGCTTAGGATTTCCTGTATAGGCCAAAGGATCCTTTTTCTTGTTGTGAGGATTGACAGGTTTTGTTAACGATGGCACCCAAAAGCAAGAGTAGAAGCCATAATGAGGAAGGAAAGATTTAAGAGAAAATAATGTCTAATGCTTAGTATGGAAGAGTTCACCAAATAAATATTAAGCTAAATTAAATCCTAAGGAAGAACTTAAGTGGTTCATGGATCTCTAGTTTAAGTCTTAGTTTTGGCCAACAATTTTTTTTTATGGTTTGACCCCTATAACTCAAGATATTAAGATAATTTTAGGATTGGGCACCTTAGAATGAAACTCTTTGGAAAATTCAAGATGGTATTCTCTCTTGATATGGTGGAGTATTGGAAATTTGGGGCTTGGGTAGCCCCATCCTTACCCTTAGTCAGATAGATCGATGAGAGAGAGGTGCAGGAGATGGTTATAAGGGGGTAGTCTAAATATAAACACATCAAGCCCTCGAAAATTGAAGTGAATCATTATGAAAAACCTTTGTATGGAATGGCCTAATGAAACAAGTGTTAGTTGGAAGCATTTGATCTATTAACATGGAGCATGAAGTGACGACACTAAAAATTTGGAACCTTGAAACATTAGACTAACCAAAGTATCAAGTACTAGGAGAACTGATGGGTGATGTCATGATTTTATGACATGGTGATTCCATGTGTATGTCATGTGTTACTTGGATTTGGTATTTTTGACATGCCAACCTTGAAAATATGAGTGACATGGAACACATTAATAATGCCTCATGGAATGGGATATGTCATCTTATCTAATGTGTTAAGTGATGATTTTTCACCCATGATTGACGTGGAATACCAAAATATCATATCGACATATCAACATATTAGAATTTTAGGATGATTGCATCATGTAAATCATTGTTACCTCAATAACCTGATATACATGTTAAACATGCCATGTGTCAAATTTTTTTGCCATTTTCATGTGGAGTAATGCTACATCAACATTCGATGTATGTAACATTAGCGTATTAGAAGGTTATGTGCATATTAACATATATTTAAGTTGATTCATCAGTATATCGACATATCAAAATGCTCATGGTTTGAAGAATGCACAACTTGTGAAATCACCATTATGGAAAAGCACTAATATAGTAATAAACCAAAAAACCTGGACCCATGTGGGGGAGATACATGGCTAGGAGTTTCCACGTGGCTATATAAATGATGAAGTGGGACTTTAAAGGGGTGAAAGTTCAGAGACCATGTTAAGAGCTTAAATTGTGATGAAATTTATATTGTGGGAAAGCTTGAGATGAGGAAAAAATGATAATGGTATCAAGAATGTGATTTAGTGGCTCACCCTCATCTTTGTCTTCAAGACGAGGCACACTTGATCAAATTTTAATAAAATAAATATTTTATTATAATTTTATGCAATTACAATTTTATTATAAGACTATTACTCGTAAATTATTAAAACATTTTACTTATGAATATTTTAATATTAAAATTATATTTTATAATAATTATTTTTAAATAAAATAATATAAGATTATTATTATTTAAAATTTTATTTAATATTTTTTAATATTTAAAGATATAATTTTGACATATTTAATTATAATCAAAATTTCAATTATATATGGCCTTATTCCTATTGACTTATTAATGTTTTGTGAGGATTTACAGTCATACATTTTTTGTCAAATCTCTGATGAGCCATTTTGGAGCAATGCTATATCAATATTTGATGTATGTAACATTATCGTATTAGAAGGTTATGCAAATATTCACATATATTTAAGTGCATTTATCAATATATTGACATATAAAAATGCTCAAAGTTTGGAGAATGCATAACTTGTGAAATCACCAATATAGAAAAACTCTAATATAGTAAGAAACCAACAAACTTGGACCCATGTGGAGGAGATACGTGGCTGTATAAATGATGAAGTGGGCCTTTAAAGGGGTGAATGTTTTGTGAGGAGTTACAGTATACATTTTTTGTTAAATCTCTGATGAGCCATTTTGGAGTAATGCTATATCAACGTTCGATGTATGTAACATTAGCGAATTAGAAGGTTATGGGCACACTAACATATCTTTAAGTTGATTCATTAGTATATCGACATATCAAAATGCTCAAGGTTTGGAGAATGCTAAACTTGTGAAATAACCAATATGGAAAAACTATAATACAGTAAGAAACCAACAAAATTAAACCCATGTGGGGGAGATGCATGGCTAGGAGATTCCACGTGGCTATATAAATGATGAAGTGAGTCTTTAAAGGGGTGAAAGTTTAGAGACTGTGCTAAGAGCTTAAATTGGTTGAGCTGAAATTTATATCGAGAGAAAGATCTAGATGAGAAAAATATGATAGTGGTATTAGAAATGTAATTTAGTAGCTCACCCTCATATTTGTCTTGGTCTTGAATATGATCCATACACTTGCTAAGTCAAAATGTCAACCATTTACATTTTATATATTTCAGGTTTTAATAAAATAACTATATTATTATAATTTTATTCAATTACAATTTTAAGACTATTTATTATTCATAAATTATTAAAATTTTTTACTTACGAGTATTTTAATATTAAAATAATGTTTTATAGTAATGATTTTTAACTACGGGGGAGATACGTGGCTAGGAGTTTCCACGTGGCTATATAAATGATAAAGTGGGCCTTTAAAGGGGTGAAGGTTTTGTGAGGATTTATAGTTATACATTTTTTGTCAAATCTTTGATGAGTCATTTTGGAGTAATGCTACATCAATATTAGATGTATGTAACATTAGCGTATTAGAAGGTTATGGGCATACTAACATATCTTTAAGTTGATTCATTAGTATAATGCTCAAGGTTTGTAGAATGCACAACTTGTGAAATCACCAATATGAAAAAACTCTAATATAGTAAGAAACCAACAGACTTGGACCCATGTGGGGGAGATACGTGGCTAAGAGATTCCACACGGCTATTATAAATGATGAAGTGGATCTTTAAATGGGTGAATGTGCTATTAGAAATGTGATTTAGTAGCTTACCCTCGTATTTGTCTCGATCTTGAATATGAACCACACACTTGCTAACTCAAAATGTCAACCATATTCATTTTATATATTTTAAATTTTAATAAAATAAATATTTTATTATAAATTTATTGAATTACAATTTTAAGACTATTTATTATTCATAAATTATTAAAACATTTATTTTAATTTATTATTTTGTTTTTCTAAATTTTTTTTATTTCGTTATTTTTTATATTCATTTTTTATTTTTATTATTTTATTTTTCTAAATTTTTTTATTTCATTATTTTTTATTTTATTTATTAATCTTTTCATTTAACTGAATTATTTAATGTTTACATAAGGTTAATATTTTCATACATTACATTAATATTTTCATTTAATTAATTTTTTAATGTTTACATTACATTAATGTTTACATTTAATTTAATTATTTTCATTTAATTGTTTTTTTTTAATGTTTACATTACATTAATCTCTTCATTTAATTTAATTGTTTTACATTGGAAATACTAATTTTTTTTAAATAATATTTAATCATTTAATTTTCTTTTTTTCAAATAAATGTTTATATATTTTAAATTTCAAAAATAAATAATAATAAATATTCAAATTTATTTTATTTTCTTATTATGGTTTAATAGTTAAATGTAAATAACAAATATAATAACATATTATTATTATTTGTATTTATATTTTTTTTCCAAATTACCTTCAAATATATTTTTATTTTATTTTATTTTTTAAATAATATTCAATAACTATTTTTTGATACATTTTATGTATTTCAAAATTTAATAAAAAAAAAAATAATAAATATTCAAATTTATTTTATTTTATTATTATGATTTAATAATTAAATGTGAATAATAAATGTAGTAATATATAATTATTTTCTTCGCCCATATATTTTTCAAAATGTTGTAAAGTCAACTAACTAAAAAAATATATTATATATATACATTTCAAGTTATTTTATTGTGTTATAATTTCATTAAGATGATATATTTATATGTTTTTAAGATAATAAAAAAGTTATTTAAATATTATTTAAAAACCATTTTAATGTATTGAAGTTAATGTTATGTTTAAAATAAACAATAAAATATTATATAGAAAAGCTCTTCTTGGCTTGGAGATGTAAAATCTCTACTAACAGGGTCAACCACGTGAAGGTGAGAGCTTATATGACCCCAAAAACGGTCCATCATTGGCATGGGACTAACCACTGACGCGCACCCACACAATCCATTGCCAATGAGGCATAATCACTCACATGCATACATGCACACAACAAACATAGGGTGCACACAACCATACACATACCCACAAACATTACACATACACATACCCACAAACATTACACATTGACTCACAAATTGACATGTTCAGACACATCACACTTACTATGAACTTTAGAATTAACATTATTTTATGCATGAACTTCAGAACTAATAAGTTAATTAGTATGATATTAAAAATAATGTATATTTGTTTTCGTTATTATATTTAAAACACTTATTATCATTAACAAAATTTAAATTAATATCTATAGTTTATGAAAATGAAAATTATAAATTATCAAAATTAATTAAACCTTTTAAATAAAAATAATTGAATTTATTTATTATATTGATTTTATTTTTAAATAATTAATTTATATGTGCAATTACAAATTAAATCTATTATAAATATTATGGTATTGTTTTTTTCAAGGGATTTGAACCTTGAGTTTCATGGTTTGCATAAAATTTTATAATATAGTAAAAAATATATTATTTTTCGTTTTAAAATGATAAATTAATATTATCAATATTTAAAATTTTAATAGAAAAAAATAATAAAAAATTAAAAAAAATAAAATATTTTCATAAATATTTAAACTAATGTATTTATCAGTTAATATTTTAAATAATATATTTATATAAAGAAATAATAATAGTATATTTATAATCATATAAATAAATATTTAAAAAAATATATTTGCATAAATTACATTCATATATCTACAAAGAAGTAAATAATACACATACAATTGTAACAAAGAAAGATTCATACACACATAAAAAAATAAATTCACACATTCAAAGAATACATTCATACACATACATAGAATACAAGTCAATCAAAGAATACATTCATACACATGCAAAACATACAAATACACAATACACATACAAATATAGCAAATAATAGATTCATACACACATAAAGAATACAATCATACATAGAATACAAGTCAATCAAAGAGTACATTCATACACATGCAAAACATACAAATGCACAATACACATAAAAATGTAGCAAATAATAGATTCATACACACATAAAGAATACAATCATACAAATACAAAGAATACAAGTAAAGAAAACACATACAAACATAGCAAAGAATATATTCATATACAAACAAAGAACACAAGTAAACAAGACACATAGAAATGTAACAAAGAATAGATTCATACACATACAAAGAATAAGAGTAAACAAACAACATACACATGTAGCAAATAATAGATTCATACATACTTAAATAATACATTCATACATATACAAAGAATAGAAGTAAAGAAGAAACATACAAAGATTCATAAACATATAAATAATACAAGAAAATAATATACACACAAGAATAGCGAAGAGTACATTCATACACATATCCAAAATACAAGTAAATGATACACCTACAAATACAAAAAATAATACATTCATACACATACAAGTAAACAATATCTATACATAAGAATACTCAAAAAATACAAGACACAAGCAAATAATGAAGGAAGGAATACAAGTAACCATGAAAAAAAAACATTTATATATACACAAACAATGAAACCACCTCTCTAACACTCAGAATACACTCATACACATACAAATAAACAATGAAAGAATACTCAAAATCATGCAAAATGAAACACTCATAAACATAGAAGAATAAACACTCCAAACAAGTAGATACAAGTAATGCAAACACTCTCAAAAATACATTCACACACATCATATAGAAGTAGATATCCTATTCATTGATGCATACCAAAATAAAAACCTCAACAAATAAATTGTAACTATCCAAATGCAACTAATAAAAACACCATTTCAATTCTCAAAATAATACATTTATATATATACAAAATAAATAATCCAAAAGCACAAACATTTATATATAATAAGTTTATACAAACAAATAATACATAGATTTAAATATTTACAAGCACTCTAAATAATATGTATAGTATTTAATTTAAATATAAATTAGAATATCAATGTAAATATTAAATTATATTTATTTATATATGTGAAAAGAAGAAAAATATAATATAAATATCCTAATAATATATTTATAAATAAAAATATATAATTAAACCAATAAAAATGTCAAAAATCAAAATCAAAACAAAAAGTTAAAAAAAAGAAAAATAAAAAAATTATATAAATATATGTTATAATTGTTATATAATTTATATGAATAAGAGTGATTTTGTTATTTGTGTGTATGTTGGGAAGATGTTTAAAACATTGAAAAAATGTTAAATAATTTATGTGAATAAGAGTGATTTTTCCATTTGTGTATATGTTGGGAAGATGTTTAAAACATTGAAAAATTGTTAAATAATTTATGTGAATAAGAGGGATTTTTCCATTTGTGTGTATGTTGGGAAGATGTTTAAAACATTGAAAAAATGTTAAATAATTAATGTGAATACAAGTGATTTTTCCATTTGTGTGTATGTTGGGAAAATGTTTAAAACATGTTTATAAATTATTATTATAATAAAATAATATACTTGAGATTGTGCATATTGGAGATATCATAAACTAAAGATCATGAAAATCAAGAGTACAAGGAACACAACTCAAAGGAGGGTTACAATTTAACCTTCTCCTAAGAGCCTTTTGGAGGGGTTGAATTCCCCTCCACACAAAAAAAGCCTACTCCTTTTATTAATGATTGTTTGTGTTCATATACAATTCTTTGATGGGCCCATCTAAAAAAAAGAAATATAAATATTTTTAATTACAACATTACAAAACATAAAAAAAATTGATAATGTCTTCAGCTGGCTCATGATCAACTTAGTATTGATAAATTTTCTACAACATACAACATTGAAATGATATTGTTAGTATACAAACACTTCATAAAAACTAGTAAAATAATTAAATTCACAATTCATAATATGTATATAAAAAACATTAATACAATATAATTATGCAAAGTCATACAAATATAATCTAATTTACCAATTTAATATAATACCAATTAAATTGTTCCCATGATACTTGTTTAGCTATTTGAAAATAGTTTGAATATAAAAATCTTTAAAACAATAATTAAATAATTCCATTAATAAAAATAAAAAAGACAAAAGCCATGCTCAAGACATAATAAGTTTATAAGTTTTGTTTTAACCAAACATAGATATTTGTTAAGTTCTTAACAAGTTAATCCATACATTTCACTTGAAACACTTAGCCTCAGCGAGTACAAGACAAATTAATGGCATCAACAATAATGAGTAAAGGTAAGTGGTTGGATACCTAATATGGAGTGACAAAATCGCTAATAAATCAATGAGTGTGAAAACCGTTTTGAACTTAGACTTTCTCCATGTGATAATGGTTTCATAGAATAGAATATGAGTGTAATGTTAAAGAAGGATCAAACCGGGGATTTATTCTCTGCTCTCGGTTACCCTTGCCAAGAGTGTATATATTGGTTTGGAATGTATAGGGTTGTTCAAACCTGTTCCCCAATTAGAACTTGGAAGTCCAATTAATCTTGGATGAATTGGACTTATTAAGTGTCGATGAATTGAGGGGTTTCTTTTCACTTATTATCATATTATATGAATAGTAAAATCTTACATAGGAAGTAGTAATGGTTTTGCAGAATCACCCGGAACGAGTTCTATTTTCATCCTCACATGTTCATTGAATAGAATCCAGACCTTACTTACATTACCTTCTCAACAACAAATTTAGAAGTCTGATCAAAATACAAACTTATAAAAGATAAATAAATAAAAAGAAAGAAGGAAGATCAAGGTTGAAAATATCAATGAGAAGGAGATGAACACTCATGGGAAGAACATAAGAGCCTCAGGATATTGAAACATTTTTTTTGGTGAGAGAAAAAGCACTTGTCAATTGAAACCTTTTTTTGGTTAGAGAGAAAAAACACTTGTCTTTTTTTGGTAGAAGGCAACCTCGGTATACGTGACACCATGGAAACCAAATCTAAAAGTACCATATTATTAGCGCATTTATTTTAATCACTGATATATGACAATTGGAAATATATATATATATATATATTTCTTTTTGTTTGTGGGTTAAAGATAGTTTTAAATGATTCGATTACTAAAATGCAATTGGTTTACTTTTTTAAATTTAAAATTTTTGAATGAACAATGGTCAATATATCCACATCAAAACTGTTTCAAAATTTTTAAGTTTTTCTGTTGGGTTAACGATGCCATCATTCATCAGACATTACTTCGGACCAATGCTTTTGCTTTTTTTTTGGCTTGGATATGTATGCACAGTCTAGTCGACCTTGAAATAGAAATAGTCGAGTCAAACTGACTCCAGGGACAGTTCCCCATAATTCCCACGGTGCATATGAGTTGGGCCAACTGGTCTAAATACAAAGTTTTCAGAGTAAGAGACCTCATAGAACTTTTTTGGATGACAAATCGTGCCCTAATTTATAAATAATGTTTCTGTAAAAAAAATCGATGGTACATTTAACATGATATGTTTTTTTTTGTTTCAACAAGGTTTAATGCATCCCCAACAGTGGAGGATAGTCTCGTTGGCGGATGAAAATTTGAAATCAAACAAGGCTAGGACCAACCACCTAAATTATTAGAAATCAAACAACGCTGGGTTAGGCTTTGACATCGACACAACTTTTTGTGAGTGCTCGGGCGCATCGCTATATATATATGTTCAAATTTCGATTTAAAACAGTAAATATACATACAATCGATATTCAAATTCTAAATATACAATTTATTCATACAAACTTCTATTTCAGATAGGAATTAGAAATATCGCTGGTTTAGGAGCACAAACACTGCGTCCCCTTAATACTGAAAAAACACATCAATATATGAGTATCCAACGGTTTACTAGGAGAATGCAAACAAACAACAAACGTTACGTTTGCCTTATTGTGAAACTTTTTGGGTTACATTGTAAAAATAAATAAATTGCAGCATTGCTGGGACTTAAACCCGTGTCTCCCAGGCGAGAGAGATGACCAAATAGATTACGTAGGTTGAGTGAGAACTAGTGTAGGAAGTAATATTGTAATTTTAACCTCTAAATTGTAACTAATTTGTAACATGAGATTCGAAAATTGTTATCAATCTAAAAACATAACAGATTGGAACACTGGTATCAATCTCAAAACAGAACAGATTGGAGCATTTTGGTTTTAGTATTAGTGCGGAGGCCGCGCGAACGGACCACGAGGTTATTATGCTATGTTACGGCCATCCAGGTCCTGGAGATCCACCACCGGAATGCTGTCAGAGTAAGACACCTCAGACACTTCAGGATATATTATTGACCCTCCACCTCACTGCTTTTCTATAATGACACTCAGGTTTCTCTGAACGTCTTCTGATTTAGATGACATCTCTGCACAGCGGAAGATGTTTCGAATTGGCTTCTTGTGAAATAAATTGAGGTACATGACTACATCGAATGGAAGTGTACCTCAATTTATTTTCTTAAGGGTACCTCTTGTGAAAAAATCCCATTCGATGTCGCTCCACTCGTCATCTTATGTTTGTTCTAAATTGGGTAAGTTGGAATAGATTAATAGGTTCATTACATTATTTTATTTCCTTTTACGCATTTCAATAAAAGGCCGGGTGGTCCGGTCATGGGTCATGACTCTCTAAGTGAGCGAATGCATCATTACACATAAATATGAAGCAGAAAGTTCAGTGCATGATGTGGAGGACAGTGGAGACACATTTAAATGCCTTGCAATTCTAGTAAGGGAGTACGTCATACATGTTCAGAATATGACGTCCATTTGTGGGTGAAAATAAACAATTAAAACTAAACAACAGACTCAGCTGAACACTTGGAATTGTCCCTCGAAATAGCCTCAACAACATTTCCTCGCAATTGCTAGAGAAGCAAACAACGAAGGATGATTTTCTCACCGCTCTTCCGTTCTCTGGCTTTAAGTTCTCTCTGTCGAAACTGAAACTGAAATGAAATCACATTTGTCTGTCTTATATCTTGTCACAAATGATATATGGCTGCCTGCAATGATTTCCTCATATCTTCCTCTGCAGGTCCAAATAGCCATCGGCACCCAGATCACTCTGCCCTTAATATTAGGGCTAGGGTTGCCATGACCTAACAACTACATAATCTGTGGATTTTAGTGAGTACAGAACACACCATGGGACGCCGAAGGATTGAGTTAATGAGGATCGATAATGGGGCATCTAATTGGCTTCTTGTGAAATAAATTGAGGTACCCTTAGAAAATAAATAAACAGGACAAGTCATTCATACATATACATTTGCCTCTTTCTAAAATACATGACTAACTATTCACACAGCTTAGCCCTTGCATAAAGAAGAACAGAGCCATCAATCAAAGAATACTAACAGAACAGGGCCATCAACAAAGTTGGATACTAACCTTGCTAATTCTTACGAATCTTTCTTTTGCAGTTGAAAGTTGAAACTATGGAAACTGAAACTCCTCATTCATTGCTGCTGCAAAAGCACTGGAAATGCTGCTCTACATCAACCCCCAATGCATATTCTCCTCAGCCATGCCTTTCTCTCTCAATTAGCACAGAGACAACACAAACACTTGCAGACGCACAACAAAAAAACTACACAAAGCACATTGCATACAACAACACTGCACAACGCATACAACAACACTACACAGTACAACACTAAACTGTACATTTATGGAGCGCTCCATAAGACAAGACACAGCGCTTGAGAGAGAAAGGAAAAGCTAACAACGCCAGATGATTAACCTGTTGAATGAACACAAAAGACAGTTTATCAGCTTACAGAAATGTCCATGTCCCTCTGGAACTAATTAAAGGGATAGACAAACAAAAAATTACCGTGCCTGTGAAAATCTGCTTGATCGCCTAATCACTCATGAAACTTTAGGTCGAGTTTTAAGTTTTTTGGACCGTTGAGTTCAAAGTCAAAATTATCTTTTAATTAAAAGCTTAAACCATTCTTTTAATCACCATTCTTTAAACAATCTTTTAAGTGAGTATTAGTGTTTTCTTAAAATTGAACTCTTCTGTTTTTTTTTAATTATAGTTCGTTTTTTTAATTATAGTTCATTTTTTTAAAATTATGCAGGTTGCAGTTGTTTTTTTAAAAATTATGTTAGTTTTTTTAAAATGTTACGCTGATTCCAACCTTTTTACTTAATAATGCTCTTAAAATCTTAAACCAATCTTTTAATTACTCTTTTTTAAATTAATCTTTAATTACTATGTAAACAACGAAATTGTCATGTGCTTTGAATCTTGTCATATTTTGTGATATTCTTGAAAACTATATTTTAGTGTGTTTTCGAATTTGTTTGTTCTTTTATTTTTTATTATTGTTTTTAAATTAAAAATATTTTTCATTTTAAAAAGTAATTATAAATTTTAGAATATAATAATAAATTAATAAAAATAATGATAATGATAATTCTATTTAAGATTTATGTAATATTTTAAAATTATATACAAAATTTCTTTTGAGGCGTGATTAAAGAATTAAAAGTATTATTTCTTCTTATGTTTAAATAGACAATAATTGTTTATACATACTTTTGGCAACCTCCTACATTTCTCTACTTAAAACTCATACTTGTTTGAATTTCCAGCTCCTATGTAAAACCTCCTCTTAATCACATATTCATGTCATGATTCACTCACCAAATAAGACTATATTCAATACATTCTTGAAAGGACAAGTCCACTTTTAGGCATTTTTGGACCATTAGTTAGCTTTTTATTGTAGAATCCTATTAAAATTTTAACCTCGTCTTTAATTACCATTCCTTAAACCAATATTTTAACTACCATTTAAACTTTTAATTACCATTCCTTAAACCAATCTTTTAATTACCATTCCTTAAACCAATATTTTAATTACCATTTAAACTAAGTTGAGTTGTCATGTGCTTTCAAATTTGTTTTTAAATGATATTTTTCAAGACCTCCCTTTCATTAGTTTTCAATTTTGTTTTTAAATGAAAAACATTCTTTCAAGTTTATGATATATATGATATATAGACTAGTAATTTTAGCTTAAATATTATAAAAAAAAATTGAATTTTATATGCTCCAATGTAATATCTATTTTTAATATCACATATAAAATTAAATATTAACTTGAAGAAAGTAAATTTTATTAAAATTATAAAGCATAAAAATTATTTGAAAAAAGAAAAAAAATAGTGCAATTTTTTGTGTGATTAACTTGGTATTAATTTTTTTAAAATTGAATGATAAATGGTTTTAATGAATTATATGTAACTTATCTTGATATAAAAATTTATATATGTAGACTTTTATTTTAATTGAGATTAGTTTGGATGATTGAAAATTTTATTTTTACATTCCTTTTTCAAATTTTAATTTTACTTCTTACATTTTTTTTTTTACTTTTGTGAGTTGATTGATGCTAATGAAATACTTAATCACATTTTTTTTAAATGATTTGAAGAATGACAAATCAATTCCAAACATTTAATTATTACCAATACAAAACTTTTACAATAAATAAATAACAAAACATTTCTAAACATTTAATTATTATCCATCCAAAACTTTTTAAAATAACTAAATCTTAAATGGCTAGTTCAAGTATGATAAATATTTTAAAATTTCATTATTATTATTATCTGATTTTAAGGTCACCATGAGACCCCCTTGTTTGTGGGACAAGGGACCCACCACCAAATCAATGTACGTGGCCCCCTTGTTTGTGGGACAAGGGGGATCAAATGCTAAGTCTATCAAGGCATACATACTCTACCCCCTTTTGGTTTTGAACATGTGACCTCTTAGGAGGAAACACATACTCTTAACCATTAGGCCCACTCAAGCTGTATATAAACATTCCAATAAAAGGAATAAAATATCATAAATATTTCCTTAGAAGACGAAATCTAAAAACCCTTATAAATTATTTTATTATAAACATTCAAAATGGAAGAAAATCTCATAAATATTTACTTAGAAGAAGAAATATAAAAACTCTGTTAAGATGATAGATGATTATTTATTTTGTTTGTTTATTTTAGTATGTCTTTTCTTACTCCCTCAATTTCAAATTAGTATTGAAAATACTTATTCAATGAAAATTCATAAAAATATTCACGGGTTTATTAATATAATCGTTAATTATTGTAAAATAATCAAATTATATAATATTCAATCAAAGAATTTAATTTGTTAATAATTTATTGAATACTATATTTATTATTAGAGATTTATGTTTACCATATTTTATTTCATAAAATCAAAATTATAATTATATTAAGTTTTTACTAATATTTTTCTTCATCTTCAACTGGGTGGGCGATGGAGATATTAGGGAAAAATATGAGAATTTTTTCTTAATTATCTCGTCTTAATCCCATCCCCACCCTTATAAGTTTTCTCTAATATCTCAGCCCATCTTTACTCATAATAAGGGCATAGATGGGGAAAATACTCACAAAAATGTGGTGGATATTAATTATGAGAGCGAGTTGGGGGAAGATGTTAGGGAAATCATAACAAGAGGCAAGAGAGACACATATTAGGGAAAACTTATTAGGTGAAGGGTGAGGAGATATTATTTCCCTAATAAAGGTGTGGAATTGGAGGGAGAGTTTAGAGAAACATTTAGGGGGTGGGAGTATATAGTAGGGGAAACTTAAAACATTTTATTTATTTTTTCCCTTTCCCCATAGCCTCCTCATATAAATGTTTTCTTAATATATACCCTCATAATCACCATCATTATGAAGTTTCTCTAATATTACCCCCAACCCCATGTTCCCCCCATAATACATTTTCCCTAACATCTACCCCCACCCACACAATCCCCTCATATTATGTTTTCCTAAAGTATCCCCCCACCCTCTCCCTCACCCTCACCTTCGTTATGGGTTTTATTTAGTATGTCCCCTAATCCTACACCTTCTCATATTAAATTGCGTTAATTTTTCCTTAATATTTTAGTCAACCAAACCCTCCTAATCCATTTTTTTCACACATCCCAATGTGATATAATATTTTATTATGTAAGTTATTCTATTTAATCATTTATTTATAAAATATTTCAATTATTTATAATAATATTATTATCCATTAGGATTCAAATTATACAATATCATATGAACATATTATAAATCTAAAATACACAATAAATAATAAATATAATTATTAATTTTTTAATAATAATAATAATAATAATAATAATAATAATTTAACTTTAATGTCACAACCAAGCTAGACACAAAATTGGTGTATGATACCCTCTTGATTGTGTGACAATGGACTTGCCTCAACACAATGATTTGTCTACTAAAGTTTATGAAGGTCTACATACAGATTTATTAAATATTCTTATATTAATAAAGTTATGAAAATTATTATTGTAATATTTTCTAATATTATTATGTTATTACTCTAAACATATATAAGATATTACGATTAATATATAACAATATGTTAATAAATATAGCGCATGGGGGCTCCCTTATGGGGGTATGTATCGAGGATATTGGTGGACTTGGTGGTTCTGTCTGCCACCTCATAGAGGTGATTACATTAAATGGAGGGGGTGGCGTGTTGAGATTCAACAAGATGATGAGCTTAGTGAAAATCAGTCACGAAGTCATTAAGTGGGCCTGCAAGCTATTTTTAGGTGCAAGTCTATTTTTAGACATGGTGAGCATATTCTACAAGTTGTAGGATGTTATTTGTAGATGGTTGGTCAAATGTGAAAATAGATGAAATTCTATTTTTAGAATATTGGGCGAAGTCTATTTATAGATCGTCGATCTAAAAATAGATGCATGTCAATTATTATTAGCCCTTAATAATAATCAGAATCTAAATATCAACTTATTCTCTTGGAGCACTTTATTTTAGTGAATAGATTTGGCACATCAGTGGGCTGAAGGAATTATGCAATTCCTAGGGTGGTTGGTGATTCATGCATGGAGAACTCAGTTAGAACTGAAGTGGCAAAGTTATGACATAGTTGGAAGAGTAGTTAATGGAGTTGTTATCAGTTTAACTCAATTAATGGAGTTAAACTCAGATGAGCTAGTTGTATCTAGTTTAACAGACAGATACACTAGTGAGAGTTCAGTGAATTAATTATTTAATTAATTCACAACTAATAATGCACTAAAAACTGAACAAATACAACAGTTAACTACTTCCATGTCAGTTCTAGTGGAGACCCAGTGGAGAGATAGGTGAAAGGGTGAGATGGACTATCCGTTGTGACTACTAGTGATGCATTGATTGCATCACACACACATTGGATTTGCCAATGAGGATTGCATAGTCAAGTCAAGGCTAATTTGAATTTATTCAAAGGTCTTCTTCAATAGGGATTGTGCAGTGGAGGCAGGCTATCAGGTGGCAAGAAATGAGTGCATGGATTTGCAAATTTCTTCATGTTAGTGTGTGAGGATTGATTGTACTGAGAGCTTGATGTACTAAGCGTTGTATGAGATTGTTACATGATCTCCATGATACATAACATATGATAGTTTGGTTTTTTAGCTTCAAGCTTTCTCGTTAAACAACTGAGTTATGTGCGATTATTTTTATTGCTTCATGTGTTTGCAACTGAGTTTAAATTTCTGCAAAAGATTAATAGTGGAAGGATTATGTATTTAGCGAGAAGATTAATATTGTTAGATCAAGAGAATCTGGATATACATGCATCTTGTATATAATTTCTACATAGTGTGACCACCCTCGTGTATGTAGAAGAATGTGAGTATACTACATCTAATCAAGCATGATAAGTAGCATTGATAGGAGGAAAGGGGGGAGGCGGGTTTGTCTCAGAAGCATTATCCCAGGGAAAAATCTTGAAGCCTTTGGAAATGAGGTATGGCCTACATTTTGGGAGAAATATAGGTTAGATGGAGGCAACTCGTAAAAAATAATATGCAAGTATAATTTCTTTGCATCCTTGAGAGCGGCTCCGAAGGGAAATGATATGAGAGTGAAGATATATGCAAGTTGTGTAGAGGAAAATTGGGGATCGGTTCTATGTAGCTCAGGGCTAAGGAAGTCTGTTGGGAGTTCATACCATATTCTAGTTGCATACCAATTCCTTTCAATTTCTCAATGTAATTGGTATGCAAGGACCCTTGCTAGTCTTCCCTTGATGCACAGAGGTCACTGTGTCTTGGGTATTTCTTAAGCCTTCTTATATTTATAATTTAGCTACTAGTATTTTACTTAGCTTCAATTGTTAGATTTTGGTGTTGTTTTTCATATGGGCTTGGTCATTCTCTCATTTTTTTAGTTTTAGTAGTGGGACTATATCCATGCATTGTGGTGTATTTCATTTTATTTTTTCCAAACCTCACATGTATCAGTGTTGTTTTAATATCTATTATTGGATTCTCACACTTTGGAGTTGTTATGGCTACTTTTGGGTTTCATCATCCCATTCGTGTTGAAAAATGTTACTTTGCCTTATTTCTGCACTCAAATTTTTGTTCTAGGCCATTTATGTGTTGATACCAGAAGGATATGCCTATTTGACAATATGCAGTTCCAACGTATGAGAAGTAGGCATGGGGGGGAGGAAACAATCCACAGGGTTGAAAGTAAACCCCCAAGAAGGCCTAAGGTGCCGCTAAACCTTTTCATTTGTTTGTACCCCTAGAAACTTGCAATGAAATTTAGCAATTAGAAATCATAACAACTAGAGATAATTATTCCTTCTCAAATTTATAGATAATGGATGAAATTAGGCAGTGGTTTCCTAAATCTAGTCATACCAAGGGAAGGAAAAATAAGCACTTCAACACCTTATCAAAATAATGCAAAATACAAACCCTATTGGGAAGGGTCCTTACTGAAAACAAGGCTGAAAGATATAATGATTTGTATGTCTCGAGGACGTCAAATGTATCAAGAGAAACCGACGGATACGTCTTAATAGAAGGGATCTGTCTTGAGAGAAGGGACACTTGGGTAGCCCATATTGAGTCCCAAATTCCATGTATTAATGTTACTTCAACTGATTCAACATCCACTTCTAAGGATATGACACTTGTTACCTATTCTGATTCCTAACTTTTGAAATGCTTGTTGGTAATTTATTATTATTATTATTATTATTATGTAGATACTTTAATTATGCTTTAGTTGTTAAAAATTTGGATTTAAAAAAAAATTATTTTATAGGTAGGTGGTAAAAAATATAACTTTTCCCTCCAGGAAAATTGAGACTGCTTGCTAACATACATGCTTAAGATGTTAGGATGACTAATTTACTAACATTATATTTGTTCTTCACATCCCTCAAATATATTTGATTTAGAGAATGTTTTGTTTCTACGGGTGGGTGATTTCCATGATTGGAATTGACCAATGAATCCCTTATTTTCAAAAATACGTTGACTAAAGTCCTCATTTATAGTGGTTTATCCCAAGCTGCATACCTCACTGACATTCCCTGGCCAAATTATGCTCCCTTTTGCAGTGCAATTCTGATGAGGATAAGCTCTCTGATTCCCCCCATTGTAGTTGCCTCTATTGTAATTATTTATCTGAAAATTCCTCCTTCCTTACCTTCTCATTGCTCCATTATATTTATTTTTCCCATTTTTTGATGGGATACCATCAGTTGAAGTTTAACAGGCTCCATATCCATAATGACCTCGACCTAAATTTCCTTCATCCCTAAAGCCTTGATTGGGGTTAGGATAGCCATTGGATTTCCTTGTTGTGAGTTGATTAGGTGTTAATACCACATATTGTGAACTTTAATCTTTATTACTATTGATGGAAATTGCAGTATCATCCCATGTAAGCACTAGAAATTTTTAGCCTTCCTTCTAACTACGCCTTTATTTGTTTCCTCGGGCTACCTCAACCCTCACAAAAAATACCTCTAAATAGTCACAAGGAGTTAATAACATCAAAAAACATTCTTTATGAACCCATGTTTTTTTATATTGCATGAGTATTCAAAGCTTCCACAAGATTGGCAATGTCTCATAAGGCCCTCATATCATTGATGTTAGCTAAAAGTCCCTTCTCGTTTGGTGCTGCCATTCTAGGGCCTACTATTTTGCATGCATCACTCAGAGGAAACATGACCAAGGAAATCTAATATAATATGCCCAATATAAGGTTTTAAGATACCAATTTAGCCTTTTCTATTGTAGTTGGGTTGGAAACAATGCAACCCTTCTTGATCTAGTAGCCAGTTTGTCCACGCTCTCGAGAGTACTCAAAACAAAATCGTGAACATAGCAAAAATGCCTTTTATTATAGATTTGAGATGAAGTCCAACAGATCCAACAAAAAGTGACAAAAAATACCCTTGCCACGGAAAACACATACGTTTTGTAGCAATAGACTTTTGATGTTTTCTTCAAAAATGCATTCCTAGGTCTATAAACGGTGGACCTATGCTCAACTCTTTTATATTTTCTTTTATACACCATGTGCCATTTATTTGAATTGTTTATGTTGTGAACCTGGATTTTCCTACAGAAAGAATTTATTTACTCACTTACAAAATGTCAAAAGTAGTAGTGAGGTTGTGTGGGTTTAAGCGAAGGTACAAAAGAGCAGTGGGGCTATGTGTGAGTTTAATTGAAGGTCCAAAGAAATAGTGGGGTTGTGTGTGTTGGGCACATAGGGTACCCTAGGAGCTACGTGAAGAGAAATGAAAAAAATTCCATCGGAAAAAAAAAAAAACCAAAAATCAAAAGGTAAACATGAGTAAGTTAGTTAAGGAATTGTACCCACTAATGAATGTAATTACCTTCCATGAATCCGATGACCAAAAATGTTTTCATCTCCTAAAACACAACAATGATGGCTCACAAAGGCACACAATGTCTTGGAGGGGATTTCTTCCCAAAGAAAATCCTTATGGCATAAATATTTAATATTTTTTCATTTTAAAAAGTTAAAGTATAAAATCTAAAATATAATAATAAATTAATAACTAAACTAATGATAATTGTAAAATTTAAATTTATTTAAAATCTACATAATATTTTTAACATATATATATATATATATATATATATATATATATATATATATATATATATATATATATATAATTAGTAAGTCTTATCTATCTATAAAATAATGAGAACCAAATATTATTATTGGTAGCAAAAAGATGTTGTTAATATTTATTTTATTAGAGAAATCAAGTTTAGTAGTAGAGGAAGACTTTCTCTTCAGGCATGACTATAGAATCAAAAGTGTTCTTCCTCCCTACATATTTTCAAATGGTAAATTTTTTTTATACATACCCTTGGTAACCTTGCAAATTTATGTACATAAAATATATACTTGTGAGAGTCAATATCAAGCTAACAATTATTTTCATTGATAGATTTCTATATCCTTTTCTTTTAAATGTATTATTTATGTAATTTCTCATAGACATCAAATATAGATTTAAATTAATTTAAGAAACTACGTTTTTTAACTAATTTATTTATTTCAACTTAAATATTTATACAACTATAATAATAACATAAAAAATTCCACATAACTATACTTTTTCCAATGGATTTAGAACAATGTGTATGCTTATGATGTTGAATGCCTTACAATACAATAGTAGTGAAATTTTTCTTTATATAAATATAAAACACATATGGGATTGGGATGGAGCAGAATAGGAGGTATTAGAAAAATCTCCCATTCCAAGCTAATGAATTTCTAAAACATTAGTGATTGTACATAAATTCTAGCAATAACGATGTTATACTCTTATAATATTCATGTAGTTCTCATTCATCTTACATTTGTACATTTATGACCACATTCACACCATAATTGAGCATAGATATTCTCCAAACCATTCTTGCCTAAAAGTAAGGTTGAAATAATATTCATTTCATCAAGTGATTACAACCCACCCTTTCATGTGTATCTTGCTAGCTTGCTTGGTTACATTGTAATCCATTGTCCCTATGCAAAGTGTGTGTCTTGATATGGGTTGTCACAAGTAATATAGCTAATTTGTATTGGATTACTTCCTCTTCGTACTAGGCCATCCATCCATTCTTGGTAGGTATAATCTTGCTTTAGGTTTTTTATGGTTAGAAAAACTTATCCATTTTTAATAGTTTTCATCTTGGCCCATATGTTAGTTTATATTGTTTTGTAGTTATTGATACTTATAAATTCCACCTTGAAACCAACTTGCTTAATACAAGCACTTTATTTCAAATCAACCAAGTTCATTTTCACTCAACAAAAATGCAAGGGAACATCAACTACTCTTATATTGCTAGCAACATAGAAATCTACGTTGCACATAGAGTTAAAAGCAAAAAATCATAAGTCCCTTCACAACCACTTAATAATGATATGTTTTAAAAACCAACATAGAAGTAATATTCACTATACATACCTAAGTGGATGTTTCTTATATTGGATCAAAGACCCATATTGGACTATTATATATTCCTGCGGTGGATCTCTTGAGAGAGAATGGATTTTGTGTTGTCACACATTATGGATGCATGTGCATTTCAGAAATGTCATAATGAAAAGTAAAATGAAATCCCCCATCGCTAGAAGTAGATTTCCAGTCACTTGCGACAAAGGATGTTTCTCCAATTTTGTACCATGTTCACTATATAGAATTTCGATGGCTCAAATGAAGTCTAAGCAACAAAGATATCCAAGGTAAAAAGTTCTCTCTTAACCCAAATGGTGGTCTTTGAATCCATTGAAAAATAAAATTAAATACATAATGGCACTCAAGTTAAATCATGTATGTTATTAAATCATGTATTTAACTAAAGTTAAATAAATACATAATGGGATCGATTCTATGTAGCTCAGGGCTAAGGAAGCCTATTGGGAGTTCATGCCATATTCTAGTTTCATACCAATTCCTTTCAATCGCTCTCAATGTAATTGGTACGCAAGGAACCTTGCTAGTATTCCATTGATGCACAAAGGTCACTGTGTCTTGGGTAATTCTTAAGCCTTCTTATATTTATAATTTAGCTACTAGTATTTTACTTAGCTTCGACTGTTTGATTTTGGTGTTATTTTTTCATATGAGCTTGGTCATTCTCTGATTTTTGTAGTTGTATTAGTTGGACTATATCCATGCATTGTGGTGTATTTCATTTTACTTTTTCCAAACCTTACATGTACCAGTGTTGTTTTAATATCTATTATTGGATTCTCACACTTTGGAGTTGGTATGGCCGCTTTTGGGTTTCAGCATCCCAATCGTGTTGAAAAATTTTTGTTCTAGGCCATTTATGTGTTGATACCAGAAGGATATGCCTATTTGACAATATGCAGTTCCAACGTATGAGAAGTAGCAACGGGGGGGAGGAAACAATCCACAGGGTTTAAAGTAAAACTAAAAAAATGCCTAAGATGCCGCTAAACCCTTTCATTTGTTTGTACCCCTAGAAATGTGTAATGAAACTTAGCAATTGGAAATCCTAACAACTAGAGATAATTATTCCTTCTCAAATTTAGAGATAATGGATGAAATTGGGCAGTGGTTTCCTAAACCTAGTCATACCAAGGGAAGGAAAAATAAACACTTCAACACCTTATCACAATAATGGAAAATACAAACCCTATTGTGAAGGGTCCTTACTGAAAACAAGGCTCAAAGATATAATGATTTGTATTTTTTGAGGATTTCAAACGTATCTAGAGAAACCAACGAGCTTATCTTGAGAGAAGGGACACTTGGGTGGCTCATATTGAGTGCCACATTCCATGTATTACTGTTACTTCAACTGCTTCAACAACCACTAATAAGGACACGACACCTGTTACCTCTTCCAATTCCTAACTTTTGAAATGATTGCTCACAAATATTATTATTATTATTATGTAGATACTTTAATTATGCTTTAGTTGTTAAAATTTTTGGAGTTTTAAACAAATTATTTTATAGGTAGGTGGTAAAAAATATATGTTTTCACTCTAGGAAAAGTGAGACCACTTGCGGAAAAACATGCTTAAGATAGTAGAATGAATAATGTACATAATTAGATTTGTTCCTAGAATCCCTCAAATCCATTTTCTCTACAGAATTTTTTGTCGATGGGTGGGTGATATCCATGATTGGATTGACTAATGAATCTTGTACTTGCAGAACTTTGTCCACTAAAGTCCTCATTTATAGTGCTCTGACCTGTTAATTTTCACAACTAAGGTCAAATTCCAAATTGGAAAAATCATATAATTAAGATAATAATTTAATTAGATTCCTCTTTTTGGGAGGATCAAAATCGACCTATAGATCACTTCAATCGGTTAAGTAGAAGTTAAGTTATGAATTAATTTATTATTTTATGGGTCGGCATAATCGAATGTTGATCTAGTCAAAGCCCCAAGCAGTCACTTACAAAGTTATAAATAGAAGTGACCTCAAGTTCATTTGCACACATTTGCTCATGAGATATCTCCATGATATTTCTTTTTTGGTCGTATTTTCTGTTTTTTGCTCACACAGGTACCTCGATGGGAGCTCGCGCAAAAGGTCGGGATCACAAAAGTGATCACGCATTAGATCTGGGTGATCTGAAGCAAATTCATGGGCATGAAAGGCTAAGGTAGTGGCCTAGGTCAGAAGATCCGCGAGCTAGGTGTGTTGTGCCCATGACCAAGGACCCAAGAACTGTTGGCTAAATTTTTTGAGGGCATGATCTAGTCACAAAGGTTAGATCAGGCTGATCTAAAGCAGAGCTGCGGGAATAAAGTGTTGTGGTAGCGGCTCAGAGCCTCAAATCCATGGGATGAGTGTGTTAAGGCAACAACTCAGAGAATTAATAGACAACTCTAATTTGGCTCACCTTCAGTTGATTGTGCAATGCTTCTTGACATTAGTCGTTTAGTCACAGTTGCGTTAGAGTGATCATTGACAGTCTCCTTGTAGTGTACCTAGAGGGGATAATATAGGGTACAGAGGGAGGTACCCAAGGGAATAATATGATGTATTAATATAAGAATGATAAATAAATGGGCCATAGTTAATAAATAAAGTGGTTAACCCACATTATGTAAGGGACCACATGTAGCAAGGGAATAAAGTGATAAGCCCATTGTATTGGATGTATGGTATTGAGAGACCCATGGTAACTCACTTGTAATAGATCTGATAAGAAAATGTATAGAAATGGAAAATATGGCCAAGAAATAACACCATAGAAGTTAAAAATTCAGATCTTCATTAATATCAAAACCCTTAAGGTAGGGCAACACCATACATTCACTCCTTAAGGAAGGAGATCACTCCACAAGCCATATGCTTGCCCATACAATAATCCTTGACATCTCTCAATGGAGAGTCTCTAACCTCTATATAGGTTTCATACATGTAATACCATGAGTAGTTACCATGGGTCTCTCAATACCATACATCCAATATAATGGGCTTATCACTTTATTCCCTCTCTACATGTGGTCCCTTACATAATGTGGGTTAACCACTTTATTTATTAACTATGGCCCATTTATTTATCATTATTATATTAATACATCATATTATTCCCTTGGGTACCTCCCTCTGTACCCTATATTATCCCCTCTAGGTACACTACACTCCTGCATTCAGATCTAGGGCTTCAGAGATGAGATCACTTGGTGATATTTCAGATCTATTTTTTGGTATTATAGATCTACTGATCTCGTATCTTCAGTCCCCATTCAACATCAGTTGTGTTCATCAGTCTGCTACAACTAGTGTTAGTGCATTTCATTTCTTAGATTTAGTTTTTCCTTCATGCAGAAGTATGGGTTTCGTTTTAGTGCATGTATGCTATTTGTTTTCTTCATCATAAATATATGTACCTATGTATCATTGTACCCTTTTTTCTGAATCATTTGATGAATATCTAAGAAGAATAATTTCCAAGGGTTTTCCCTATAGTGGGTTTTTCCCTAGTCTCGGACCAATCCTGGTGTCTCTATGTGTTCATTCTTCTCTTCCTTTGATATTTTTCTTTCTCCTTCTTAGATGATAGTGATGATGATGATGTTGTTATTTATGCATAGTTATATATTATGCTAGTTAATAATACAGATATGTACAAAGGAATAATTATTTGGGGTGAATGCAACATTTTAATGATGAAAAGTAACTATCAAAGTAATGAACAATGTTGGATAATGAAAAATTAACATGGTACATGTTAGTGATGGAGTCAACACTTAGATTGTATCAAGTGCCTGACCAGACACATCTTAAGCTCAAGGGATTTTATTATAGTTGGATTAGGGTTTGGAAGGTGGTTGGAGTTCTCACACACTGGAAAAAGGATTTTGAACAAATAAATCACTCACACATATGCGGGTACTAGAATTTAGTGTTTGATGTAGTAGAAAAGATAGGTTTGTAATCCAATGGTTAGGAGAATATGAAAATAATAGTAGGTCTATAGGATAGAAGTCAACTGCTTAGATGAAAGGATAACAAAATATTCCAGACCTGTAATACATTAATGAAAGAAAGCTTTCACAAGACTTATAAGAATCTCATCATACATCTAAAAGGTTTATGTCACAGGGAATGCTTATGAACGTGCTTACCATACACATCTTATCAAGAAAGCTTGTAAAACAAGACTAATAAAAATAGATAACCATCTATTTCTGTATCATAATACTGACAAAAACATGAGACAATATATATATCACAAACTAGAAATGAAGTTGTAAGATATGGAAACACAACACATAAGGAAAGTACAGAATACACACATCAAAACATTCATAAATCCTCAAGAGTGCATCTGAATGTTATAAGTTCAAAAAGTACACAACTGAGGATGCTATGAGATGAAAAACTCACAAACCTCTTTCTCATTTCTTTTCATAATATATATACAAAAAGGTAATTTGTTAAAGATCCACAATTTTAGCTACTCTGTTGTAGGAACTTTATTACAACTTTCTAAATATAGAAAAATATATTTAAAATTTTTCTAAAAATAGAAAGGCAGTTGATGTACAATATTTGGTTTACAAAAGTATAAAAATAAAACTTGATAATATGAAATTAAAACTTGTCAAGATGAGGTGGCTAACTGCTCCTTGATTCTTGGAATATTTTTCTCCATAACAAATGCAACGGTTACTAACTGAATGTGACACCTGGAAGACAACTCACTACATGGCGCTTGGCTGGGAAGAAGAAAATATTACCACTGTAGCAGCATATAATTAACCATTGTCTAATGTCATCCCTTGAGACCAAACCAACCTGTTCTTATATCTTCTTATGATCAAAGCAAAGAGCTACCTATTGCCAATGTAGTGATTGCTGATAACTTTGTAGATAGGCCCAAAATAATATTGATCTTCAGATTTTCCTACTTGATGGAGACGACGATTGGTCACACAATTTGCTGATAGGTTCAACTTGTAAGGGGGTTGCCATAGGTGCGCATTTCAATTCTTCCACAATGGTCAAAACCCGGGTCTTCTGTCTTGAAGGCCTTCCCACTTTCCTTCTTCAAATAATTCCATGAAAACCCTCACATGTTAGAAATTTGTCCCACGTGTATCTCCTCTTATTAAAATGATATACCACCAAAATTTTAACTAACCCCCAGTGATAAATATTATGATGCAAATAATTTGGGGTTCAACATATCTTCTGATACATTTTCATCAGTGATTTGTAAAGGAAGAAAGAGATGTTCATAGGTCTAGAGCCCGAAATATGAGACAAAAATCTCATTTGATATTGATGTAATGTAGGGAACCTTCCCTTGCAAGTGATATAGCATCAGAATTTAGTGATAAATCCCTGTTATTCAGGATTAAAATAGGAAATAGGGACAATAGGAGTCCAATTCACATCTGCATGTTCAGGTTTAATATATGCATTTAAATCCTCTGCAAACAAAATTTTTCCCTTAAACCCTGACTCACCTGAAGTAAAAAACTGGGTAGCTTGTGCTATGATGGCCTCTAATATCTCAAAATTTTGAGACCCCACCATGACCTTCTTTCTGTTAAAGGATTCGACTAATGCTTGAGCGAACAAAACATTCTCCTCTGAGAATTTTCTCAAAAAAAAATACCATCCAGCTGCCTGAAATTGTGTCTCTTCGCGGTGGTCAAAAAATCGTGTATTAGTAGATTTTGAGCGGCTTACTTTACCGCTTCGGCCCATTCTGTATTACTAAAACCTTATTCAAATGTTTATGAGAACCTGTAAAGAATGAACAGACGCAAGCCAGGAAGCCCTAAACGCAACTGGAAGATAACTTTGAAAGGTAGCTTTCTCGGGGCAAATAGTTACGGGAAACAGTGAATGTAAACCCCTAAACTCTCTTCATGCCCTTGATTTCAGTGAAGTCAGCTGACACGAAACTGAATGATTTAATTTTAGGCCCCAACTCAACATCACTTTGCCAAATAATTTGTCTAACTGCTACTCGTACTTTAATTTTTAGCTCCTTCTTTAATGAGTAGTGTCCTTGGCATATTTGCTAAATTTAGTAGTTAGAATAGAAAATGCTCTTTTTAGTGGACCTCCAACTAGAAATGGCTACATTCCAAAAGAGTAGTGCCTTTTCACGTTGTTTTGTCCTTGAAAACTCCTTTTACAAGTTCTGAGAAAATTGCTACTTTACAGAAAGGTAGCAATTTCTATGTTGCCGTTTGAAACTAAATTTTCTGGGAAAATTGCTACTTTGTAGAAAGGTAGCAATTTTCAGTTATTTCCAAAATAGAAAATTATTTTGACATTTTATGCTTGATTTTGGATCATTCAATTTAAGAATATATCATTATGGATAAATAATACTCTCAAAATAAATCCATGGCATTAATTACACAAGGTAGTTAGACACTTATTAAGAAGTACATTTACCCTAATTACTCTAAGACACAAAAATAGACTCTTGGACTCAAACTTCTGGATTTTGTTGAAAATAATAAAAACTTTGACACACTTTTTAACCCCACAAGGCCTTCAACCATGGGCTAAGGGGGAAAATAAAGAATCAAAGACACAAATTCAATGGTGACTAGATGGAAAAATAAAGTGCTAACAGTGGCTCCTATTGGGGATGAAGTCCTCCCTACGAGGCTTCAAGGGACTGTAGATTCAGTGTCTTAAACTCTCAGGACTTTTATAATTTTAGGAACTAATGACGTGAACTAAATTTTCATTGAATGAACTCAAACTTGACTCTATTTACAAGCACACATACCATTGGGCATGGAGTTTTATTGAAACAACACTCCATATATTTTACAATGGAAAGACTTGACTGACTTAACAAATGAAAAACCTTTTGAGAAAATGACCATTGACTAGAACCCCAGTCAATTGATCATCATGTAAATTCTTTAGCAGAAATGTGTTGCTCTCCAAAAATTGAGCAATCTTGAATGGCCTGAACCACAAGTTGTCGAACTTGCCATGATTTCCACAATCTTCTCTTCTGACATCCCAGCGCAGTACCAAATCATTTTCTTGAAATACCTATTGGTTTTCCCTTTTGTCAAAAATATATTTTACTTTAGTTTTTTATTTATGTTATTTTTCTATTAGGGATTCTCGAATTTGATGAGCTTTTATAAGTTGCAGCTTTCTTATTTGAATGGGATTTGAATCATCAATTTCATCCTGTAAAAACTTCATAACAGGAATGGACAATTGTAATGGCATCACAACATCAGTACCATAAACAATTTGAAAGGGAGAAACTCCAATTGATTTCCTGCTACTCACCTTGTCTGCCCAAAGAGCATGAACTAGCTGAGTGTCCCAACTTATTTTATTTTTGGCATCATCTTCTTAATGATTCTTACTAGGATTTTTTTTGATGACTCAACTAACCCATTACCTTGGGGGTAATAAGGTGTAGAATGAGTCAAATAAATATTATATTTCTTACAGTAATCATTCATCTTGGAATATTTAAAATCCTTTGCATTTTCGATCACCAACTTATGAGGGGAACCAAATCTAGACATAATATTTTCCGACAAAAATTTAATTATTACCATGTCAGTGGTTTCCTGGTTGTAATGTCCTCTATCCACTTGGTGAAATAGTTTGTGGCTGTAAGAATCCACCTGTGTTGTCCCAATGATGGCGGATGAATCTCACCAATGAAGTCTAACCCCCACTACTGGAAAGGGGTGTCTACTGAAATGGGAATGAGAGGCTGTGGGAGAAATTTCTGCTTACCAACAAACTTTTGACACTTAGTGCAAGCCTTGAATTTAGCAAAAAAATCATATAAAAGAGTTGGCCAATAATAGCCAACTCATAGAATTTTATTTGTGGTAGCTTTCTAGTATAAATTTCTACCACAGACCCCTACATGTATCTCTGACATAACTTTATGTGACTCAACTTCATTTACACATCTCAAGAAAAATCCTACAAGATATTTCCAATAAATATTGTTTTCCATTATGAAATACTTAACAACCTTCTGTTTAAAAGCCCTTTTCTTTAATTTTTCCATTTCTGGAGGACAACTGAGATTTAATGAAAAGTACGTTATGTCCTTATACCAGTTGGAATAAAATATTTCAGGATAATCAGATATACCTTCTTTACCTATTTCTTCAACTACCTCCATGTTCAGATTTATATCTTTGTAATTTGATTCTACCATCAAGCGGGTTAAGCCTTGTCCCTTTATCAACTTGGTAGGTCTGATTTCAATGTAAAATTCCAAAAATTTTGTTAACCATCTTCCCCTCCTACCATATGTATCTCGTTGCAATAATACATCTTTGATAATGATATTTGGCATAAAAGTAATGAATTTATAATATATAACATAGACCCGCAAAGATTTTAAAGCCTTTACCAATGCATATGCCTATTTTTCGATCAAGTTGTACTTTAACTGAACATCTCTTAATTCATGGATGAAAAAATAAATAGGCTGCTCCAAGCCTTCTTTGTTCTTTTGTAGTAAAACTGCGACAATAGTTTCCTCGAAAGCATATGAAAAAGTAAGGAAATCCTTCTCAAAATCAAGGTTGATTAATGCTGGGGCTTCGGTCAGGGTGGATTTTATTGATATGAAAGAATTTTTTGATTCATCTTTCCATCTGAATTCTGCATCTTTCCTTAATAAGGCATTCACATGTTTAATTAGTTGTGTAAATTTCGGAACAAAACGCCTCAGAAAATTAATTTTACCCAAGAATGACTATAATTCTTTCTTATTTCTGGGTAGACCAATAATCTGTATAGCCTCAACTCTCTCTGGGTCAATACAAATACCATTTTCTGCCACTATGTGCCCCAGTAGTTTTCCCTCTTGAACAACAAAGAATGATTTCTTTGGGTTCAACGTTAAAACAAATTTTCTAGACTTATTAATCACTTGTTTAAAATGTTTTAAATGATCCTCATCAGATTTTTAAAAGACTGTAATGTCATAAAAGTAAATGAATACAAACCTTTCCTTTTCCTCTGCAAAGGAAATATCCATTACATGCTGAAACGTTGCACATGCATTCATTAGACTGAAAGGCATCTTATTGTACATAAATGTTCCCCATGGTTTAGTGAAAGTTCTTTTCTCCCTATCTTGTTTATCAACTGATATTTTATTATACCCTGAGAAACCATCTATCATTGACAGTCTATTTGAGCCTACTACCTGCTGCAAAACATGGTCCATCTTGGGTAAAGGATAATTGTCCTTTAGCAAACGATGGTTCAAACTGCAGAAATCAACAAAAATTCTAATTTCACCGTTCTTCTTTCGGATCGGGACTATATTAGCTACCTAATTGGAAAATCTTAAGAGCAGAATTATTTTGGCTTCCCACATCTTTCTGATTTACTTTTCAATAATAGGGAGTAACATGGGATTAATATTTCTTATCTTTTGCACTACAGGTTTCGCTTCTATTTTGAGAGGAATTTTATGTTCCATTACATTTTGTTATAGGTCTTTAAATCACTGTAGGACCATGCACAAATGCCTGCATATTGCTTCAACATTTTTACATATTTAGTTCTAGTTTCTTGGGGAAGAAAATTATAAACTTTAATAAATCTAGGCTCATTTTCTGTACCAATATTGCAGTTAACTGTATTCTCTCCATCTGTTTTACTATCAGGCTTTAAAAATACATCATTATTATCAAAAAACCTCTCTAAAGGAACCAAGCCTTTAGGAATAAAGTTTGTTTTTAGATCAATAATATCTTTTCCAGTTATAGCATTTTTAGAGGGCTTGATATTTTGACTTTCAACTGTGTCTTCCTCATTATCAATTTGAAAGTCTGAAAACTCCTCTACAGATTCCAAGAATTTCTAAATTTCTTTATCATCTTCAAATCATTGCCAATATTTGATATTTTCAGGAATGGAAGGTATGATTTTTATCTGGACATGATATGTTGCTTTAGCATCAAGATGAACCCTAAAATTACTGGTAGTTATGGCTAGTAAGTCCACCATTTCATTTGCTTCCCTGGAAACATAATTTAAATTGAATATTGAAAAATAGTGTTCAATTAAATCCCACACTTCATTTCTGTAGTTTTTTATTTTTTATTTTTTCACTTGATAATTATCTCTCACTTACTATACCACCAATTCTGAATCACCAAAAACAACCAATTGTTCAACTCCCAAATATTTTGTTGCTTTCATACTCAAAACAAGGGCCTCGTACTCAACAATGTTGTTGGTAGTGACAAATTGTAATTTATATGATAGGGTCACTACTTGTTGAGTGGGTGAAATAAGAACTACACCAGTCCCTGATCCCTCTCGTGATGAGGCTCCATAAAAATATAATTTCCAGACCTACCCTGTTTCCAAATTCTACTCATTTATGACTTGTAAATTCTCCTTTTTCCTGAGTTCAGGCTAAAAATTGTTGTCATCAGTAGCAAGGTGTAATATGGATGACCCTAACTCCTTCTCCTCTGCATATATATTATGATTTGAGGGGTTTTTTTGATCACTTATGATATAAGCCATTTGTGTTTCCTGATACAATCCCTTGAATTATCCTCCAAATACAGGGATAGTGGCGTAGGTGATATCCATTTGAAAGGTGCCTCCCAAATTTTTGGACCAAGATCTAGAAAGAAGCATTCCAAACCTAGAAGGTATGTCTTCAACCATTATGTCCATTACTAGAATTTTCATGGGGAGTTGGGTAAGGGAGACTACCAAATATTTGATTACTCCTGAACACTTGACCCTTTTAGAGTCGAATGTGTAAATATCATGGTATTTCTTAGTGATTTCCAGTCCTAGTTCATCCATTACTTTCTTAGGCATTATATTGTGAGAGGACCCATAATATAATATGCAGTTATGGAGTAGCTTGTCATGAATATTGAGTGAAAGATAAAAAGGCGGGGAATTATCATTGTTTTGATCTTGGAAATGGCTACCCAAGTAGATGGTAGGATGTTCATCCTCTAGATTTACTGAGTTAGGAGCATGAGTAGATGGTTGTAATGGACTTTTAAATGATTCTCTGTAGACTAGATATTTCAACAGTTCAAGGAGTGGAACCATAATCTTGATTTTATTTAGTTTTGACTCGAAATTGAAATTGAGAGGGGTTGAATCTTTATTTTCTACAACAATTTTCCTAACTAGAGGAAGGTTAGGCGATGGAGGAGTATAATTAACTTTTGTATTTTGTTTGGCAGCAATTTTTTCAGAATCTTGTTTTTGATGGGGCTTTTGGACAACCGGTTTAGAACTCAAATTATAATTTTTTGTCTAATTTTCAACTTGCTTTTTCTCATTTTGGACATAAAAACGACCATCTTTTTCATCTAAAAAGAGATTTATCATAGAATGATCTTCATACTCTCGCAGATTCAAACAAGTTGACTGTGATGTCTCCCCAACTAAATTTATGTCTTCATCTTCCTCTTCCTGTTCTTGTTGGTTTTCCTCAGCAAAAAGATTTAGTGGAGGCTGAACATTCTGATCATCAGGATTTATTCTTGGACGTTGTAAATTATTTTGAGGCTGAAAGGATCTCATAAAAGGAGCCTTATTTCTATTTCCTTTATTTTGAATGGGTCTAGCAACAGAATGATTTTATAATTCCAGTTTAGACATTTTGGAAGCAAGATTTTTAATTAAACTGGACATTTGATCAACTTTTCTTTAGTTGTAAAATATTTAGAGGAAGAAGGCAATTTCTCCTCTTTCATTTTTTTCTTACCCTTTACTCCCTTCCCCTCTTGTATTTTTAGTTTATTTGAGGCCAACAGATTGGATTGCACTCCAATAACATCCTCCTGCATAGCTACCAATGTTTGTGGCTTCTCAGCCCTTAACCACAATGAAAAATTGGAGTCTAAGGCATTGGAAAACGTTATAATAGCTATAGTTTCAGGGGGTTCGACTTCTACCAAATTTTTTTGATAAACTTTATTGAATCTCTTTGTAAAATCTTCTAATGACTCATCAGTCTTCTTCTTTAAAGCTCCAAACTATGTAAGGTAATAAAATTAATCCTTAAATTCACCCCATTGTTTTACAAACACTTCCTCCAAAGCACCCATTCCTGTTATTGAATTTGCTGGTAAATTTCTAAACCACTTACGATCTTCTCCATCCAAACTCTGAACAAAGAGTCTCGACCAAACATATTCATGTTCAATATTTTGGTTATCGTCATAACTTTAAAATTCAACTAAATTCTCTTCAACATATATTCCTTCTCCCTCCCTTGTATATTTGGGAAAATATTTCAGATAATACCATTGAGGAAGGGCATGTAAATGTTGAGGGAGAACAAGAAGTGCATATATTGCAACAATAATCAGCTGCATCCTTGTAGGAGGAGGCTGAGCCATGACTTGCTGAGGTGCAATCAATGAACGACTTGATGATACAAATGTTTGAGTGCTTGAAATTGTTGTCTGTGGAATTTGTATTTGTTTTGGAATAGCATAAATTTATTGGGCTGGTTATTTTGGCTCTTGAGATGAGAAAGGGTTATTAAAAAAATTGAACACAAGAGGATTTTATTTCGACCTCTCTAGGAGAATCGGATCCAGATGTAGATTCTTGAAGGATTTGGGAAACTTCAATTTTGTTTTGTTGAGCTAAATAGTTAGAGAGATTAAAGGTCGAATTTAAGGAATTTTACCTTTTCCTTGATGAGAAGAGGAGCCAATAGATGGGTTTTGAAATAGGCGAGAATAGTCTTGTTGTGGGTCAAGAGAGGACTGATATTCAAGATGAATTTGAAGAAATTTTAAAACTATTTTAATATGTTCTTCAGTTAGAATAGCCCTATATAAGAAGGGTGCAATCTCCAATATCTATTCTAATTCCCTTTCTGTAAACAAAAGGCTTCTGATTCTTGATTCTCTTCACTGACACTTAAAAAATATGATTTTTCTTCTTTCTCTGGAGTAATACTTATCTTTGATTTACTAAATGATGACTGAGGCATAATTTTAGTTGCATCTAGGATAACATCATCTATTTTATCTTTTATAGAATTAGTTTCAACTGGAGATATTGAAATAAACCTACAATTGAGGATTGATCTGAACTTTCTACTGAATCCTTTGAAACTAAAACTTCATTTTCTTTTAAAATAGATTTTGGTACCTTTTATTTTAGAATATACTTTGAATTCACTTTTCTCACTGGATGTGATGCAGCTATAGTTGTTTTATATTTCCCTCTTGCATCCTTTATTATATTTTATGGATCAGATACTGGAGTCACATGAGGTGATCTCTGATTGCTTCTTGTAGTAGGCGGTCTTGAAACCCCACATCCTCACTGTGGAGTTGCTGTGTGAACTAATTACAATCAAAAGAGTGCCTAATTTTTATTCACCATTAAAAACTAGTACTAGACGTTCATGCAAGAAACTCGGGAGAATATTGAGTTCTGGATCTTTGGCTCCCGGCAGATGTACCAAAAGATGTTAGCGCTGGAATCAGTACTTGGATTGTATCAAGTTCCTAACTAGACACATATTAAGCTCGAGGGATTTTCTTATAGTTGGATAGATTTTGGAAGGTGGTTGGAGTTTTCACACATTGAAAAAGAATTTTTAACAAATAAATCACTAACACATATGGGGGTAATAGTGTTTGATGTAGTAGCAAAGATAAGTTTGTAATATAATGGTTAGGAGAATATGAAAAGAACAATGGGTCTATAGGATAGAAGTCCACTACTTTGATGAAAGGATAACAAAATATTCCAGACCTGTGATGCAATAATGAAATAAATCTTTCACAAGACTTATAAGAATCTCATCATACATCTAAAAGGTTTCTATCACAAGGAATGCTTATGAACATGCTTACCATACACATCTTATCAATAAAGGTTGTAAAAAGAGACCAATAAAAATATATAACCATGTATTGCTATATCATAATACTGAAAAAACGAGACAATAGATATATCACAATCTGGAAATGAAGTTGTAAGATATGGAAACACATAAGGAAGGTACACAATACACACATCAAAACATTCATAAATCCTCAAGAGTGCATATGAATGTTATAAGTTCAAAAAGTACACAACTGAGGATGCTATGAGATGAACAACTCACGAACCTCTTTCTCATTGCTTTTCATAATATATATACAAAAAGGTAATCTATTAAAGATCCAAAATTTTAGCTAGCTTGTTGTAGGAACTTTATTACAACTTTCTAAATATAGAAAAATATATTTAAAGTTTATCTAAAAATAAAAAGGTAGTTGATGTACAATGTTTTGCTTACAAAAGTATAAAAATATAACTTGATAATATGAAAGTTGAAATTGTTGAGCTGAGGTGGCTAACTGCTCCTTGATTCCTGCAAGATTTTTCTCCATAAAAAGTGCAATAGTTATTAACTTAATGTGACACCTGGAAGACAACTCACTAGATGGCGCTTTGCTGGGAAGAAGAAAATATTACCACTGTAGTAGCATATACTTAATCACCATCTAATGTAAGCCCTTGAGACCAAACCAAACTATCTGTATATCTTCTTATTATAAAAACAAAGCGCTACCTCTTGAAAATGTAGAAATTGTTGATAACTTTGTAGATAGGCCCAAAATAATATTGATCTTCAGATTTTGCTGCTTGATGGAGACAACGATTGGTCACGCAATCTGCTGATAGGTTTCGATTGTAAAGGGGTCGACATAGGTGCGGAGTTCGATTTTTCCCCAATGGTTGAAACCTGGGTCTTATATCTTGAAGGCCTTCCCACTTGCCTTCTTGAAATAATTCCACTGAAACCCTCATCTGATAGAAATTTGTCCCACGTGCACCTTCTCTTCTTCAAATAATATACCACCAACATTTTAATTAACCCCTGGTGATAAAGATTATGAAGCGAATAATTTTGGGTTCACTGTACCTTCTGAGACATTTTCATCAGTGATTTGTAAAGGAAGAAAGGGAGGTTCATAGGTCTAGTGCTCGAAGTATGAGAAAAAAATCTTATTTGATATTGATGAACTCTAGAGAAATTTCCATCGCATGTGATATAACATCGGATTGTAGTGATATCTCCCTGCGATTCAGGCTTAAAATAGGAATTAAGGATGATATGAGTCCAATTCACATCTACATGTTTAGGTTTAATATATGCATTTAAATTCTGTGCAAGCAATTTTTTCCCCTTAAGCCATGACTCACCTGAAGTTGACAAATCGGTAGCTTGTGCTATGATGGCTTATGATATCTCGAAATTTTGAGACCCCACCAGGACCTAATTTCCGTTAATAGATTCGGAAAATTCTTGAGCGACCGCAACATTCTCCCCTGAGAATTTTCTCAAAGAATGATACCATTTGACTGCCTGAAATTGTGCCTTTGCACGGTGGTCAAAAAACTGTGTATTAGCAGGTTCCGAGCGGTTTAATTTACCGCTTCGTCCTATTCTGTTTTACTAACACCCTATTCAACTGTTGATGAACACCTATAAAGAATGAACAAAGGCATGCCACGAAGCCCTAAACACTGCTAGAAGATAAATTTGAAAGGAAGCTTTCTCGGGCCAAATAGTTACGGGAAACTGTGAATGTAGACCCCTAAATTCTCTGCATGCCCTTGATTTTGGTGAAGTTAGTTGAAACGAAAGTAAATTATTTACTTTTAGATGCCAACCCAACATCACTCTACGAAATAATTCGTCTGAATGCTAGTCGTACTTTAGTTTTGAGCTTCTTCTTTAATGAGTAGTGTCCTTGGCATATTTGCTAAATTTAGCTGTTAGAATAGCAAATAATCTTTTTAGTGGACCTCCAACTAGAAATGGCTTCGTTCCAAAAGAGTATAGAATTTTCACCTTGTTTTATCCTTGATAGCTCCTTATACAAGTTTTGAGAAAATTGCTACTTTACATAAAGGTAGCAATTTCTGTGTTGCCTTCTGAAACCAAATTTTCTAGCAAAATTTCTACTTTGCAGAAAGGTAGAAATTTTCTATTATTTCAGAAATAGCAAATTATTTTGACATTTTATGCTTGATTTTGGATCATTAAATTTAAGAAGACATCACTATGGATAAATAATACTCTCTAACTAACTCCATGGCCTTAACTACACAAGATATAAAGACTTATTAAGAAGTAGAATTACCCTAATTACTCTAAGACACAAAAACAGACTCTTGGACTCAAAATTTTGGATTTTGTGGAAAATAATAAAAACTTTGACACACTTTTTAATGTTGGAAATATGACATAATATGTTGTCCTTGATGGCAACCTACTTGATGAAACCTACTTGATGAAGTTATCTTTGATGGAAACCTACTTGATGAAGATGTAAGAATGATGGATATATAGATAAGTTCAGATGTGATAGAGAAAAGAATTCCAGCAAGTGCCAGAGAAATGATAAATATAATATGTCACAATGTATACGTGGGTTTGTAAAGGCCAAGTCTCGTATGCACGTGGATAAGTATGCCCCAAGTCGCGTATGCCTTTTGCGCTCTAAAATTATAATACCAAGACGCATTACCATGGTATTAGCCCACAATATTGAGTGTTGTATTGTCTATTTGATTCCGTCCAAGAATACCATCAGCAGTTGAGTGGTTTTGACTCATGGTATTGGTAAAATCTAAATCTATATAAGGAGAAGAAGATCATAGTGCTAGGTGTGCATGTGTAAGGGTTGTTGATGAATACATTTCTCTAAGAAATATCTGCATGGATGAACTCTATTCTTAATTGATAGATATGAATCTATGATGCACCCATGGATATAATGATGGTTCTAGATCTGATGATGATGAATCTCTAGAATGACCTATTGAAGGAATGATGAATAACTGGCGAAAGTCTACTGAAGAAAATGAATAAATCTGGGTACGTTTTATAGATCTGGTATGTTCTGCAAAATTTATTTTTTTACAAATCTATATGCTAGTTGGTTTCAACAAAAGTGCGCATATACGCGGATTCGCTTCGTGAAAAGCGCGTATGGTAGTTAGGGTTTTATCAAGAATAAAATACACAGAAGTATACGTGGGTGGATGTATAGGAAAGCGCGTATGTATGCGTCTTCAATGAAGCAAAGTAGTGTATGCTATTTGAATTAATGACTGTTCAGGGATGAGTTTGTATCTGCATATCTATTCTAAAGTCTGGGTATTAAATGAATACTTCACTCTGAAGTATATATACATGGAATGGGTTGTAGTTTATTGATAGATCTGAATTAATAATGCACCTATGAATAAAATGATGGATCGGGATCTCTAGACCTGAAATGACTATATATCTTCTAGATCTATTTATGGAATGTTTATATCTGAGATGTGGCGAATATTTTCTGAAGTGAAGGGTAAGATCTGAGCTATTTATCTGTTCTGAAGAATTGCGTAGCCTTGCAATGTTTGTAGATCTATACACAGGTTCATCGTAGTGAAAGTGCGTATATATGCAGGTTGGTCTCAGAAAAAGCACGTATGGAATATAAGATCAGTCCTGAAATGTTTGCAGATTTATACGTAGGTTTGTCTATGTGAAAGCGTGTATATACGCGGGTTCAGTGAAGTAAAAGTGTGTATGGAATTTAGGGTTTTGCTGAAGTGTGATGAAGGAAATCTCTGATCTGTTTTGATGTGTTACTGTTGTCTGTCAATATGTCTTCATAAAGATCTGAGTTGTTTGAATACTGATTAATGCTGTTGGTTGATTATGATTAAAGATCAATTGGCTAGTTGATTGGTTAATGATTCAATGAATGAATTGAATGGGTTATAAAGTTTCAGTTTTATGTATGTTCTTTGAGCTTAAATGTATGGAGTGGGTCCAGTCTAAAAATCTGATGAAAAGATGCCTACAAGTTGTGTTGTGTGGAAGCTATTGGATTTAGTATGAAAATTGATGAAACGTGGTCCATGGTGGTGCTGAGGGTCGAAGCCTTCAGTGAGGGGGTTGTAGCTCCCTTCCAGTGGTAGCTAGTAAACGAGATCAGGGGTAAGTAGCTCCCTTCCAGGAGTGGCTCGTAAATGAGATCAAGGGGTTGAAGCTCCCTTCCAGTAGTAGCTGGAGAACGAGAGAAGGTTGCAACCTTCTGCAGGTGGGTGCCTGCGTGTTGGTATGAGTCTGCGCCAGTACATGGTTGTAAGAAGTTTTATTTATAATAAATATTGAAGACAAAGACGACAACAATGGTGTTTTTCTCCCGAATTGGGTTTCCACCTTAAATCTTGGTGTTCATGTGTGTTGCTTATGTGTGATGATTTATTCTGTTCTTACTGCATATGTTTACTGCTTACTAAACATGTGATGAATGAATGATGCAATGATCTAAGTAAATAATTATCTGCATAATAAGATCTCTAGATATACGCAAGTTTGCTTAAAGATATCCGTGTATATACGTGAGTTGGGTTAATTAAATTCATGTATAGAATTCTGTAAAGAAAAAGTAAAATTTTTGAGTAAGCTCTGAATACTGATTCACCCCCCCCCCTTCTCATTATTTTTCCCAACAATTGGTATCAGAGCAGGTTCTTCTGAAGGAGCTTGATCGCTTAAAGGAGATCCGTCTCAATGGGAAGGAAGCAAAAGAAGAATGCTACTCAAAGAAATAAGATATCTCAGAAAACATGTACAGCAGAAAATAAAGAAGATGAAACAGGTATTGATTGTTGTTCTTGTAATTCACTTTCTTGTGCATGCAATGGTGAAGATAGTGAAAACCAAAGTGAAAGTAATGTTATGGATCTAGAAGCAGTAATTGCAAATCTCAAGAGTAAAGTTGAAGATCAACAAAGATTATTTAATGAGAGGGAATATATCTACAAAGATATGATCTCTAGAATGAATGGACAGATAAACAAGTATCAAAGGC
The DNA here is from genome assembly GCA_034641835.2 of Pinus albicaulis. NCBI lineage: Eukaryota > Viridiplantae > Streptophyta > Pinopsida > Pinales > Pinaceae > Pinus > Pinus albicaulis. The sequence continues at coordinate 1,093,637,382 of CM076582.1, forward strand.
TGCAGGATGAAGTAACCAATCACACCGAAGGACTTGAAGCAGAAATCATCTCTCTCAAAACAAATATGGAAACATCAAATAAGAAGAATGAAGAACTTATACAATCATTTGAAGAAGAATAAAATGGGTTGAAAGAAGAGATTATAAAATTGAATGAAAAAGTAGAAGAAGGGAGAAGGGTCGAAGAAATAATGAAGAATCAATGCCAAAAATTGGAGGTTGAGGTAAACATTTTAAAAGGTAAATTAGAAGAAAAGGATAAATTCTTGAGGTTTCAAGATAGTACTAAGATTCTGGATAATATTCTTAGTAGTCAAAGGTCTCCCTCGATTAAATTTAGTCTTGGTTTTCATGAAACTGTGAAAGGAGAATCTAGTTCACAAGAAAAATCCAAAGATTCAAAGGATATCAATGCAAAACCTGAAGTGTTTAAAGAGACAAAAGGGCAACCAACAATCATGAATTCTCAAAGGAACTCATTTGCTCCTAAATATAGAAGTATCAATAATGTTGAATGCTTTATATGTCATAATTATGGACATGTTGCAGCCAAGTGCAAAAGAAAATTGTTTCGGTCAAATAGACACTACACAAAAATACAGTTAGCACCCCGGTACTCAGGTTTCTTTAAGGGATATTGTTTTTCATGCAGCAATTTTGGTCATAAAGTAGTTGATTGCAATAGAAGAAAGATTAGAAAAACATATTATGATCCCTATGCTCTCGTTTCTGGTCACATAAGATGTTATGCTTGTAACAAGTATGGGCATGTGGAAAAAGAATGCAGATTAAGTATGATGAACAGATCTGAGAAATTGGAGAATTTCCAGCAATACTGGAAAAAAGAAGAAGCCCCAGTAAAAAATGTAGGGAATGTTGACCCTATTGCAGTCATCTGCTTCTAAAGTGTACTTCTCATAGTGATTGCAGGAGTAATGTGAGACACATTATAGGAATCAGTAATGTGTCATCACAGAGGGAGCAATATATGGTGATTCCCATGGTTGGTTTGGTAATTCTGATTGTGTTTATTTCTAACAATGCATCTGATGTGACAAGAGAAGACATGTACATGTGTTATAAGTTAAGGGGGAGATGGAGTTGTGAAATTTTTCTATATTTCACTTTCTATATGCAGGTTTTATGAACTAAAGCCGCGTATACACGCGAGTTCCAATGGTGACAGTTGCGTATTTGTTTCTCTGATAAGAAAAAAAGTGAGGAAGACTCAAAAACAGTTTCTGATATGCTGCTGACAGTAATAAATTTCTTGATCTGATGTTGATGGTTATATCTACTAATATGATTTTAAGTTTTGATTATCTACTTGATGAAGATGCTTTGATGAATTGGTTGGTGAAGATGTTCAGGATGCTCAGGTTCAGGGGGAGCATTATCCTCGATCAGAGTAATGCATTGTTGGCATTATGATGGTTCTAAAATATGATCTCTCTCTTGAGGTCTTTTGGTCTTAAAAAGTCATATCTGTAATTAGATGAATCAAATCAAATGTTCACCTCCCATATTCATTATGTGTGATAGTACAAGTGCCATCAGTATATCAAAGAATCCTGTTATGCATTCCAAGACTAAGCACATCCCTATCAAGTATCACTTCTTACGTGAACAGGTGTTTGAACAAAAGGTGAAATTAGAGTATGTTCCATCCAAAGAACAACTTGCTAATATATTTACTAAACCTCTTCCTAGGGAAGCCTTCGAATATCTCAGAAAAAGCTGGGAATTGTCTCTGTTGCTCAGAAGATCAGATCTTCTTAAATTCAGAAGATTAAATTGGATACATGGATTTCATAAAGGACAGTCACGTATATACGTGAGTTTATATACAGAAAGCCACGTATGGGTTTTTGTTGGCATAATTTTCTGGGTCAACACTTTCAGAATAGTTGCAGTGCTGTTGGGTATTTCTGGTGATGTTCCAGTTCTTATATTTATGTTTCATTCTCTAATATATTGTTGATAAAGATGTAGTGATGATTTTCTGTTGAAAGTGTTCAGGATGCACAAGCTAAGGGGGAGCACTTGTCCTGTGGGAAAGGATGCATTGTTGGCATTCTAAGTGTTTGTTGTGGTCTGATCTCATGATTGAGATTCATTGGTCTTGTTTATAAAAATTCATTTGATGAAAAGGTCATGTTGAGACCTATGCTGTAAAATAGTTATATTCATTCATGTAAGGACTTGGTCAAATTTGTAAACCCACTTGGTTGGGTAGTTCAGTCAAATATGTAATTCCACTTGGTTGGATCATTGATGTAAGTATGAGTCCTTGGTGATAGGAATGGTCATACTTTGTTGAGTTATAGAGTCATTTACTTCATTGAAAAATCTATCTGAAGATTCAGCATGAACTCAGGGGGAGCATGGTAAATTCATTGCACATCAGATCTACAGAACTCATATTTCTACAAGGGAAGAGAAACCTTGTTTTGGTCCACCCTTTGTCCTTGATTTCAAAGGGGGAGAGTATCATGGTGTTTGAATAATGGTTATGATTATTGTATTTATCTGTTATGGTGATCAAACACCATCATGGTTTCCATCAAGTACAAAGGGGGAGATTGTTGGCAATATGACGTAATGTGTTGTCCTTGATGGCAACCTACTTGATGAAACCTACTTGATGAAGATGTAAGAATGATGGATATACAGATTAGTTCAGATGTGATAGAGAAAATAATTCCAGCAAGTGCCAGAGAAATGATAAATATAATATGTCACAATGTATACGCAACTTTGTAAAGGCCAAGTCGTGTATGCACGCGGATAAGTACATCCCAAGTCGCGTATGCCTTTTGCGCTCTAAAATTATAATACCAAGAGGAATTACCATGGTATTAGCCCACAATATTGAGCATTGTATTGTATATTTGATTCCATCCAAGAATACCTTCAGTAGTTGAGTGGTTTTGACTCATGGTACTGGTAAAAGCTAAATCTATATAAGAAAAAGAAGATCATAGTGCTAGGTGTGCATGTGTAAGGGTTGTTGATGAATAAATTTCTCTAAGAAATATTTGTATGGATGAAATCTATTCTTAATTGATAGATCTGAATCTATGATGCACCCATGGATATAATGATGGTTCTATATCTGATGATGAATAACTGGCTCAAGTCTGCTGAAGAAATTGAATAAATCTGGGTAAGTTTTATATATCTGGTCTGTTCTGCAAAATTTATTTTTTACAGATCTATACGCTATTTGGTTTCAACAAAAGTGTGTATATACGCGGATTAACTTCATGAAAAGCGCGTATTGAAGTTAGGGTTTTATGAAGAATAAAATACACAGAAGTATATGCAGGTGGATGTACAGGAAAGCACGTATGTACGCGGCTTCAGTGAAGAAAAGTAGCGTATGCTATTTGAATTAATGACTGTTCAGGGATGAGTTTGTATCTGCATATCTATTCTGAAGTCTGGGTATTGAATGAATACTTCACTCTGAATTATATCTACATGGAATGGGTTGTATTTTATTGATATATCTGAATTAATAATGCACCTATGAATAAAATGATGGATCAGGATCTCTAGACCTGTAATGACTATATATCTTCTAGATCTGTTTATGGAATGTTTATATCTGAGATGTGGTGAATATTTTCTGAAGTGAAGGGTAAGATCTGAGCTATTTATCTGTTTTGAAGAATTGCGCAACCCTGCAATGTTTACAGATCTATATGCAGGTTCGTCGCAGCAAAAGTGCGTATATACGCGGGTTGGTCTCAACAAAAGCATGTATGGAATATAAGGTTAGTCCTGAAATGTTTGCAGATGTATACGCAGGTTTGTCTATGTAAAAGCACGTATATATGCGGGTTTAGTGAAGAAAAAGCGCGTATGGAATTTAGGGTTTTGTTGAAGTGTGATGAAGGAAATCTTTGATCTGTTTTGATGTATTACTGTTGTCTGTCAAGATGTCTTCATACAGATCTGAGTTGTTTGAATATTGATTAATGATGTTGGTTGATTATGATTAAAGATTAGTTTGTTGGTTGATTGGTTGATGATTCAATGAATGAATTGAATGGGTTATAAATTTTCAGTTTGATGTATGTTCTTTGAGCTTAAATGTATGGAGTGGGTCTAGTGTGAAAATATGATGAAAAGAGGCCTACAAGTTGTGTTGTGTGGAAGCTATTGGATCCAGTATGAAAATTTATGAAACGTGGTCTATGGTGGTGCTGAGGGTCGAAGCCTTCAGTGAGGGGGTTGTAGCTCCCTTCCAGTGGTAGCTGGTAAACGAGATCAGGGGGTAGTAGCTCCCTTCCAGGAGTGGCTGGTAAACGAGATCAGGGGGTTGAAGCTCCCTTCCAGTAGTAGCTGGAGAACGAGAGAAGGTTGCAGCCTTCTGTAGGTGGGTGCCTGCGTGCTGGTATGAGTCTGCACCAGTACATGGTTGTAAGAAGTTTTCTTTATAATAAATATTGGAGACAGAGATGATGACAACGGTGGTTTTCTCCCGAATTTGGTTTCCACCTTAAATCCTGGTGTTCATGTGTGTTTCTTATGTGTGATGATTTATTCTGTTCTTACTGCACATGTTTACTGCTTACTGAACATCTGATGAATGAATGATGCAATGATCTAAGTAAAGAATTATCTGCATAATAATCTCTCTGGACATACGCAAGTTTTCTTAAAGATATTCACGTATATACGCAAGTTGGGTTAATTAAAGTCACATATAGAATTCTGTAAAGAAAAAGTAAAAGTTTTGAGTAAGCTCTAAATACTGATTCACCCCCCCCCACCCCCCCTTAGTATTTTTCCCAAAATTTAACCCCACAAGGCCTTCAAACATGGGCTAAGGGGAAAAATAGAGGATCAAAGACACAAATGCAATGGTGACCATACTTGGAAAAATACAGTGCTAACAGTACGAGAGCTGGTTGAAGAAAAACCATGGAGATCACCCCAAGGATACACTTATATGGACGAAATTAGAGGATGGTAGAGACCTAAAATAATTGTAGGGTATGAAGAAAACCCTAGGAAATTAGTGAATAAGGGTTTTAGAGAAACCATGGTTTATGGTAAAGTCTTGAGCTTTGGACTATGAAACCTTTAACCCTTGCATGGTCTATGAGGAGATGCTAAAGTACTTGGGATTGATTTGACAACTGACCTAGGTATTGATAAAGTTTTTTATTGAATAAAACACTAATTTATGATCTATGGTTGATTAGGTGCTCAAAATTATGCTCAAAAATGAAATTGTCAGAATGGTCTGGAACCTGAACTGCCGCATAGATCTCATTGTCCTGAATCCGATGCAACTTGTTTCACCGAAAAACGACACCATATGTTCCTAGAAACCCATTCTGTCCACTTTGTTAAACAAATTTTTTTAAATGCAGGATATCCTAGTTAGCAGTCCATACAACTAAATATGCATGCTTACATGGCAGGGTGACTGTACAGGTTGGCTTGGTCAATGGTCTCCATCGGCGAATGGGATCGTGCCGAGTGGCACTTGGTTATTGGTTTGAAATGGTGGATTTTAATTGGTCGATTTGGTGATCAACCACAGCCTGGCATGTGGCCTAGCCAAGGGTCACCATGTGGTATCCCAAGGGCGATGAAAATATTGGGTCGAGTCTGAGAAAAGAAGGCAGGGGTCGAACTCGCGACCTCCAAGTACCGATCAGAGAGCCTTCACCATTGCACCCATGTGTTGTTCCTTACTATAATATGGTTTTCATAATGTTTTGTTGTAACATATATTGCGCAATGGGGGGATGGGGCCGATGTCTAGCCCCAACCCTGGTCACCACTAGAGGCGGGACCATGGGCAGGAGGAAAACTTCGCGCCCCCCCCCCCAAAACGATCCATAATCGTAACCATTATCCACTAGCGTCATGTGTCCACCATCAAAATTGTCAGGATCGTGGAAAGCTAGCCGCTATTAAACATGATGATAAATATTGAACTCGGAAATTTTGTTGGGCCGCTAATATGTTATTATTATGATCACTTTTTAACACCTATTTCATCCATTTCTACTCTTTTTTATCACGTCATTTATCATGGTTTATCATATAATTCCATCTTATAACTATTTATGCTCTTATGGATAAATAATATTTCCTCTCCTTTATTATTAATAAAGTAATGATTATTATGCATGATTTTACCAATGATGGTTTATTAATATATTTTGTAACATCACTCACCATTTTAGCCTCCAAGATATTTGCCAGATTGCAGATTTGATCTCCAGCTCATCATTCAATATTCCAACTCAGAAATTCGCTGGAATAAGAAGTGAAAATTTTGCGTTGGACATTCTGGGCAAATGGAGAAGAATCTAGAAAATCCGAGACATGGGTTTTGTCCAGAACGGACCGAATTAACTTTAGTGTAAAATAGTTTGCCCAAATTCGGTCCGTATTAAGAGAAACAGAAGGTTCTCTGAAGATGATTTTCCCAGATTCACTGTTGCGGCCGTTTTCCAAATTATCTTAGTTGCAAATCCAAATTCGACCTGTTCCTGTTGAATGATTGATGGGAATATATTTTCTTGCTGATCAATTGGTTGAAGAAAATCCAAATTTGTTATGAGAATCATTTTTTAATTATCTCTATTGTAACTTCTCTCTGCGCTCTGCGTATTTAAATGGAAAACAGAGATCAGAGAAGGGGGGATTGAATATGGATCAATTGAGGATTAATTCAGATTTTATTATGGTATTGATATGCTGATATAAAAGAGCAAAGATTGTAAATCGGACTGTATTACATGCTACATTATGTATCTTTCATTTATGCATCGTTTGTAATGGACATAACGCAGTTCTGAAAGGACAGACTTGTGTTGTAATGATTTCGATGATCAATAAATAAGTTGCGTTGCTGCTCATTCGATTATTCTAAAGTAACTTAGCAGTGCTCACTGGAGGCTAAGGGCTCAGCCTCTGGTGGAGTTCACTGCATCTTTGTATTATATTTCTGATTCTTACAACGTGTGAATGATTTGATTTAATATTTATTTCTTTTAATCGCATTGCTTTACAGTTTCCTATTTTATAGCTTGTTGTTTCAATATTCTATGAATTTGTTTTATTACATAAGCTGTGATTGAACCACATTGTTGTTCCTTTCCACCATAACAAGATTACTGTTCTTTACAACTTAGATTGTTATGCTGTTCATTTCTATTCAATAGCCTTGTTGTTCATTCCAGATTTTGTTGTTCATCTCTATCAAATATCTTTGTTGTTAATTTCCGATTGTTGTTCATTTCCATTAGATAGAATTTGTTGTTCAATAGAATTTGCTGTTCAAATCCATTAGATAGAGTTTGTTGTTCATTTCTATTGCTGTTCAATTCCAGTAAAATAGATTTTCTTTTCATTTTAGTTAATTAGTTTACAGTTTAGTTCATACCTGTAAAGAGTTTGGTTTTTCTTTTGAAGAGCTTGCCTAGTTTACTTTCATTAGCAGCATTAGTGATTTAGTTCAGTTTCCATTTAATTGCTTTAGTGTGGAGTGTAAGATCATCAACTGTAAAGGACATTGGTTATTGCTACCTACGTTCTTAGATTGATTGTATTGTTCTTATTTGATTTCATTTACATCAGTTGCCAAAGGAAAGAGTTATCACTACTGCATCCTTGACTGGTGATTGTTGAGTGAATGATTGAATCTCAGAACATTGAGTTTCATGTCATTGCAATTAGATTTCATTTTCAAGCATCCATTTACTCTTGTATTTGAAAGATCTATACTACATTTTAAGAAACATTACTCTCTAGGATTATAACGTGCACATATTGTGTACACTCTTGAAATAAGAGGACTTGCTCGGGTTAATAATTAATGTGGGATAAATAGGAGTTTTAAAAGGCACCTTTTAGCACCCAACATTTTGGCGTTGTTTCCGGGGAGAGTGTTGCCATTTCACAGAGAGTGATGTATGTTTGATGTTTGTCTACTGTGAAAGAATTGGGTATTAAAAACGGAAGGTAAGAACTTGCGTAATGAGAGGGTAAAGTGCTTTCTCCTCCGCCTTCTTTTCAGCCGAATTGCAAGGAATTTAAGGTAGAAATGAACGTTTGTATTTTAGAGGTAGAATTTAAAAAAAAAATCTTGTAATTCCACTCGAGTGGTGATGTAAGCACCACCCATTTCACTAACCAATTGACAGGAACATTGGAAGGAGGATCCTTAAAGAAACATATGAAGAACATCTTCTATTATGATAAGAAATGGCTCACATTTCAACTTTTGAATTCCCTATCAAAGATCTAGGAGGAGTGACACAAATACACATAATTCCCCCATCGTTTCTACCAAATTTTCATGGTTTGACAAATGAAGATCCAGATACATTCTTATCTGAGTTTGAAGTATTTTGTAGAGGATATGATTATTGTACTAATGATCAAAGATTGAAAGTGTTTCCTCTTACTCTAAAAGGAGCAGCTCTCCGATGGTTCATGAGCCTAGGTGGGAACTGCATCTAAACATGGGAGGACATGAAGAACATATTCTTGAAGAAGTACAAAGACTACTACAAATCCAATGAAGATATTTTCGGTATGATACAAGGGGAAGATGAAAGCTTGGAGGACTATGTAGAGCGATTTCAATATAACCTTCAAAAATCAAAACATAAGCATTTGGAAAAAGAAATCTTGAAAACGCTCATTCTTAAAGGAATCAAAGATGAATTTTTAGAACTCTTAAATCTGATAGGAAAAGGTGATTTTTTTCAGTTATCATATGATGATGTTTGTGAAATGTGCATAAGGTATTCAAGAGGAATTTCCAAGGCTCGTAAGAATTCTAGAAAAGTTTCTTCTTTCTTTTCCAAATTTACTACAAGAACAAGAGACATAAGAGCTAAAATCAATGTTTTATTTGAAAATTTTAAATATGATTTTATTAGCTCTCTAAATTCACAATTGGATGTTTTGCAGGTTCAGAAAAATCAAGAATTTGATGAAGTGTTTTGCCCTCATTATTGAAAGGAGCATCCCATGGATAGTTGTTCTTCCTCATCTAAGATGGAAGTAGCATATCAAAGAGATGGGAAGCTGAAACAAGGTCAAAACCATGGAAATCATGGCCTACAGGTATGGTTCAAAACACCTCCTCTCCATTCTCTTACTTGCATAATCCATTATGGAATACTCATATGTTAGGGCAGCCATGCTAATCTCAATATAACCACCACCAATATTGTCTACAAGTTTGGCACGGTTAATATTATGACTGCATGACTACTCTCCCTCATCTTGTAGCACAAACACATCTTCCAGCTCTTCCACAACATCTTGCTTGCCTATCAAAATCATCCATTCAACCCAATCAACTACACCATCAAAATGCTCCATTCCCTACATAATTTCCTGCTCAACTCATTCCACACCCTCACCATAATAAACCATTAAAACATGCTTACAGTGTTGAACTATAAAATTTACTCACCCTTCCCACCCATTCTATCTCATATGCACCATTGGAGAAAACTTATACTGAGATTCAGAATGTATCAAATCCAAAAATTATAGAGGTTATGAAAGAAAATGAGGTTTCTTCTAGCCTGCATCAACAAGCTGTTTTAAACACTCAAGAATTTCATGATATGATGGCTATGGGAAATCAAGAAAGTCAGGGATACATTGAAGATTGGTTTCACTCTATTTTTTTGCAGCATCACTCCATGCTTCAACAATTTTTGGCACCATCTTTTCAAGGGAAGTTGGCTTCTCATACCCTAATGTTTATTAACATGCATTTTTCAAATATGGGTATGTACATAATAGAAGAATTATTTCAAAAAAGGTTACACTGGAAATACTCTTATACGTAATCATATTCATTTTCCAAATCAGAGTAGGCTAGTGAAAAAATAAAATAAATAAAGAAATAAAATAAACACAATTTTTTTTTAAATTTTTTGTAAAAATTGTTTTTGTTGCAATACGTTGTGATCAACATCGATGATAAATATTTTAATTTATTTGTGTATATAGATGAATTATATTGAAAATAACAATTATACAAACACTTATATTCATTTTGATCACAAATATGGCAAAATTGCTTGAATATTATATTTTTTTGGCTTACGGGCTTGATGAAATTTCTGAAAATAGAGTTGGGACAGTCATGTTTTGAGAAACCAAAAGTAAATATTTTTAAAACATGTTTCTATCCTAATTAGCCCTTGATGTCTACTTTTCAACCCAATTTGAATCACTCAATTTGGATTTGAAATGAAAACTTATAACCAAAACATTGACAAGGCGTCTAGTAGGCAGCTCAGGAACAGAGTTGGGATAGTCAGTTTTTGGAGGCCTAAATTACTATATTTTTAAAACCTGTTTCTATGGTATATTCCTCTATGAATATAGTTTACAACGCAATTTGAATCACTCTATTTCGATATCGTATGAGGAATTTGACCAAAATATTGACTGTATATCATAAATTAGCACTCTTGAAACTCTGTTTTCTTGGCTATTCACTAGCGTATTTGACCCATCAATTCTTATTTTCTTAAAAATCTGTTTCTATTGGAGATAAATAAATGAATCTACTTGAATCTCCAATTATAATCAGTTCAATCCGCCATCAAATGAAAATTTATGCTTGAAATATAAACTATTGTTCTGAGTTGGAAAATAAAAAATGACTCTATTATGCAGGTTGTTCTAAGCAAATTTAACATACCATTACATGGAATTTTTAAAACCTATTTATATTGGAGAGATATCTATGAATTCAATTTCATTTGGCTTTGGAATCACTCAAATCGGACGAAAAACAAAGAATTTATAATTGAAACACTGCTGGTTAGTATGGTCGACCACTGCTCTCCTGCAGGTGACAAATAAAATTTGTTTTATTTTTCTATGGATTTTTTCTACAGAGTAACTACTTGTTAGTTTTTTTTCATAATTATTAGATTAGGGGAGCCTAATCACCTCTCTTTCTCCATGATTTAATGTTTTATTGCAGGTAGACACTCATTTTTTTGCAGGTCCTATGAGAGTAAAGGTTAATTTATGGACGAGCGATTCTTGAAAGAAATTTTAGTGAAACAAGGGCATTTCATCCAGTTCATTACCTAAAAAATTCATAACAGAAGAAAGGAAGAATTGGTTTCCATTTGAAGATTCATGTTACTGCTGCCAAAACATTTTTCCAAGAGATCATTTCTTTTTTTTCCATTGATAGATTGATATTCCTTTAGGAAATAACATCATAGCTATTGTAACTTAATAAAGTGTTGTTTCTTTTCTGATTTCTTTTATGTTTTTGTGTTTCAGGTGTTGATCCCTTCAAATTGTATTTTCCACTCCATTGGAAATTGAACAATAAGGACCCCACCATGAAAGTTTCCATTGCAGAAGACAATTCTTCGGCAGCACCAATTCTGTAAAAAATTACTTTTTCTTGAAACTTGTACATAAGATTTTCTTTTTACTTTGCTTGTTTTTTGTACAGATTTTATTTCTCAAGCTGTTCCTTAAAAGGAACAGTTGCTGTTCCTTAAAAGGAAGAGCTGCTGTTCCTTAAAAGGAACAGCTACTGTTCCTCTTAAGAAACAATGCATTTGTGTGTTTCTTTTTGCTGTTCCTTTCAAAAGGAACAACATTTCCGTTGATTATTTTTGTTGTTCCTTCAAAAAAGGAACAACAGTTTTGCTGTTCCTTTCAAAAGGAATAGCACTTTTTCCGCGTGTTTTTGTTGTTCCTTTTCGAAGGAACAACAGTTTTTGCCACTTGTTTTTGTTGTTCCTTTTGAAAGGAACAACACTTTTTCCACGTGTTTTTTCTGTTCCTTTAAAAAGGAACAACACTTTTGCCGCGTGTTTTTGCTGTTCTTTTTCGAAGGAACAACAGTTTTTGCCGCTTGTTTTTGCTGTTCCTTTCAAAAGGAACAACACTTTTGCCGCGTGTTTTTGCTGTTCTTTTCCGAAGGAACAACAGTTTTTGCCGCTTGTTTTTGCTGTTCCTTTCAAAAGGAACAACAGTTTTTTTGCCGACTGTTTTTGCTGTTCCTCTTAAAGGAACAACACTTCCGCCTGATTGTTTTTGCTATTCCTCTTAAAGGAACAACAATTCCGCCCGATTGTTTTTGCTGTTCCTCTTAAAGGAACAACACTTCTGCCTGATTGTTTTTTCTATTCCTCTTTAAGGAATAGCACTTCCGCCTGGTTGTTTTTGCTATTCCTCTTAAAGTAACAGCACTTCCGCCCGATTTTTTTTGTTGTTCCTTTTAAAAGGAATAACCCTTTCGCCTTTTTTTTTCACTTTATGCCATTCCTTCTAAGGAACAATAATTTCGATTTGAAATGTTTTTAGGCTGTTCTACTGAAGGATCAACATTTTATTTTGTGCTTACTTTGTCTGCTGTTCCGCTTAAGGAACAACTGCTATTCCTCTTAAGGAACAATAGTTTCGCGTGTATCCTTTTCTTTTATTTGCTGTTCCTCTTAAAGGAACCGCAATTTTGTGTGCGGATGTTCTTTTTGCTGTTCTTCCTGAGGAATAGTAGCTGTACCATCTAAGGAACAAAAATTTGGGAATATTTTCGAGAACAACCCTTCCTCCCTCTTGTGCGATTATTCCTAATTCATCTCAACCACATTTTATTGATTCCCTTGCATCGTATGAAGTACAATACTTTTATGAGGACAAGAATTATGGATTCTATTGAAGCAGGTGAATATCCTTGACGTTATGATCTTTAACAAGAGAGCTTCTTGATGATAGATTTAAAAAAAAAAGATAAACAAAAGGGACACAATTATTTATATATTACTTTACTGTATTGACTTCTGCTGTATATGATATTGATTGATCATCTTTACCATTCTGGTTCCACTTCTCCTGGCTACAATTCTCTCTATCTATTATAAGTAATATTATGGGTATATTTTCTTTCTATTGACATGTTCAAACTTCTTCCACCATCCTCACTCTTAAGGAGTACTGAGCCTCCCTCTATTTATCATAAAAGGTGTAAAAACAACAAAATCTTGTCTACAGATAGAGGATAGGGGGTCTCATTAAAGAGCCAGCCTACCATGTTCATAAGGTTGTAGCGAAGTGACATTCCCACTATGGCCACCACACCAGGGTTATGATCCATTGGATAGCCACAATGTCCTTAGAACATGAGGTCTCATCATGAGCCAGCCTGATCACTTTTACTACTTCCCAGTGAATGGTAGTGTGGTTATTTGGTTACCACGCTAGCACATTGATCTCTTCTGTAGATCAACAATGTAATTCTCCAACTATAAATTGAGGATCCTGGCTCATATGGGTTAAAAAGCAACCCTGCCGAGGCTATGGATACTTGCTGGCAGCAGACGCTCTACTGATGGTACCGAAGTTCTATTTTCAACATCAATAATTACTATAATACCCTCTTCCTACTTTTCTTTTTATCAGAGAGATTATTTCCCTAATTTCTCCCTACTATGAACCTTTACACATGAGTTAATGTTTTTTAATCAATCATATCATTTTCAGATGGAATATCGTCAACAAGGTATCTTTTCTTGCATATTGCTGTCCTTTTTACTTACCACATTACCTATCGTCAACCCAAACATCTTATCTCTTATTCATAACTATCTTTATACACTCTTCCCTCATTATAACCATACCTCTTGTTGTCCTATCATTTGATATGTGTACTCTGCTTCATTTACTGTTGTATTGTTCGTTCCCTTGCCTTGTCGTCAGCACAATGCTTTTTCTATGCTTTATGGTCAAGGAATCCCTTTTTCAATTGGAAGGGGGAATGTATGCATTATGGATAGCAAGCGATATAAGTACATAATTCTGCTATAATTTTCTGATTTGCCACAATATTCATACTGCATTTCTACAGAATTTTTTCTGATTGAACTTTTGGCATACATCTTATTTGTTGCTCTTCAAAATTAACACTGTGGATTCAAGAAAATTGCATGCAGAATTGTGATTTGTTTACAGGAGAAAAACAAGTATGGGAGGGGGGGGGGGGGAATTCTATTCGCAGCATGACCACACTATTTCAACTAACAACAAAGGCTCGCACAACTCACAAACACGCACAATTCTTCAGACATGATGTGATTGCATGGCTTCCACCTTTTTCATCACTTTCAGTATCTGCTCAGCCTACATCAACTTCAACAAATGCCAGTTCCTACATGTCATTCCACATTTTTTTTTCGGAGGTAACACTTGAGGTAAAATAGCATAATTTTCTGATTTATTATGAATTTAGGATAATTTCATGAAAATCCATTGAGCATTATTTATCATCATTCATTCCACATCTTTACCACTTCCCATTTTTCAGAGACATATCATCTTTCAGTTTGGGGGAGTGTTGCTTTCCTTCATTTCATTCTTATGACCATATCAGTAATATTCTTTATCATCCATTGATATTCTTATTCATTCTCTACACCTCCCTTATTTCATGTTGTCTTACACCAAGCATAGATTTCAACAGATTGTAGCAACCACCTCTCTTTGTTTTCTAGCATTGCATAAGGACATGCTAATTCTTTAGTTTGGGGGAGAAATTGCTACACATGATGGATGTTTCTACTTTCTTTCTCGTTTAAGGCATACAATTTCATTTTTATACAGTGTAGAAATTGATTTGCATATATCTTTAAAACTATGAACTGAATTCTTGTGATTTCTGGATAATGGAGACGTATCATTAAAATACGCAAACCCAGATAATTTCACGCTAAATTAGTTTATAAAATTTTGAAAACTATGCACTATCACCTATAGCCATTTTTTTATATCTCATGATCCGTGCATCAAAACGATCTCATTTTTTTGAGAAAATGGTTAATGAAGTTTGCTGTTACTTATATCACATTTTCTGCAACTTCATATACATATAGTTGAACGTCAAATGTAAAAATTGTTACTCTTTCATCAATATTGCTAAAATTGAATATTCATTATTTGAGGAAAAATTCATTTGTTCCATCCATTTCATGAGTTGGGATGAACAATTTTTTTTTGCTTGGTTAACACATGAGTTTTGTCTTTGGGTTGCATGAGGACATGCAATATATTCAGTTCTGGGTTGCATGAGGACATGCAATATATTCAGTTTCGGGGTGTGTTGGGCCACTAATATGTTATTATTATGATAACTTTTTAACACCTATTTCATCCATTTCTACTCTTTTTATCACGTCATTTATCATGGTTTATCATATAATTCCATCTTATAACTATTTATGCTCTTATGGATAAATATTATTTCCTCTCCTTTATTATTAATAAATTAATGATTATTATGCATGATTTTACCAATGATGGTTTATTAATATAGTTTGTAACATCACTCACCATTTAAGCCTCCAAGATATTTTCCAGATTGCAGATTTTATCTCCAACTCATCATTCAATATTCCAACTCAGAAATTCATTGGAATAAGAAGTGATAGTTTTGCGTTGGACATTCTGGGCAAATGAAGAAGAATCTGGAAAATCTGAAACATGGGTTTTGTCTCGAACGAACCGAATTAACTTTAGTGTAGAATGGTTTGCCAAAATTCGGTCCGTATTAAGAGAAATGGAAGGTTCTCTGAAGACAATTTTCCCATATTCACTGTTGCGACCGTTTTCCAAATTATCTCAGCTGCAAATCCAAATTCGACCTATTCCTGTTGAATGATTGATGGAAATATATTTTCTTGCTGATCAATTGGTTGAAGACAATCCAAATTTGTTATGAGAATCATTTTGTAATTATCTCTATTGTAACTTCTCTCTGCGCTTTGCGTATTTAAATGGAAAATAGAGATCAGAGAAGGGGGGATTGAATATGGATCAATTGAGGATTAATTCAAATTTTATTATGGGATTGATATGCTGATATAAAAGAGAAAAGATTGTAAATTGGACCGTATTACATGTTGCATTATGTATCTTTCATTTACGCATCGTTTGTAATGGACATAACGCAGTTCTGAAAGGACAGAATTGTGTTGTAATGATTTCGATGATCAATAAATAAGTTGTGTTGCTGCTCATTCGATTATTCTGAAGTAACTTAGCAGTGCTCACTGGCGGCTAAGGGCCCGAACTCTGGTGGAGTTCACTACGTCTTTGTATTATATTTTTGATTCTTGTAGTGTGTGAGTGATTTGATTTAATATTTATTTCTTTTAATCACATTGCTTTACAGTTTCCTATTTTATAGCTTGCTGTTTCAATATTATATGAATTCGTTTTATTAAATAAGCTGTGATTGAACCGCATTTCTATTCCTTTCCACCATAACAAGATTATTGTTCTTTACAACTTACATTGTTATGCTATTCATTGCTATTCAATAGCCTTGTTGATCATTCTAGATTTTGTTGTTCATCTCTATCAAATAGCTTTGTTGTTCATTTACATTAGATAGAATTTGTTGTTCAAATCCATTAGATAGAGTTTACTGTTCATTTCTATTGCTGTTCAATTTCAGTAAAATAGATCTGCTATTCATTTCAGTTAATTAGTTTACAGTTTATTTCATACATGCAAAGAGTTTGGTTTTTCTTTTGAAGAGCTTACCTAGTTTAATTTCATTAGCAGCATTAGTGATTTAGTTCAGTTTCCATTTAATTTCTTTAGTGTGGAGTGTAAGATCATCAAATGTAAAGGACATTGGTTATTGCTACCTACATTCTCAGATTGATTGTCTTGTTCTTATTTGATTTCATTTACATCAGTTTCCAAAAGAAAGAGTTATCACTACTGCATCGTTGACTGATGATTGCTGAGTGAATGATTTAATTTCAGAACATTGAGTTTCATGTCATTGCAATTAGATTTCATTTTCAAGCATCTGTTTACTCTTGTATTTGAAAGATCTATACTACATTTTAAGAAACATTACTCTCTGGGATTATAGCGTGCACATATTGTGTACACTCTTGAAATAAGAGGACTTACCCGGGTTGATAATTAATGTGGGATAAATAGGAGTTTTAAAAGGCACATTTTAGCACCCAACAAATGTGTCCATAATTAGTGGATAATGCCGACGGTTAGCGGATTAACCGTTCGATGTTTTTAATAAAAAAAAAATTGTATTTAAAAAATATGTTATGGTCTAAAATTTGACATTAAGGCCTTATTGGGAAAATTAGCGCAATGAAAATTGCGCCCTTACTTTCATCAAAATTGGCACTCAGTTAGCTAGATTCCAGGAATATTTGTAGGATGATGCCGTATTTTCAGGAAAATGTGGAGCAAATAGTGCAAAAACTTGGGGAAGTCATAACTAAGTCATTTTTTGGCGAAATCAAGTCAGAAAGAGGCTACACGGGAATTTTTGGGCATTTTGGAGCTGATGGAACATGTTTTAGAGTTTTTTGAGTATTGTAAACACATTTAATTACACTTTTGAGCATAATAGAAGAGGGCCAAGCCATTGGAAGCTGGACCAAGGAGACGTAACCCAGGCGGGGTGAACTCCTTCATCATGTGTTTTTATGTTACTATTTATGGTGATGTTCATGTCTATTAGATGCTGTTGTTCAATGTTTTTTTTTATGTTAATTTTCTCATGAAATTCACATAAAAACACATAATAACTCATGTTAAACTTGCAATTAACCTCATCATCCTCAAGAAATTTCTTTAAATTCCGAATTGGATCTTAGCACAACAAACACTAATATTCCCATTCAGATCAATTTGGTATCAGAGCACTAGGTTTACTTGTGCAAGGAGGATTTAATTTTTTTTGCAATTATTTAAATTCTTATAAGGTTGAATCTCAAAAGAGGAGAAGGCAAGCTTGTGGGTGTAGGTTCTCTAGTTGGAGCAAGGAGAAGGAGGGAACAATTGCCACGATTTCCACCACAAGAATCACCTCCAATTTCAGTATAACATTCAGTAAGCATGTCTCATAAAGGAGGAAATGATAACATGTTAGAGGATGAGAAAGAATTTATGAAGGCTTTCTTTGACATGAAAAATATGGTGAAGTTCTCTATGAAGAGAGGAACACAAGGTTTCAGGGTGAAAGCTACAGGACTCCGAGAGGAGAGGGTTCTCCAGGAGGGGTAGGTAATGGAATGGTGATAAGACACCATATAAACCACCATCATCCTCACCACCATCTTCACCTCCATCTTCATCCTCTTCCATTACTACAACCCTTACTCATACTCATCAACCTACCTCAAAAGGTATTGGTAAACAACCCTTGTTAAAACTTGATATTAAATTTGAGCTGCCTATGTATAATGGTGAAGTGAATGCAGAGAAGCTTGAAAATTGGGTTCATCAGGTGTAGGTCTATTGCAGGATTCAAAACCTTCAAGATGATGATACAAAGATTCACCTAGATTCCTTGAGACTGGAGGGTGCAACACTAGTATAATGGGAATCCAAAACACAAGATGAGATTAAAAAACATGGTAAGGTCTCACTCTCTTGGTATAATTTCATTGCTGCAATTAAAATACAATTTTACCCTCTATCATATATGAAAAAATCCTTCATGAATTGGTAGAACTTTAGATAACTTAAAGGTCAAAGTTTGCAAGATTACACCTAAGAATTTAAAAGAATAACTCTTATGTTAGGTGTTTATTTGCATTCACAAGACACATTGTTGAAGTATATTAGGGGTGCACAGAGCTACCTAAGCCATACTATCCTTATGTTCAATCCCACTAGTCTAGATGAGGTTTGTGTGCAAGCCACTCACCTTCAGGCAAGAGGGAATTTTTTTCCAGAAGAGGGTAAAAAAAATCCATTTAAGGGTGGAGAGAAAGGAAAGGTTTCAAAGGAAAGGGAAATAAAATGCACCCATTAAAAAAGAAGGAGATAAAATGACATGCAAACATTGTTCCAAACAAGGTCACAATGAATACCACTATTCGAAGCTTCATCCAGAGATGAGGCCCGATAAATTCAGCAACAAGGGAAAACAAAAAATAGTTGCAACCACTCAACAAGATTTGGGATCCGACTCGGGTGATGAAACTAAAATTACAGCCATGGGTATGAAAGGAAAAGAATCCATTGCTAGCACTAGTTCATCAAATTGTCACACTAGTACTCCAAATGAAGAAACAAGGATTGAATTATTTCATGTGAGGGTTATTTCAAAACATAAAAAACTCCACACATTATTTGATAGTGGGTCTCAAGCCAAATTGATATCTGAAGACTTAGTCAAGAAACTTAACATTGAAACGATTCCTCATCATAACCCATATCCATTGGGTTGGATATGCAAGAAAAAAAATTTGCAAGTTACAAGAAAGTGTATTCTTCTGTTTGCAATCACATCAAACTTCATTAACAAAGTTGAATTAGATGTTGTACCACTTGATATTTCAGGAATTTTTTTGGGAAGTCCTTACCTATATGATATAAAAGCCATCTTCTATCGCCATGAAAAAAAGTACTAGTTGTTCAAAAATGGTGTGGAGTATATTATGAGAGCTCATCGCAAGAAACTAAATCTTTCATTAGTTAATGCAGGGTAAATGAAAATACTAGTGAATTCAAGAAAGAATTTTATGCTTCTTATGATTAAACCAAAGAATGATGTTGATTATGAAGCATTTCAAGGTTGTGATCCAAAGTTTAAATCTGATTTGATTGAAGTGGTTAATCAAAATAATGAGATTTTTTAGGAGCCAAAGGGGTTACTTCCCAAGAGGGGAATCCAACATGAAATATAGTTGTATCAAGATTGTCCTCTCCCTAACATTGGAATGTATAGGATGTTAGTGATGAAGAGTGCTGAAATCAAAAAGAAAATTCAAGAGTTTTTGGACAAAGGGATTATTCGACCAAGTACTTCACCATGCGGGTCACCTATTATATTGGTGCCAAAGAAGGATGGAACATGGCACATGTGTGTGGATTTATATGCATTGAACAAGATTATGGTAAATAACTGTTATCCACTTCCTAGAATAGATGAATTACTTGATCAATTGAAACATGCAAAGTATTTTACTTAGTTGGACTTAAGGAGTGGCTACCATCAAATTAGAATTTCTAAGGTGACATTTGGAATACAACATTCAAAACAAAGCAAGGTTTGTCTGAATGGCTTATTATGCATTTTGGTTTATGTACTCCTTCTACCTTCATGCATGTGATGGATGATGTACTAAGGCCATTTATTTATGAGTTTTTCATAGTCTAGTTAGATGATGTCTTAATTTTCATTAAATCACTTGATGAACATGTCATGCATGTAAGAAAATTACTTGATGTCTTAAGGAAAGTACAATTGTTTTTGAAGATGTCAAAATGTGAGTTTGGTAAAAATTCTTCGATGTATTTGGGGCATATTGTTGGAGGAGGCAAGTTGAGGATAGACCCCTCTAAGGTTGAGGTCATTGTGAATTGGCCAATGCCCAAGATAATCACTGAGGTAAGAAGTTTTTTGGGAGAAGTTCAATATTTGAGGAATTTTATTGCTAACTTCTCTTCTATCGCAGCTCCTTTGCATGCATTGAATAGTATGAAAAATGTCTTCCAAAGGGGAGGAAAGTAGCAAAAAGCATTCGATGCTTTGAAAGAGAAGATCAGTTCAGCCCTAGTACTTGCATTATCGGACTTGAGACAACCCTTTGAGATTAAAACTGATGAAAGCGACTACACTATGGGCGTAATGCTTATGTAACATGGTAAGCCCATTTCATTTCATTCAGAAATTTTCAATGGTGCAGTGATTAACTATCCTACTTATGACAAGGAGCTTTATGCATTAGTTCTAAGTGTGAAAAAGTGGAAACAATACTTGATGGGAAAGGAAACCATTATACACACTGACCACCAACCATTGCAATACTTGCAATTGCAAACTAAGTTGCAGCAGTCAAGGAAATTTTGATGGATGGGTTTCTTACAAAAATTCCACTCGGTCATCAAGTATAAGAAACGTATTTACAAAAAGGTTGCTGATATGCTTTCTAGGCCTATTGTTAGTGCAGCTACTTTACTCAAGCATAATTATGTTTTTCCTGAAAGTTATGTGGAGAAATATGCATATGATAATGACTTTCAATATTTTTATGCAAGCTTGAGTCAAGGCGACCAAGTAGAGGAATTGTATTAACATGTACATAATAACTTGTTGTATCATTTGGGCAAGCTTTATATTCCACAGGGGGAGAGAGTGATTATCATAAGTGAAGCACACACTTCTCTTATTGTTGGGAATTTCAATGTAAGAAAAAAAGTGGCACATATCTAGAGGTATTGTTATTAGACCTGTATTCTTGAAAGTGTGTCACGTTTCATTAAAGGTTATTCATTATGTGCAATCAGTAAGCCTAGCAATAGGAAGTTAGGATTGTACACACCACTTCCTATACCTTGTGTCCATGGAAGAGTGTTTCTATGGATTTTGTAGGAGATCTTCCATTGTTAAAAATAGGTCATGATTATTTGTATGTAGCTGTGGATAGGTTCAACAAGATCTGTATATTAATGCCATGTAAAAATAAAATCACAGTTGAAAAAAAAACTCACTTATTATTTCAACATGTTTGGGTTCATTTTGGTTTTCCCACATCCATTGTTATTGATCGAGATTCTCGATTTATTGGGAATTTTTGGTCAAGTTTGTGGGACTTGATGGATACCAAGTTGAAGAAGAGTACAACCTTTCATCCACAAACAAATGGTCAAACCGAGGTGGTCAATCAAATAGTCATACATCTTCTTCGAGGATACTGCAGCAAGAATCCTAAGTTGTGGGATAATAACTTGCACTACATTCAACATGTTTACAACTGTGGAAAACACACCTCTCCACAAACATCGCCATTTGAGGCATGTCTTTGATACTTTCATAGATCGCCATTGGATTTCATTTTTGGAAAGGATGTTGCTATTGATGGCGATAGTGACATAGAAAAATTCAATAAGTTCATAGAAAAAAACCAACTAATACATCAAACAGTTCAAGATCAACTTGAAAAGATCTAAAGCAAGTACAAGTCAAGGCACAACAAAAGCATCATGTAGATCACAAGTTCCAAGTTCGTGACAAAGTTTGGCTTCAAATTAGCAAAGAGAGGCTTGAAGAGGAAGGTAAAAAACTAAAACCAATCCTTTATGGTCCTTTCACAATTTTGGAAAAAATGGTGAAAATGCCTTCAAGTTAGATTTTCCTTCATACATGAAAATTTACTCTTTTGGAAAAATTTGGTGCTAAGTTAGCTGGATTCCAGGCAGATTTGTAGCATGATTCTAGATTTTAGGGAAAATGTGGAGGGAATAGTGCTGAAACTTGGGGAATTCATAACTAAGTTAGTTTTTGGAAAAATTCGAGGCAGAAAGAGGCCACACGGGAATTTTTAGGCATTATGGAGCCGATGGAATAGGTTTCAGAGCTATTTGGGCATTATAAACACACATAATCACAATTTTGAGCATAATAGAAGAGGTCCAAGCCATTGGAAGCTAAACCAAGGAGACATATCCAAAGCAGGGTGAAATCCTTCATCATGTGTTGTTGTGTTTCTGTATATGGTGATGTTTATGTCTTTTAGATGTTGTTGTTTAATGTTTTGTTTATGTTAATTTTATCATGAAATTCACATAAAAGCACAAAAAAACTCATGTTAAACTTGCAGTTAACCTCATCATCCTCAAGCACTTTCTTTAAATTCTGATTTGGATCTTAGCATAACATGTTAGCCACCTATAAAAAATTTTCATATCAAATGGTGGCTAAATCTTTTTAGGCCTTCAAGAAAAAATTTCATGTCCAAATTGTGAGTTCTTGAAGTCTTATGATCATCTTTACCCTTTGAGTTAATCTTCAGTGTTGTTTCACTATTAGTCCTCAAGTACCTGCTGTTCACCAAGAGAAAAATGGTTATAAAACTCCATTTTCCATCATTTCACTCCTCCTTTCACTCATAAATAATTCCATTTTCACCCAATTTTTCCCTTCCATAAAATCCCTCAAAATACCTTCATTTTAACCTCTAAATCATCCAAAACCCATTTTTAAACCTTCTATTTCCCTCTATTTAGTTTAAAAATCCCTTATCTAATCTATCGGGACCCTTAATTGGCCTTAAAAATACTTGTTTTTGGCCTAAAAACACCCTTTTTCACTATAGGTTATTTATCCCCCGAGGGCTTATTTCCTTTAGCCCCTCCACCTCATATGGCCAAAGCCCCACAATCGGGCGCTTAAGTGCCTAAAAACCCTTTTCAAAACCTCTATTTTTCGTTATTTTCCCATCCCCGACATTTCAATTTTAAATAATTCTGGACCGTTGATCTCTATAGATAACCGGCCATCGAGCCCCCATCTTTCTGCCCATTCACCTGCATTTCCCTTTATCACTCTAAAAAAACTCATGTTCTCTTTCAATCCTGACCGTCCATTAGAAAAATTTGACGATCGGGACTTAACCCGATAGCCTATTACACTCGTCCACTACGCGACAAAGGCATTACGTCACCATGGACCCTGAATGAACTTTAACCCCACATCTCTCACCCCGTCGCATGCGATCCGCACTGTCGGATCTGGAGCCTCCAATCTAACGGTTGACGTTGCATATTGCAAAATTTTTGCACCCCAAGCTTAACGCTAATTTTTTTTGCGAAATAGGCGGTTTTCATTTTCCACATGTCGACCGATGTATTGTATCGCATTTCTTTTAGGCAATACTGCCTACCCCCTAAATGCAATGTGAAAACTACTACTGGTTTTCCTGAAACCACTTCTTCCCAATTCGCGCCATATTTTAAATTTAAACCCTGGGTCTCTGTTTTGGCATAGAAACCCGTCCTCCGCTACAAATTTCTCCATCCTCACGACTCCGAAACATTTCCACAAACCTTCCAAAGCAGTTTAAACAAATAAATTGTAGGATTTAAATAACGTTTGTGTGTTTTTATGCAGGTTTATTGGAGTTCAAGATAAAACCCTCCCGCAGATGATTACAATGTTATTGGCCAAGGATGACGATCCTTATGGCCTTCGGTACAAATTAAAGGGTTTTGAAATTATAAATTACATATTTTAAGAAGGCTGATAAGTCATGATCATCGACTTTTCAAACAAATTCTTTGACAGACCGTCTGTGCACCTGCAAATAGAAAACACAGTCAAAATCAATTAATGAAAGAGTATCAGTGTTAAAGATGAATGTTATGGCTTAATCAAGCCTAAACACAGATCCAAAGATAAATCACTGTGTTTGTGAAACAGAGAATCAGATCAATCAAATAGGCCTCCACTGCCACATCAGAGGCTAGAATATCCTTTCAGCTACGAAAAGTGCCACCTGCAACCTCAATAAATCAAATGAAGGCATAATTATTGCCAAGTCAGAAGATATTTGCCTAAAAATAGCTGAAAAATTATTTCAAACTAAAGAACATATTTTAAACTATCAGTGAAGTTATTTTAAAAGATAAAAAGAGCCTTAAAGTCAATTTTTCCACCCACTAAGCCTAAAAAGCAGAAAACAGAGTTATAAGACAGAGTTGTAAATTGGATGCTTTCCTACCTTATGCCTTGCATGGTTTTCAAGGCTAGGAATTGCATTAAGTATAGAATGAATGATACTCAACCCTAGAAAATCTTCCACCTCCTCATTTTCTTATAAAATCTCCTTGAGGAGCACATTGTAAAGGGTTGGTTGTTGGATTTTTGATGTAATAGTTTCTGTATCGAATCATTGTTGAATGTAAATAAATTCTGAAGCTCTGAAGCTCTGTTAAGTTATTGGAGATGTTAGGCTGAGAAAAGAAGTTGCTGCTGTGATGAAACATTGGACATGTAGTTTTTAACTGGATTGAAAATCAATACACAAACTGATTTTTGGGATCCTGGTCTATATCATTGGTGAAGTACCTCTTACTGTTATTGTTTTCCTTTCATGTATGCCATTTTTTTCACTTTTCTCTGATAAAGAACATCAAGCATAGAGCTAGGATTTACTGTTAGAAGTACCCTACTCTCACTGATAAGCTTTATCCTTATGTTTTCCTCCAATTGTGTATTTAAGAATGACTTAAATTAAGTGTAAACATTATCAAGGAATGTTGGTTAGTCCATGTCTTGAAGTGAAAAAATTGAAAGGAAGTTCTTGAATGATATTTTCATTACATGCTGAGTAGAGTTAAACTAGAAAAGTTTATGGTTTTCCCTGTCTTCTAGTTCTTTCTCCAAAAGTTGTTTGAAAGTTTCCCTAAGAATATGCTGAAAGAAGGCCTAGATTTTAATGCATCTGACCTGATCTTAAGTTGCACTTTGTTTCCTTATCTGTTTTCATCCCTTCTGAAAGTAGTCTAGTGAGATTACTGGATTTTTGTCTGATAAGTTAGCTTTAATACAAGCTTGTCCAAAGAAGTTTATGGTTAGCCCTGTCCTTTGGTTGGTTTTAAACATTTGCTTAAAAAGGCTTTTCTTGTATGGAAAGTTGATAAATCCTTGTTGAAATTATTGGCTTTTTCCACTTTCTCAACACTTTTAATGTTCCACTCCATCATTTAATCTAAAGGATCTTTTGATATAGATGACTTGCCCCTTGGACCACTCTTGAAATTTTTGTACAATTAAACCCTTTTGTGACTCCATTGCCCAATGGTTTAAAGTTGCATCATACTAATCCTATCTGCTGAAAACTTTTCAATACACTTGCATCTTCACCTTTTGGAATTATTTCATTTTGTGATATTCCATCCAATTAAAAATCATACCTGACCAACCAAACAAACAAAAAACCCTTGTTCTTAATAACTAGCCTAATATCATATTAAAACCTTAAAAGATAAATCAATATTTGCACTTATAGAGAGATCCCTCTCTGGATTCAGGAGGGCTAGATCCTAGAATCCCAAAGTGGTTTTTGATGTAGGCTCTGCAGCGTTTAGTCTTGCCACTCTACTAAATTACAAAGACCTAATATTTCCTGGTGACCATACTGGGGAATTTTTGAAGTAATAGATAACTTAACAACTCAGATAATCCCATTTTAAACAATGAACCAAGTGTCTCCGTAGAGTGGTTTTGATTGTTGATGGTGAACAACTTTCAAGCCCTAAAATCAAGTAAAAATCCTTCACCTGGTGACTCCATTGAACATCAGTAGGCCTGCTGATTTTCCTTGGTTTTCCAAAGACTCCACTGGGAAACCCTTTATCATAACATCATTTAATCTCAGTAAAGAAAATTTGAAGATTAATTTTTCTTTGTCAATAGATCAGTTAGCCTATTAAAGATTGTCATATTTGGTTAAAATTTTCTTGTTATTGGGTCTGAAAACTTAGCATAGTGGCTTCTAAAGGAATTCATACCAGGAGCCATCCCGACCAAAATCCTCCTGAGATAGTTGATAATTCTGAAAGAATTCTTAGGAAATCTCCTAAAGTTAAAAATCCAACTATTGTCAGACCAATTGTTAGAGCTAATTTTGTTCCTAAAAACCTTACAACTCTACAAGATTCACAAGTTGACTTAAGAAACCCATTCAGAACTAGGTCACTTGATGATATAGATCAGATAGATTTTGAGTCTCCATCCTCATCCCAAGATAGAGGTGAACATCCTGATAGCAGAGAAATTACTCCACCTGATTTACATTTCCTTCATAATTTTGGCTTCTCTCATCCAAGATCTACTCAACAATCTCTTGCTGATCCATCCACATTTGTCCTTCACACACCCACTGTTCAAACCACACCATTCCATCAAACCCCTCCCATTTTACATCCTCCACCTGTAAACCCCCCACTTTTTCTACAACCTCCTATCATGGCAACATGGTATGCTCCCCTAGTCTTTCCTTTACCTCTAGTCAATCTGCCACAAGACTATCAGTCCAAGATACCATTATATGATGCCAATGGTGCTACTACTGCTTCACAACATGTGGACAAGATGAATGACTATTTTGATAGAAATGAGATTGATGATGAAACCGTCAAACTCAGATTATTTGCTCAAAGTCTAGGGAGAGAAGTAATAAAATGGTTCAAAATCTTAACCCCTAACAGTATTAATGATCTCCAAGCTCTCCATTAGTCATTCCTAAACAAATGGGAAGTTAGAAAAATCCCTCTCCAAATACTTTCAGACTATAATAACCTCAAAAGAAACACTGGAGAAAGTGTTCAAAATTATTGCACTAGGTTCAATAGTGTTTATAATGCCCTACCTCCAGAATTGAAACCTCCACAAGGCTCAGCCTTGGCCAAATTTACTGAAGGATTTGATCCTGAAATGGCCTATCAACTGAGAGAGAGAGATCCTTTGACTTTAGAGGATATGTAGAAAGGAGCTTTAGCTGTGGAAGTAAATCTGATTGAGAAAAGAGCCAGGATGAGGAATGAAAAGAAAGTATCATTTAGGGAGGAATATGCACCCTCCACATCTAGCTCAAAAATGGAAAGAATGATGGAAGAAATGATGAAAAATATGAGCATACTTGAGAGAGAACAATCCAGAGAAAACCAATCATCTCCCCAAAATAGAAATCAATTTCAAAATCAAAATCAGAACTTTAGGAGAAACCAACCTCAAAACAGATCAAGAGACTCTGATCAGAAGATTATACCTCCTTTTCATCAAAACTATATAAGTGAGGTTGAAGAAACAAATGAACAAACAGAGGAAGATGACATAAAAATGCTGGGAGTAGACAATGATAATTTTGATGTTCCTCATAATAGGAAACAAGGTCTATACACACCCTATGATGATAAAAGAACGGAGGATGAACATTATTATCAAGAGCTAGAAAATGTCATCATAGAAACTCCAAAAGAATATGACCTTAGGAGTAAAAAGAATCAGGAAGCTCCCAAGAAAAAACCTCTGTAAATTCTACAAAAAAACAGCCCTGTGAGCAAACCCAAAACATTAAACAAAAGGACAAAAAAGTGGCTGTAAATTCTGATCAAAATAAAGAGAAAGGCACTCAAATTAATGAAAAATAGAGTGCAGATCTTAGCAGCGTTAGCACTTCAGCTAGTGCTCCTATTAAAACAATTTTGACCAATGTAAATAGAGGAAATCAGCAAGCTGATTTTGCTGATAGAGTGGTGATTAACAAAGCTGAAACAAACATTGTAAAAAATCAGCTGCCTTTTAGTTTGGAACAAGAAATTTCCAAGATTAAAATCTCTGTTCTCCTCACTGAATTAGTCACCCAAGATGTATATAGATCACAAATTTTGAAAGCTTTCAACATAGCAGAAAATAATGACACTGTAAACCTCAATG
Organism: Pinus albicaulis; assembly: GCA_034641835.2. Lineage (NCBI taxonomy): Eukaryota > Viridiplantae > Streptophyta > Pinopsida > Pinales > Pinaceae > Pinus > Pinus albicaulis. The sequence continues at coordinate 1,093,665,631 of CM076582.1, forward strand.
ATGACCAACCAGAGCTCTTATTTGGTCCTAAGATTGAAGGAAGATACCAAGAGAGGCTAGTTCCTCTATTTTATGTTAGTTTGAAAATTCATGACAAAATTTTACACAATGCTATGCATGACTCAGGGGCCTCTCACAACTTAATGCCCAAAGCAGTAATGGAGAGTCTAGGCCTTGAAATCACCAGAACATACAAATATCTATATTCCTTTGACTCTAGTAGAGTAAAATGTTTAGGTTTGATCAAAGACCTTTGTGTGAACTTAGCTCAAATTCTAGCCAAGTGTTTAGTGATGGATATTGTAGTGGCTGATGTACCCCCCAAATATGGTATGCTGTTATCAAGATCATGGGGAGCTAAGTTACAAGGAACAATGCAAATGGATATGACATATGCTACGATCCCTGTTTTTAATCAAACTATAAGACTTTATAAGGAATCTCACATGCAATATATGGTTAGTAGCCAAGAGAGACCGGAAAACTCCCCTGTTTATTCTGTGCATACAGGCCTTGACTCATTTATTCTCTTCAATCATGAAACATTTAATGAGAAAGAAACCTTAACTGACTTAGAGGCCACCCCTCACTATAACATAGTGGCAGACATAGAAAAGGAGGAAGACAAGACAGAAGTATCAAAACAGTTTTCCAAATCAGAAAATTATAGCAAAAAAATCACAGGTCTAGAGCTACAAAATTGTCATCCATTGTTTGTCAATCTTGAGAGTCAACAGAAGAATCCTCAACCTAATGAAGAATATGAGGAGCTAAACCAAATTCAACACTGTACTAGCTTACGAGAACAATCCAAAAGCACACAAGATAAAGAGGATAGTAGTCAAACTACTAAATCTAAAACTAGTCCTCTTTGGAGAATGAATTTTGATGGGTCTTGCACTAAGAATAATGCCGGAGCAGGCATATGGATACAAAACACTGAAAACAATCATGCTGAAGGGCATTCCTATAGTTTAAGTTTTCAATGTTCAAATAACATAGCCGAGTACGAAGCCCTCCTTTTAGGCCTACACTTATTGAAAAAATTAGGGGCCAAAAGGATAAAAGTTCATGGGGATTCAGAGTTGATTATTAGTCAAGTGAATGGGGAATATAGTGCCAAAAATCCCAGACTTAGAGCCTATAGAAATGATGTCATTGAATTATTAAAAACATTTGATGAATTCCAACTTATCTTTGTCCCAATAAACCAAAATGTCCTTGCCAATGGTTTAGCCTTTGCTGCTAGAACTTGTCTAACACCTTATGAAACCAAACAATGCACCACCCAAGTCAAATTTAGACCAGATGTCCTAGACAATGAAAAATACTGGCAAGTATTTGAGGGAGATAAACAAATAGAAGACTTCCTACAGTCCAAAAAAGAATTTGAGCCACCAAGTTCAGATTCAGATTATGAACAAGACTGTTCTATGGAAGAAAACCCACTTGATGAAGAAGTAAAGACTTCAGAGATTGTTGATATAAATTTGTTTTCTAAGAAACTTGAACATACAACAAAGGTTAGTGCAGATTTAGAAAAAGAAGACATAGAAATGCTGCAATCTAACACTCAAATCTTGCCAAAAGGACTGGTCCCACTAGAAGAGTTGTTTGATTTCAATGATGTTGCCAAAAAACCGAAACTGGAACCTGTTGAAACTGAAGTAGAAGAATGTAACATAGGCAGTGAACAAAAGCCAAAAATGATTAAAATATCTAAAACGTTGCCAACTCACATTAAACGGAAATACATTGAGCTCTTTAAGGAATTTTCTGATGTATTTGCATGGAGTTATGAGGATCTAAAATAATATGACACAGAGATAATTCAACATAAGATACCCCTCAAAGAAAACTAGAAACCTTTTAAACAAAAATTGCGCAGAATTAACCCTGTTCAATTACCTTTGGTTGAGAAAGAAATCAAGAAAATGTATGAAGCTGGAATTATTGTCCCTATTAGATACTCAGAGTGGGTGTCTAATCTTGTGTCAGTAAGGAAGAAAACAGGAGAAATAAGGCTTTGTATTGATTTTAGAAACTTAAACAGAGCCTTATTAAAGGACAACTATCCCTTACCCAAGATGGATCACATTTTACAAAAGGTAGTTGGTTCTAGAAGAATTTCTTTGCTAGATGGCTTCTCAGGTTACAATCAAATATTAGTACATCCTGATGATCAACTCAAAATAGCCTTTACCACCCCTTGGGGTACTTTCATGTATGTGAAAATGCCCTTTGGTTTAATGAATGCTGGTGCTACATTCCAGAGAGCCATGGATATTGCATTCTCAGAAGAATTAGTATCCTTCATCATTATTTACCTTGATGATATAACTATTTTTTCCAAAACAAATGAAGAACACCTAGAACACTTGAGAAAAGTCTTTGAGAAATGCAGAAAATATGGGTTATCTTTAAATCCAAAGAAAACAATGTTTGGTCTCCAAGAAGGCAAACTACTTGGACACATCATATCAGAAGAAGGGATAAAGATAGACCCAAAGAGGATTGAGGGTATATTGCAAATCAACCATCCTGGAAACACCAAGGAACTTCAATTTTTCATTGGGAAGATTAATTTCTTGAGAAGGTTCATACCCAATCTAGCTGAACTCCTTAGAAACATGACCAATATGCTTAAAAGAGAAGAAGGAGTTAAATGGACCTTAGAAGCAATGAAATCATTTGAACTGGTAAAAAAAGCATTAACCAAAACACCAGTTCTCATTAGTCCTGATTTTACAAAGGATTTCTTTATTTTTTCATTTGCATCAGAACACATAGTAGCTGCTGTCCTATTACAGAAAAAATTGAAGGTGCAAGAGCAGCCAATTGCATTCTTTAGTAAGGCATTAAGAGATGCACCTCTGGAGTACAATATCATGGAAAAATAAGCCTTTGCCTTAGTCAAAGCCTTAAAAGACTTCAGAGTTTACATGTTACATTCCCACATAATTGCATTTGTGCTAAATTCAGTTGTAAAGGACATTTTAACACAAGATCTAGATGGCAAAAGAGAAAAGTGGATTGTTGTGATACTTGAATATGATTTAGAAATCAAACCCACTAAGCTCATAAAAGGCTAAGGACTAGCAAGATTAATGGTGGAGTCTAATTTTGAAGCTCTTGATATAAACATGATAGATGCATTAGATGAACATGAGGAGTTGTCAACTCCCATTATTGAAGATCATTTTCTGTTTTCATCTTGGTATGCTGATATTTTATATGTTTTGCTCAATTTAAATATACCTCCTAGTTTGTCTAAAACAAAGGCAAGATTTTTAAAGTTGAAAGCTGTTAATTACTGCATTTTGGATAAATGTCTATACTGGAAAAATGCTAGTGGATTATTGCTTAAATGTTTGCCTGAGAATGATGCAGATAAGATCAAGCATGATTTCCATGAAGGATAATGTGGAGGCCACCTCTATTGGAAGACAACTGCCAATAAAATCCTTAGAGCTGGTTATTATTGGCCCACCCTCTTTCAATATGTCCACAAAATGATTATTTCCTGTCACAAATGCCAACTCTTTGAAGGCAAAAGAAAACTGTTTCCCTTACCTTTGCAACCAATGACTGTTGAAGCTCCTTTTCGGTAGTGGGGTCTAGACTTCATTGGGGAAATCCATCCCCCCTCATCTGCCCAACATTGATGGATTCTCACTGCAACAGACTATTTTACCAAATGGATAGAAGCCATCCCTTCTAGGCAAGCCACTAACTCTATCATCATAAAATTCCTTGAAAATCATATCATATCCAGATTTGGCTGTCCTAGAAATATATCACTGACAATGCTGCTGCATTTGGATCCAAAAATATGGTTGAATTCTGTCATAAATATCAGATTACATTGGGTCATTCTACTGCTTATTATCCTCAAGGTAATGGGTTGGAAGAATCCTCCAACAAAAGTTTGGTGAATATAATCAAAAAGTTGCTAGAAGACAATAAGAAATCATGGCACACAAAGCTAGTACATGAACTATGGGCTGACAGATTAACACTTAAAAAATCAATTGGAATGTCTCCCTACCAGCTAGTTTATGGAGCAGATGCAATTTTTCCAACCAGTCTAGGAGTTCCAGTCATGAAGCTGATCGAAGAAGTACAGTCTGAAGAAAATGATATGACAAGGAGAATACATCAGACTATACATATTCAACAAACCAGGGAGGAAGTCTACAACAAAGCACTACACAAGCAATAAAAAATCAAGAAGTTGTTTGATAAAAGAACAAAAGCCAGTGATTTCAGCATTGGAGACAAAGTTTTGAAGTGGGATTCCAGGAGAGAAGATAAGGGAAAGCATAGAAAATTTGATAACCTATGGCTAGGCCCTTATCTTATTCAATCTACTACTGGTAACAATGCTTGTTTCTTGTAGGAATTGAATGGACCAGAACTTCTTGGAGGTCCTATCAATGGCAGGATGCTTAAGCATTACTTTTGTCAAGAGTCATGAGTTTCAAAGCTTTTTACTTTCCATTGTAGATTATCATTTTCTGAACATTGCATTCAAAGTTAGAAAAATAAAAATACAAAAACAATCGAAAGTAGAAAAGAGGGCAGAATGAAAACAAGAAAGGTATAGCCCCATACCAAAAAAGAGAAATAAATCTGAAAGTGTGCAAGCTCAAATGCTACTCCTAAAAACACACTTCTAGTTAGTCATATAGCCTAATCATGACTAAATTAGCTTTTCAATTTAATGCTGATAGATTAGTGAATTAGATCAGCCAAACAAAACAATATTGGCTTATCAGTAAGGTAGGTTAGGATAGAGGAAACAAAGGTTCAAACAAATTCAATATATGAACCTATGAATCTCAAAAGAAGAATGGCTCTAATTAGATTAAATTTTGAGCCAAAGATAGAAAACAAACTGGTTCCAATATGCTCAAAACTTGAACCAGATGAGAGAGAAAACACAGCTCAAACAAATTCAAAACAGAGCTGAAGAAATAATGAAGGATGTTTTAGTTTTCAGATCTTAAGCCTTCACCATTTTGTTTTACTATTCTGCAAATAAAATCTATGTGCAACTTGCTCTTATGCCATAGATCTACAACAAGTCAAATTGCTTAATCCTGGCTTGGCTGCTTTTAAATTTCCTGTTTTAGAATTTAGAGAATGAAGGTCTGTCAGACAATCAAATCCTAACAGATAGTAGTTAGGTAGAGAAACTTTAAACTGAGTTCATGGAGGAATAAGATTAGTCTTAGATTAGTTTCATGTTTTTCAAAAGAATAAAATGTTGATGAAGAGAGTTTGCTAGTCAAAATGCACTCTGAAAGAAGAAAATTTTTTAGAATCATTAGGAATGGTTAGGTAGAAGTGTTGTTTTGATAGAATTCCATTGTTTCAAATTGCTGCAAAGATTTTCAGATCAAAAGAAGACCAGCAAAAGAAAAGAAAGTTGCAGCCCAATGGATAAGGCACTGGTTTACTGAAAAGCCAGAGATCAATAGCTGAGGTTCTGGACACCTAAAGAACCAGCTGTCCTCCCCATGTGGAGCCACTATTAGCCACCTATAAAAAATTTTCATATCAAATGGTGGCTAAATTTTTTTAGGCCTTCAAGAAACAATTTCATGTCCAAATTGTGATTTTTTGAAGTCTTATGATAATCTTTACCCTTTGAGTTAATCTTCACTGCTGTTTCACTATTAGTCCTAAAGTACCTACTGTTCACCAAGAGAAAACTGCTTATAAAACTCCATTTTCCATATTTTCACTCCTCCTTTCCACTCATAAACAATTTCATTTTCACTCATTTTTCCCTTTCATAAATTTCCCCTTCTTTCATTTAACTCCTAAAAATCACCAAAACCCATTTTAAACCTTATATCTCCCATTTCTTTGGTTTAAATCCCTCCATTTTCATCTATCGGAACTTTTCTTTGGCCTTAAAAGTCCTTGTTTTTGGCCTAATAAACAGTCTTTTGCATTATAAAGAGTTAAACCCCTAAGGGCTTATGTCCATTAAACCTGACCTTCATATGACTTAAAGCCCCGTAATCGAGCGCTTAAAAGCCTAAAAACCCTTCTTCTGAACCCTTCTTTCCTTTATTTTCCACCCCGACATTTCAATTTTAAAATAAATATGGACTGCTGGTCTCTGCAGATCAATAGCCATCGGACTTTCAATCATCCACCCATCCATCCAGCCTTACCTTTTCCTCATCCATATATCCGATCCCTCTTTTAATCCTAACCGTCCATAAAAAAGATCCAACAATCGGGACTAAACCTGATAACCCAATAAACCCGTCCGCTATGCGACAAAAGCACTGACGCAATCATCGGTCCAACCATCCCTCATCCGCGCATATTATCCCTTGTCACGTGCTTTCTGCGCCGTCCGATATACCTTCGATGATCCGACGACTTATACTGCATATCGCAGAATTTTTGCGCCTAGAGTTTAATGCTCAAAAATTTTGTGAAATGGGCGGTATTCGGAGGGACGCGTGTCAACTGATGTATTGTATCACATTTCTTTTGGGCAATACCGCTTACCACCCAAATACAATGCGAAAACTACTACCGGTTTTCCAAAACCACTTCTGCCAAATCACCCCAGAAATGGTTTAAATTGTTTTTTAGCCTGTTTTTCTCCATAGGACTTCTCCGCATGCATACTCACCCTTCATTCTGACAGCTCCCGACCACTTCCATACACCCTCCAACGTAGTTTTTACCACAATTCGTAAGGTTTTTATAATTAGTTTTTATGTTTTTTGCAGGGTTTAATGGTGGTTGTTCTGTGTATTTCCAAAGTCACAGACATGTGACCATATGATTACAGGGTGATGAACTTGTATCTTATATCCACAAAGAAATGAGAAAGCATGGTCTCCAACTCTCAATTACATCGGTGGATCATGATGCTCGATCCCAGATGAAACCCTCCAAATTGCAGAAGGCCGCCTGTATAAACGAAATGAACAAAGTGTATCAACAGTGAAGAAATCAACGATAAAGGGATTAATTCCTAAACCTGAAGATCAAGGTTTTTAATATACAGGTTAAAGAGATTAAGACAATATCCAAGAAGGAAGACCCGAAGACGAAGATTAAGGCTAATTTAGCCTAAACATAGACCAAAAGCAAATTAAAAGTGTTTTAAGGAAAAAAAAGATTTATATCAGTAAAAGAGGCTTCCACTGCCACATCAGAGGCCATTTATCCTCTCCAGCTACCAAAGTGCCACCTGCAGCTTCAATAAATTAAAATAAGGCATAATTATTGCCTAGTGAGTGATGTTTTGTTTAAAGACAACCAGAGTTATTGCCAGCCTACCTAAAGAGCTTTAAAGTCAACAAAATCTACAAAGTAGCTTAATACTTAATGAAAACCAATTAATACAAAGAAAATATCAGAAAACTTCTTTATTGAACCCCTCAAAGACAGAGAAGAATTAAAACTTGTATAAATTGACAAATTACTCTTCCTTTAATTCCACCTCCTCTTTCTTCTATAAATACTTCTGAAGAAGATGAGATGTTTTTGGTTGTTGGACTCTGATGTAATAGTTGCTGTATCAAATCAATGTTGAATGTAAATAAGTTTTGAAGCTCTGAAGCTCTGTTAAGTTGTTGAAGAAGATAGACTGAGAAGAGATGTTTGTAGTTGTGATGAAACAATGGACATGTAGTTTGTAACTGGATTGACAATCAATATACAAGCTGATTCTTGGGATCCTAGTCTATATATTTGGTGAAGTACCTCTTACTGTTATTGTTTTCCTTTCATGTATGCCATTTTTTTCACTTTTCTCTGATAAAGAACAACAAGCATAGAGCTAGGATTTACTGTTAAAAGTACCCTACTCCCACTGATAAGCTTTATCTATATGTTTTCTGCTAATTGTGATATTTTGGAATGACTTAAATTAAGTGTAAAAATTATCAAGGAATGTTGGTTAGTCCATGTCTTGATGTGCAAAACTTGAAAGGAAGTTCTTGAATGATATTTTCATTACATGCTAAGTAGAGCTAAACTAGGAAAGTTTATGGTTTGCCCTGTCTTCTAGTTCTTTCTCCAAAGGTTGTTTGAAAGTTTCCCTAAGAGTATGCTAAAAGAAGATTATGATTGTAATATATCTGACCTGATCTTAAGCTACACTTTTTTTTCTTATCTGTTTTCATCCCTTCTGAAAGTAGTCTGGTGAGATTACTGGATTGTTGTATGATAAGTTAGCTTTAATACAAGCTTGTCTAAAGAAGTCTATGGTTAGCCCTGTCCTTTGGCTGGTTTCAAACAGTTGCTTAAAAAGGATTTTCTCGTATGGAAAGTTGATAAATCCTTGTTGAAATTATTGGCTTTTTCCACTTTCTCAACACTTTTAATGTTCCATTTCATCATTTAATCTAAAGGATCTTTTGATATAGATGACTTGCCCCTTGGACCACTCTTGGAATTGTTGTACAATTAAACCCTTTTGTGACTCCATTGCCCAATGGTTTAAAGCTATTTCATACTAATCCTATCTGTTGAACACTTCTCAATACACTTGCATCTTCACACTTTTGAACTCTTTCATTTTGTGATATTCCATCCAATTAAAAATCATACCTGACCAACCAAACAAACAAAAAGCCTTGTTCTTAATAACTAGCCTAAAATCACATTCAAAATCCTTAAAGATCATATCTTTAAAACTCATACATAGAGAGATCCTTCTCTGAATCTAGGATGGCTAGGTCCTTAGATTCCAAAGTGGTTTGATGTTGTCTTGTCTTTTGGATTTTCTAATCTGCCAAAACACAGGAACCCCAACATGCACTGTGTATTAATTTAAGCCTGCAAACTAGCTCTATTCCCATAAATCTGTGTGTTGTGCATGTCTTGGCTTACCTGCTCTCTTTCTGGGTGTGGAAACCTAGTTCTAGCACCCTCCCATACTGCTTCGAGTGAGACTTTGACCTGCGCAAGTAGGTCACTGCCAAAAGGGCCTGTAGTATAGGGGTTTGTCGGAAAACCTTAACGTGCGAACCTAGGTTAGGGCCCCTAAAGCCAACACATATCATAGTTATCCTCTTTGATATGCCTAATGCCAAAGCCACATGTTGGAGTATTGCTACCCCACCTTTGCTGCATCCTTTGCAGCTGATCTTACTCAAGACATTATTGAAGTACATGGAAGTCAACCTCCTTTTGGAAGGTGTTTTCCCTCCAAAACTTCCATAGTTTGGCCATTGCATACAAGGGTGTCAATGACCCCTTGTCATATTCATAAATATTCCTCATGTGTGGGAGTATCATTTTATACCCCAAGGTTATGGAGCATCCCTTTGACATCATGCTCATGTCATCAGAGATTTCTAAATCATCATCTTTTAGCACAAATAGCTGAGTGGGAGATGGAAATGTCCTTATCAGAAAATTGCTCACCTCTCCTTTGAACCCATCAAAGGTTCTCTGCGCTGTGCTAGATTCCCCCAAGGCTTCTCCCCTAGCCAAATATATTAATGTTGCACCATGTTGAGAGAAATATTTATTCATCTTCAAATCAGGGGGTCTCCCTGGAGGAATGCCTCCATGTAAAGAGACATCAAAATCTGAAGTAGACTGTATAGGTGAGTGGACTAATTTGTCCCTTCCTTCACTACATAAACCAGTCTTCCTCTTCTGTATATAATCCCTTTGAAATAAAGAAGGGTGCATGCTCCCCATCCTTTGATGTTGATTCACCTTTTCTCCTCCTTGGATCAAGGTGTTACTGCCCATCACTACTGTCACATGATGCTCCTTGGGAACCTTTTGCAAAGATGCAAAATCTCCTCCACTTGAAGCAATAGCTTCATGCCCATCTCCATGTGGTGATGGTTCTCCTCCCAAAGTGACAACGTTGTTACTTTCCTTCTGCTCTTCCTCATCATCAATATTTGAGAATACCTCATCAACAATGAGAGACCCTAGATCTTGGTCTTCCCTTGAAGGAGGAATCTCCATGTCTTCCTTTTGAGAAGAAAGCTCTTCATACAATGGGGATATTTCCCTTGGCAAGGTATCACACAAGTTTTTATCCGCTTTGGTCATCTAACCTATTATCATTAGATGGACCCAAGTACACCATGTAAGACCAATTTTACCCTAAGTAAAATTTATTTCACTATGTTAAATAAATTAATAAAACACATTTATTAGGTTGTTTATGGTCTAAACAGGAAACCCCAAAAGGAAATATTAAACAAACTTATATTTGTTTGATTTTCCTCAAGGAATAATTAATTAAACAATAATTTAATTATTATTCCTGGTCATGTTTAACCCAAAACAAAGAAATTAATTAGATAAATCTTTATTTATCTTATTGTTTTCTAGGAATAATTATTTAAATCTTATTTAAATAATATTCCTTGTTAAATATGACTAAATCACCCATAAATAATTAAATAAATCATTATTTATTTGATTACCCTTCAACCACTTCCTTAAAATGATAAATAAATCATTTATTTATTTATTATTCACAAATAAAGGGATTTGACCCAAGTCAAATACTTTTCCCTCCAACAAATATAATAAAATATTCCATAAAAGGTGGATCTAGATTTGGTTAATGTTATTTTAATCATGCACCAAGATCTAGAATGACCCAATATTTTGTTATAAATAGGAAGGTTTTTCCTACCATTCTTCACCTTTTGTTGCCTATTAGATCACTCTGGATCTATACACTTGGTCACATTCTTCATTATTTGCTGTGTGAGCTCCCTTTGAGTTCTATCTTTGTCTAGGTTTTCTACACCAACAGAGAAATGCTAGATTTGAAGTGCTGAGGACTTCCAAGAACCCATCCCATTGAGGAGAATTGGAAACATCTTCTTATTTTCCTCCCAGGTGCCCTTAATACAAAAAATTCTTTCAAAAATTGTTCTTGTCTTGTCTATTGGATATATGGAGCAAACCCTTCTTTTTACTGCTTAATGTCTTTCTATGCATAGATTTGGTTTTTTGCAGCTCTTGTCTTGATCAACTAACCGCAGATCTGAAGATATTGGCAGCCACATTTGATGTTAGGGCTATTAGTTATGCGTAGCTAAAGTGGTATTTTTTCATACACTTCGACAAAGGATTCATACTAACAATTGGAAACTCCACATGGGTTTTCAATTACGACCGCTGTCGTTTTTCATATTCCTGCATATCCAACTACTTCAACACCTAGGGTTTCTTTTCAGCTTTTTTTTTTCTTATTTTCATGTTTTTTTTCACCTATAAAACCATAAAACATTAAAATTTCTAACTTTCGCGTGTTTCTGGCCCTATTGTGCAGGTGACAGACATCAGCCGCAACTGAGACGACAACTTTTCCGCAAATCTACCTCCGAGACAACCGGAGTTGGAGGTCGCACTTTTCAGCCCAAAAACTGCGACCTGGACTCCAGGTTGCACTTTTCAGCCCCTTTTCTGCGACCTGAACAGGAAAACAGGTCAAAACCTGTGACCTGTGATTTTTTCTGCTGTTTTTCTGCAATTTTTCTAGGTTTTGTTGAATCTTCTGTAAGGGTTTTCCAGCCTCTGTCTCAGCCTGTTTGGACCTGTTTCTGATCTGTTTTGCTCATCTAAGTGGGAACCTAGCCCCCTAGGGCTTCAGTACCCTCCACTTTTGGTTGAAGAGTTTTAGATGTTTTAGGTGTCTGATTTTTCAGAGTTTCAGCCTTCCCTTTTTCAGATCTGATACCTCATCCTTAGATCCCTTTAAATCAGCTCTTCTTCCCTTCAAATCACCTCTTGTAGTTTTTTTTGGACCTCCCTTTAGGACCCCCTCCCTGTCCTTTCCGCTTTTTGCTGATTTCCTCCTTTTTTTCCAGCCACCTTGCCTTTGCCTCTTGGCTGTGATCTGCACCTCTTTTCAGCAGCTTTCTCCTTTAGATCCCTGTCCCTTTCGACCCTAGATCAATTGGCCTCTTTTTAGTGTGTTCTGAATACATTTTTTCCCTCTTTTAGATTAGTTTTGAGAGACCCGCCTTCTTGGGGTCCATCGATGCACTAGTAGTTGTTAATTTTCTGTTATTTTAGCATTATATACTATTTTTGCAGCATTATTTTCAGTTACGTAGCACAGTTTTCCTCTTGCTCTCAAAATGAAAAGGGTTTAAAAATTAAAATTAACGCACGCCACACACTCACCCTAAGTGAAGAAGAGCCTGGTTTACACCGCTAGGCAAAGACTTTAAAATCAATTGACACTGCACCTTTTTGCCCTTGTTTCGACATTGTAATCACTTGATTCTGCACCTCCCTGCCTTTGTCGGTCATTCTTCTTCCCCTCATGCCGTGTTTGTATTGTCACCATTGCGCCCCCAAGGCACGCTTCCCAGAGACTTCTTGGCCTTCACCCTCAGTTTCCGGTCGATCGACCTGCTCTGTCCCGCCGTCGTCGAGCCAGTCCTCCTTCGAGTCCGCAATCCGACTCCTCTTCTGATTCATTGGGTTCTCCTTTTACTTATGGTTCTCCCCCTGTCACCTTCACTATGTCTGCTCCAGGGCCTAACGCTAGCGGTAACCCCAACCCTAATGCCGGAACTACTACTAGCGGAACCGCCACAGGAACTACCTCGGCGACACCCTTGCTACCGTACATCGCAGGCCTCAGCCTCCCCGATTTCAATCAGTTGATCAATGAACCTATCCGCCACGATGTTGGTTGGCCTGCTATGCCAAACAAGCTCCCCTCTGACATCCCTAAGTTTGAAGGCCTTGCTGGAGAATATCCAACCAACCATGTCCGATCTTTCCACATGTGGTGTTCCTCCAATTCCATTACCGATGATTCCATCCATCTTCGGTTGTTCCAATGCATGCTTACTGGCGAAGCTTCCAAATGGTATGTTGACCAAGCCACCTCTTCCCATAACACCTTTGCGACCATTGCCCAAGCCATTTTATCTTATTTCCAGCTCCCTCTCTGATACGATACTGGTACGGAGCTCTTGCCTTCCTTTAAGCAAGCCTCTTCGACCCGCCTTTCTACCCATGTTCAGGAATGGCGAAGAAGACGGAGCTTATGTCGAGCCCTCGAGCCCCCCCCTTCGAAGATTGGGTTTATATGGATTGGTTCCTTTGCACTCTCTTAGCTCCCATTGGCAAAGATGTTGCCTCCCATTTCCCTCAAACCGAAGAAGCCGCCCTCCAAATAGCCTTGAAATATGACCTGAGCTATGCTCAGTCTGGTTATGTTTATACCATCTTTCCTGACCTCCCCAGGCCCGGAGGTGCTAACTTCCTGGGGGAATCTCATTCCGCCGACGATATCGTTGGAGCCCTTTATCATCCGTATGCTCAACCTCCTATGGGCTATGGTCTCCCTCAGGGAGGGGCCAGCACCTCTAGCACTTTTCCCCCTCCAGGTAGCATGTATCCAGGATACGACATGCCTCATCCTTTTTCCCAACCTCCTGCTTACCTCAATGTTTCCCCACCTAACCATCACCCTTATCCACAGCCTGGTGCGCTAGCTCCTCCAGCATATGCGCTTCCATCTCCCTTGCCTCCTCCAACCCCGCAATAGCACCTACAACCCCCTCCAGGGCAAGTATTTGCACAACAGGGCGCGACTAATCCCCCTTCTTCTCAAAGAATGAGGAGAGGCAATTCAAACAATTCTGCCCCTCATACTCGTGGACCCAATCCTCAAGGTATTGACCCTAACACTGCTAACCAGCAACAAGGCACTCGGCCCAAGCCGGACAGGCCTCTTCGCACAAATAAGCCTTGTTTGTGTTGCGGTGTTTATGGTCATTACACCCACGTTTTTCCCCTCTTACCACAGATGTGGTAGATGTGGGAGTCTCAAGCCACATTGAGAGGACAACATGCCTCCCCTCATGCTCCCCCTAATGTGGCCACTACTCAACCAACTGTGCTTACTGATCCTTTCCCTCAGCAAGGATTCATGGCTACCCAACCACCTGACAGACAGGTCGCCACTCCACCTTCCCTTTCTGGTTCCTCCGATTACCAGATCCTCATGATGAACTCTGATCCTTCCACAACCATCGACCTTTACCTTCAAACTCGGTCTCTCCAGTACCCCAAGCCTCCTGCTCAGTCTGCCCCTGAGTCCCCTTCTTCCAGTTCTACAGAGCCTCTTTCGACATCCAATGGTCCCTTACATATCCCTCAACCCAAAGTTGAGGTCCATACCAGGATTCCTAAAGGACTGTTACGTCGAAATGCTGCTTCTAGTAGAGCTGCTCATTCATATAACATAGTAGATGATTTGGCGCAATCTCCTGCTGCCATTTCCACGTTGGAACTCCTCCAGTCGTGCCCTTCCTAAAAGAAGGTTGTGCTATCTGCCGTGGGCGCTGTAGATCCTGCTGATGACCAAATGATTTTTTTCAATGCCCATCAATCAAAGCATCCCCCTCTTCCTGCTTCCGTCGCCTTCCAAATCCCAGTCAAAATCTGGAATGCCAACATTTCTCGATGTATAATTGATGAGGGGGAATCCACCTGTGTGATGTCCGCTTCGGTTTGGAAGCAACTCGGATCTCCTGAGTTGGCCCCTTCCACGATCACCCTTCCAGCGTGGGACGGCCATGCCTCCCATCCCATTGGCCTTTTTCGAAATTGTCCTATCACCCTTGTCGGTAAGACCGTTTGCGTTGACGTTGAAGTCATCGATGCCCCGCTAGACTACAACATTCTATTGGGGCGAAGCTACACCTATGCCATGTCTGTTGTCCCACCCGCAGTTTTTCGCAAGATGTCTTTTCCTCACAATGGAAAGATAGTCACCATCGACCAGTTGACTTACCATGAGCCGCTGTCTCAGACCTCCCTAGAGACGACCATCTCTTCTGTAGCCAATAAGAAAACCGTCGATTCCTTGACCAGTGTCTCCCCCGGTGTCTACAAAGATTCCTCCGTGCTTGGAACTTTTCCTGGTCTCCCCCCTCCTCATATCTCTGATCCCAGCTTATCGAATGTTTACATGATGCAATCGTCTCAGGCAAGCGACCCGCTTCAGCTAGCCAACAACCTTAGACTCAACCTCGCCCACCACAACCTGCTCCTAGCCCTTCATCTCCGCTAGCCGGACCTCCTCCTTCTGGCCCTTCTCCTCCAACTGGTATCCCTGAACCCCTTTATCCCCCTGGATCGGTTCCCCCAGGCCTTAACCATCTCGGAGCCGTCCCTCCTGGTCAGATAACTTTCCTGGCTCCCCCTCCTAGAGTCTATTCAGTCCCCGTCATGGCCACCCTCTCTCTCCCTAACCTGACCCTGGGTATACCCGTCTGGTACCTTGACCCTCCAGCCGCTACCCCTCTTGGTCACCCCAAACCCTATCTTGCTTTGACACCGGTTCAACCGGTCCCCCTCGCTTCCTCCATTGCTACCATGCCCCCTGCACCTCCCCAGGACCCTACCCCTGTGGTGACAGCTCCAGGAAAGAAAGGTAAAGCTCGCAAGGGGGCATCCAAAGACAAAGTCACCCTGACTGACCCGGTCCCTCCTCCACCCGCAAAGCCTTGCGCCTTGTGTGATGTCGTTGGTCACGCCACCCATACTTGTCCAGAATTGCCCTGCATTCAACCCATGGTTAAAGTCGTGTTCCCTGAATCTACGGTCCCTAACCCCTCTCTCCCGTCCTCGTCCGTAACCAAGAACCCAACAAATATTCACACCAGCAAACCCTGTGCTTTGTGTGGTGTCCATGGCCATTATTCCTACCATTGTCCTCACCTGACACATTACCGCGCCTCTTTAGAAGTAGTTCGAGAGTATGAGGTTGAACAAAATCAGTCCGCCTCTCCCATACTTGCGCAGTATGCTTCAGGACAGCTTGAGGATCCCCCCGCTCCCATTGACATCCCCCCCCCCCTGATGTCCAGATGACGGAGTCTACTACCACCATCCTCTACCTATCATCCTCTATGAGACCCTTGGAGAACATTCCCCTTGAATCCTCCCCTGTTGTTTCGCTCGATCCCCCTTCAGCGACCACCCTGGGCTCAACATCTTTTAACCATTCATTTCCCTATTCTTCTCTCATTCCCTGTGACGATACGTATACGAGCCTTTCTACGAATGATTTAGGTAACTTTGCCGTGTCATGTGATGTCTTTTCCACCTTTGACCCCTTCTTTTCTGCCCCTACACGAGATACCTCCACCCATATCTCTGTTGACCTCCACAGCCTGAGTCCTCGCCATACCTCCTATAGCCCTCATATACCACCCTCTAGTTTGTATATGAGTCATAGCCATCCTGCTCATCGCACTCCCTCCCGCAGTTGCCGCTCTATGTCTTCTGTATGCTCACGCTGCCCTCATTGTCCCTCCTCCCCCCATTTGTTGTCTTGTAACACTATCCCGTAGGACCTCCCGTCCCCACCCTATATCAGTTACGCCGATGGTGCAAGTCGTTATTCCCGGAATCTAGCCTCAGCAGGTTGAGCCATTTTCACCCCCTTGCATGCCCTTGTGCTCTCAAATGGGGTCTGCATTGGTACTTCCACCAACAATCAGGACGAATATGATGCAGTGCGTGGTCTCTTAGCCGATGCCCTCTTTCATCGCATCCTCCATCTGCATGTTTGTTTGGATTCCCTGCTTCTTGTCATGAAACTAAATGGTGTTTATCATGTGCATAAACCTGTGATGTTTAGATGATATTTATGAGTGAAACTCTTGATACGGGAATTTGAAACCATAACTTTCAACCACGTACCTCGAGAACGGAATCACTATGTAGATAGTATTGCAAACCATGTTCTAGATTGGCATTTATCACACGCATTTCATACAAGACAATAACATTCATAATCATTAACAAAGATGCATATCCATAATATGTGTCGCAAAACATGTGTTTAGAGTCCATCTACTCTGATACATATGACATGCCCATCGCATGTTACACAAACTCAAAACTGGGGGCACCACCTGCCCCTACATACACACTAGGGGGCACCACATGCCCCACACCTACTCACTATCTGGCGGATCCCGAGCCAATGGCTCTGCTCCTGCAGCTCGTAGATCACGTATGCCTTGACCGGCCATCGCCATGCGCTGCATGACACCTCGCCATTCTGAGGGTAGACCAATACATGGCTCCATGTACTGGTCGTCTAAGTCTTACCACCCGCGCTATGAAACTCTGGTCAACAACCTCTCACATCTATGGCGGATGTCCTCCAGAAGGGTAGCCACATCCTCATTGCGCGTTGCTCTCGGCCCACTCGGCCCTACAGCTCCAGATGCTGCTGGTCGTCCCATATATCCGGCCAGTTTTACCGGAGCTATATCTGCATACCAAAAGTACATGAATCAGTACCCTATCTACTATTCAATAACTTTAACATGCCCATACAAGAATAGTGATTTTTCACTTACCATCGAGACCCCATACTCGACCAGGCGGAAGTGGCAAGTTCGTATCTCCACAATAACTCATCCCACTATAGGGATAGTCATTTATGTATAGCGGCATCTGATCTCAATGGGAAAAAAACTCAGGACGAAACACCCGCCCGACTGCTCCTCCTCCTCCTCTGCACAGTAGGTGCCCCCACCGGCACATCCTGGGCTCCCTCGGGCCCCCATCTGGGAGCTGTATACGAGGTCGTAGGGTCGGGATCTTCTCAAAAAAGAAGGAACACAATAAAGTCCCATACGAGCAATTGTGGTTCACTTGCCGATTGCAAAGCGACAGCTGTCGTTTTAACGACACCAACATCATTTGGGCCCACCCATAGTAGGTCCCATTCAACACACTCTCTACGATCATCATCTGCCCCCTAGTGATGTGATGGAATGCCTGGCTGCCTAGGATCCGCAACACCGCTGCAGCCACTCCCCGGGTCTCCAGTCTCTCTAGGTCCCCGATCGGTATCCGCGTCCCTTTGACTTGGAGACCTGGTCGGCAATGCCTCTCCACATACTCCATGATGTTCCGCCCCCGCGGTAACACTGGCTGCGTGTTTCCCACCATCCCAAGTGGTGGGAGACCTATCAGGAAATACACATCCTGGACTGTCAGTTCGATCCTGTGCCCCTGCACTACAAAGAGCTCATGCTCTGGATCCCAATAACTGATAATCCGGGTCAACAAGGGCTCTCCAGCTCTCATCAAAGGGTTCTCCAAAAACTTCAAAACCCAAAACCTAGCCAACACACGACGGACACCCTGATCTGCCTGGATCTCTTCCCGCAATGTACCCAGGTCTCTCTCTCTCCAGTTCACCTGTATATCTGCCATATCGGCACAAAAACATCATCTCTGTTAGCCCACAGATAGGGAATACTGTAACCAAACACAAAAAACCCAACTCTCAGCCATCAAACAGCACTAAAACCCCCTCATCTTCCAAGTCGCATTTTTTTGCCAAATCCTGGGACAAGTCGCACCTTTTGGCTCAAAACCTGCGTCCCAGGTCGCAGATTTTGGCCCAACAAGTGTGGCCGGACCGAAAAGATGCAAGGGGGGCTATTCCTGAGATTCTGGGCCCTAATCTGAACTTTCAATCCATCAAAATGAAAGAGTAAGGTTAGGCCTCTTACCTGCAACTGACGGATCTCGATTCCAATGGTCGGTTTTTCCGCTACGCTCGCCGCAAGATTTAGGGCCTTCTCTCCTCTCTACATTCACCACAGCAACACTAGCAAATGGGTGGATTTGGAGGGAAACCTGCCTTATTAAAAGAGAACTCTTGTTTCTTCTTTCGCCTGCTGCGACCACATCGTAGCTCCGTTTGACAAACTGTCTGCACCGTTGGAAAGCTCTCACCGAGCCCTCAAATGGGTATCTATTAGTTTTTTGTGAATTGATGCTTCACTAGGACACATTTTTTCCAAGATGGGTCACTTCACCTCTCCTTAGAATCACATTTCTTCACTTACAACACTTGTACTTGGGGCACCACTTTGCCTCCTTACTTGTCTTTGTTCATGTTGATTTTCATCGTGAGTTACCATCTTGTACTCATGTTTTCATGATCCCGCATTGGACCTTTACTGTGTGGCAGCACCATCGAGTCGCCCTTGTTTATAGCATCCAAGTGGAGTCATCATCACATTCATGGAGTCTATCCCGAGTCCCTTTGTACCCCGCTATAGTCCTCCATCCCTCATTGCTTGGTTTCTCTCTTGTGTCACACATTATGGCCTTCAGTCCCACTGTCCCTTATCCCTGATGATATTGTGTCAGTCGCTGCCATGTCATTCATGCCCTTTATGCTCTAGCAAGGGAAGTCGTCCATTCGCTACTCAGTCCCTTCCATTCCACCATCATCATTGGTATTAGTCTGTCCATCGCTCTACTATTTTCTCTTGTGCCTTAGTTGAGGATCTCTCATTGCCTCACCTATGGAGGACCTCCTTCTATCGACATCAGCTCCTTCATTCCAGAAGACAGGTCTAGAGGGCGGTGTACCTTGGTTCCAGCTTCCACTCTTGTTCGATGCCTCGGATCAGGCAAAGGGATCTCTCATTTCCCTTTGACTTGATTGTTTCTCCACTCCAGCTCCTTTCAGCATGATCGAGATCCGTATACTTGATGGTTCAGTGATGCAGCAGCAGCTCTTGGTGATTCCCGGGTGCGTGTGAGATGTCTCAGCCCTCATGAGGGGGTGGCCCTGCAGGTAGCCCCCCACATGCCCGGATGACCTCTTCATTGCAGTCCTCGATGCAGCTCCATATATTTGATGATGTTGACCTTAGCCGCTTGCAGCGCCTCTTTGATTTACATGTATCAGTCAGATTTTTTGAGCCCTTCCTCGCTTATAGGGGGCATTTGGGTTTTATTTGTATCTCATGTACTCAGATATTATTGTATAAGTCTTGGATGTTATCCCAGGCACATCATGTATGTGGGATCCCTCATTATATTTTTATCTGGCTCATGTTTATGCCGGTTTTACTTTATGGTTCGGTCCCTTGTTTACTGGACACTCTATTCTTTTGTACTTTGTCTCGGCGGGCATAGGTATGCCTCCCCCGCCGCCTTTAGCACAGGTACCCTCTCATAAAAAGAGACTTGTTTCACCTGTAAGTCTCGTCTCCTCAGGGTCTAGTTCTTCAGCACATTAGTCTACCTTACATCTCTCTCTCCGACTTCCCTTTTGATGTCTGGTGATTGAGTTCTTACAACGTACTTCGGTCATACGATTTGCTCCTAACACTCGCACGCTGGGGGACAATCTGTTACACCATTTTTTGGTCATCTAACCTATTATCATTAGATGGACCCAAGTACACCATGTAAGACCAATTTTAACCTAAGTAAAATTGCTTTCACTATGTTAAATAACTTAATAAACCACATTTATTAGGTTGTTTATGGTCTAAATAGGAAACCCCAAAAGGAAATATTAAACAAACCTATATTTGTTTGATTTTCCACATGGAATAATTAATTAAACCATAATTTAATTATTATTCCTAGTCATGTTTAACCCAAAACAAAGAAATTAATTAGATAAACCTTTATTTATCTTATTATTTTCTAGGAATAATTATTTAAATCTTATTTAGATAATATTCCTTGTTAAATATGACCAAATCATCCACAAATAATTAGAGAAATCATTATTTATTTGATTATCCTTCAACCACTTCCTTAAAATGATAAATAAATCATTTATTTATTTATTATTGACAAATAAAGGGATTTGACCCAAGTCAAATAATTTTTCCCTCCAACAAATATAATAAAATATTCCATAAAAGGTGGATCTAGATTTGGTTAACATTATTTTAATCATGCACCAAGATCTAGAATGACCCAATATTTTGTTATAAATAGGAGGTTTTTTCCTACCATTCTTCACCTTTTGTTGCCTATTAGATCACTCTGGATCTATACACTTGGTCACATTTTTCTACATTATTTGCTGTGTGAGCTCCCTTTGAGTTCTATCTTTGTCTGGGTTTTCTACACCAACAAGAGAGAGATATTCTAGATCTGAAGTGCTGAGGACTTCCAAGAACCCATCCCATTGAGGAGAATTAGAAACATCTTCTTGTTTTCCTCCCAGGTGCCCTTAATACAAAAATTCTTTCAAAAATTGTTCTTGTCTTGTCTATTGGATATATGGAGCAAACCCTTCTTTTTACTGCTTAATGTCTTTCTATGCATAGATCTGGTTTTTTGCAGCTCTTGTCTTGATCAACTAACCACAGATATGAAGATATTGGCAGCCACATTTGATATTAGGGCTATTAGTTATGCGTAGCTAAAGTGGTCTTTTTTCGTACACTTCGACAAAGGATTCATACTAACACCCTTCCATAGAAATATGGGGTGGAGTTGGTGTAATAGATATTTCCAACTCATGCAAAGGTTTTGAATGCTGATGTTTTGCTAGCTCAATCAAATATTTTTTAGATTGTTTTACATCAAATCTCTTCACTAATCTCTTACTAAATCTTGCATAAGTAGCTATATTTGCATGATGAAATGAATAATATTCATAAAACCACCAAGTATGAGCCTTACCTTCAAGATGTAGCATTTCTATCCTAAGGGCTTCCTATTCTGAAAATTGATGTAGATGCAAATATGAGTCTAGCTAATCTATCGAATCCTTGGTTGTGCATTTGGATGACCCATCAAAATTTGGTAAAAAGAATCTACCTCTTCTGCTTCTGTTGTGATTTCTGGGTCTTATCTCCTCCTTGAGTTGGCAAAACTCATGGAAGGTCAAGTGCTCCTTGAATCTCCAAGGCTGAGATTCATACTCCTACAGATAGTCACTCAAAGTCTCCTCCTTTGGTGCATCTTCTTCCTCTATCTCTCTTGCAGTAAATCTGGGCATAATATAACATTGTAGATCTGATTGTGCAGTTAAATGCTCACACATATAATATGAAGAAATGGTGTTTTATTCATGTGAAAATATTCTTGAGGGATATTCATGTCTTTCCCTCCTCATTCCCTTGATTTCTCTTTTAAGCTCATGCATAGTCTGGAGATAAGTCTTCAAAAATCCTTCCTTTTCATTCCTCCAGATAGTGGGGTTTTACCATTGTCTTATTTGTCATTTGTATAGTCAAATATTTTGTGGCTTCTTCTTTGATACCTCTTCTCTCTGTCAGTAATAGGATCTCCTTCTTCAGAATACATATTGGATTTAGAATGCACAGGCTGTGCCAAGATGATGCTCTAATACCACTGTAATATTCCCAAAAGGGGAATGCAGAAATATGATGCAGAATGATAGGAAACTAATGCAGATCATGTTTTATATATCAAGAGGCCAATATGGAGACATTTAATTTTTTATTACAACAACAAAATATGTTTAAGAAGTGGCCCATAAGATGCATAACAAGAAAAGAAATCCTCTAATGAAAGAAATCCCTCAAAATGAGGTGCTGCAACCATATATAAAGACTGGAAAAAGAATTACAACATTATTTTATTGGCTCTACACAACTGTAGATTACACATCATACCTAGAGCTTCTATGTGCATAAAAATTTAGATCTATATTAGATCCATGCACTATACAAGCTCCTCTAATGAACCCCCTTGGGGTTTTCAGCAAAACACCAAGTAAAAGTTGTAGATTTGAGATCTAAGACTGAAGTTCTACTAAAAAATACAGATATGGAAAGTGTGGCTGATATGATATGAAAAATAGAATAGCCTCCTCCAATAGATCTCCAAAGTGAAGGGTAGATCCACAACACTGAGAAAATCAGCTCTCCAATTGGTGTGTTGAACCACCCTTTACTGCACCTACAGGAATAACACAGATATGGATCTATACTACGCTGTAGGGATCAAAAAATGGTTGGCCTAATGCCAATATTTGAAAATGAGGCTTAATGCCTTCAATACTGTCCTCCCAATGAAGTAGAAACCTCCTCCACTGAAAAGGATCACTGAAATGGCATAGATCTAAAATATCTAGTCTCCACTTGCTGCAACTTGCAAAACAACCAAACCCTCAACAAGATCTGTGTTGTATTTGAAAGAAGAAGCTTGGCCCTAAGCTAGATAGTGGACAATGCAATACAAAATCTCCCAAGAGGTACTCAATGAGAAGAGGTGGGATTCCCGATCAGGAACACCCAATGATAAATAACATTCAATCTCAGCTAAATAGCAAGAGAAAGATATATGTCTAAATAGAACATATATTCAGAAAATATGATAAACATCAACAAAATTCTAATCCTGCCATCCTCTTCCTTTTATAAGTCAAGAGCTTGCAAACCCTAAACCACATCCAATGATAACACTCCTTTCACACAAAACATCTCCATCTAAAACTGCATTGTATCTCATTGATGGCCACTCCTCCATGACAGCGCTATAGATTTGGTCAAGGTTGACCCAATCAAAGTGATCCAACCCCTTTCAAACCAAGGGTGCTTCAATTAAGCTGCCAATATTTTTCTCTTTCACATTTCACATTGATTTATTCATGGCTAAGGAGAAATATGGACCTCCTTTGCCCTCTTATTATTTAAACAAAGAAATAAAACAAAAATTAATATTCCAATTAGTTTATGGCTAATTTAGGAATATTAAAAATTATCATCTTCCCATTTCGAATCTTCAATGGGTAAGTTCTTCCACTTAATGAGATACTCTGAAATTAATCGATTTTGTAGTTGTCAAGTTCTTGTTTCCATCACTGCTTCAAGCTCCAACATAACTTTCCTTTTTTTCAAGTTCTGGAAATATTAAAATAAATCTTCCGGGAAATCACATGAGAAATTTTAGAACCAAATATTGTTTGAATTTGGATCTTGTCACTGATAACCTTTGTTTATCATGAAACATGTAAAAATGGGTGTTCTCGGGAAGATGCAGGAAACTCCAATTTGTATTCCATAGTACCAATATTTTACAACACCTTGTAAGGACCATTTTAATTGGGTGATAATTTATTATCCTTCTTAGCTTTATTGAGGGCCATTTTTTTTTATCGTTGTAATCGTAAAAATATCCTATCACCTACATCAAATGTTCTTTCACTGTGATGCTAATCTTCCTCTTGTTTCATTCGATTCTGCACCAAAGTGTGGTTATCCTTTAAGAGTTGGAGAACGTGTTGTTGATGATCAATGTGATATTCCACTAATTAAACTTTAGAATTGTCTCTAAAATATGATGTGATGGATGGAGGATGATATCCATAATATTCCATAAATGGGGTCTTTTTTTCTTTAGTATGGAAGGAATTATTATACCACCATTTAGCCATAGGTAAACACTTGAACCATTGTGTTTATTTATCAGATACAAATCAACGGAGACATCCTTCCAAATATTTTTTTACTATCTCAGTTTTCCCATCAAATTGAGGATGATAAAATGAGTAATGAGATAATTGAGTACTGAGACAAGAGAATAATTCGATCTAACAATTTATAGTGAAAATGGGATCTTTGTCACTTACAA
This sequence comes from Pinus albicaulis, assembly GCA_034641835.2. Lineage (NCBI taxonomy): Eukaryota > Viridiplantae > Streptophyta > Pinopsida > Pinales > Pinaceae > Pinus > Pinus albicaulis. The sequence continues at coordinate 1,093,690,024 of CM076582.1, forward strand.
TAATCTTTGGGTTTCCATGTAACTTTGAATTGTTTCCATAAATTTCATAGAAACTGTACTGGCGTTAAAATGCTGATATACATCACAATAGTGTGCATACTTGATAATTCTATCAACTAAACTGTTTCCTTCATACTTGCCTAAACTTGTGATAAATTCCATTGATACCTCCTCCCAATGCTGACTTGGAATGGCTAAAGGTTGTAATAGATGCAGGGTCTTAATTGTATCAACTTTATTTTGTTGGAAAACTAAACATTTTTCCACAAAATTATTAATATTATATTTAAGTCCATCCAAAAAAAATTCCTTCTCGATCCTGTGGTAATTTTAAAAAAAATCCTAAGTTCCCTCCTAAAGAAAGGTGTGTAATTCCAAAATAATGTTTTGTTTGAGTTGGGAATTCTTACGTAGATATAAGTGATTTTTGTACCATAATTAGTCATTTTTTCCAGATAAATGTATTAGATGTACTCGGATCTTGTTGTAACTTTTGAATGAGTGTCCACACCTCTTTGTCATTCTTCCATTCCTCCCTTACTTCAATTCTCTAGTCATGTTTGATAATAGAAATGACATACATAAATGCTTCCACATCCTCATCCATTCTTGAGAGTGAATCTGCAACAACATTTTTATTCCCTTTTTTATAGATGGTTTCAAAGTCATAACCTGACATCTTAGTGACCCATTTTTTCTTCTCTCCTAAAGATAATATTTATTCCAAAAAGTATTTAAGACTATAATGATTTGTTTTTACCTTAAAGTGTCTTCCTGTTAGGTAAGGGCACCATTGCTTCAGGGCATGTAGTATTTCCAACATTTCCTTATCATAAATATGTTTGTATAAATACTTTCCCTTGATATGATGACTTTAAAAATAAATGGATCTTCCTTCTTGCATTAAAAAAAAACCAATTCCATTTCTTGAGGCATCACATTCCACCATAAAGGTTTGTGTGAAGTCTGGAGTAGCTAAAACCATAGCTTGGCACATTTTCTCTCTAATATGTTCAAAGGACTTAGTTTCCTCTGGAGTCCAAAAAAATGCATATTTCTTCAGTAATGTCCTTAGACGTGCTACTATTTTCCCACAATTATTAACAAACATACAATAATAACCTATCAACATGAGAAATCCTTGAAGATGCTTTAGGGTTGTGGATATTTTCCATTCCTTGATGGATTTTTTTTTTAAAGATATACCTTAACACCCTCATGAGATACAATATGGCCCAAATATTCCACCTCATTTACCCCAAAGAAACATTTGGAAGTTTTTTCATATAATTGTTTCTCCTCCAATATTTTGAGCACCATGTAAACATGTTGAACATGATCCTTCCACGACTTGTTGTAGATTAGTATATCTTCAAAAAATACTAACACAAATTTTCCAAGGGTTGGAAAATGAAATTTATCAAACCTTTAAATTGGGAAGGTGCATTAGTAAGTCGAAAAGGTATGACCAAAAATTCACAATGAACTTCATGAGTTCTGAATGTTGTTTTCGAAATGTCTTCAATCTTCATTGTAGTTTGATGATATCCTAAACGAAGATCGAACTTGGTGAAGTAAATTGGTCCATGTAATTCATCAAACAATTCATCAATGAAAAGAATGGGAAATTTATCTTTAATAATTATCTTGCTGAGCTCCCTATAATCTAGACACATATTTCATGATCCATCCTTCTTATGTACCAATACTGCTAGAGCAGAGAAAGGAAGGACTTTGACTAGGTTGAATTATACCTTCCTCTATCATTTCTACAACTGTACGTTCAATTTCACTCTTTTGGGCATAGGGATATATGTAGGGTATGGTGTTTGGAGGAATGCTTCCCAGAATCATGTGAATATCATGATCATGATCACAAATAGGTGGGAGGCCTTTGGGAGTCTTAAATAGCTTGGAATGGTTGTCCACGATTCTTTGGAGATCTGGAGAAACAAATGGTTTCAATGTTTGAACATGAAATGAACATAATTGTGAAATTTTGTCTTGTGTTTATTTTTTCAAAATATTTTTCATGCCATTAGAGATGATTATATTCCCTGGTTTCCCTATGATTCCCCTTATCAATTTCTTTTCCTTCCCAGGAAACTTTCAAGAAAATTTCTTTAAAATTAAAATCTATCATCTGAAAATATTGTAACCATTAGATTCATAATAGAACATAAAAACTAGTACTATTAAATACATATTAACCCATGGTTAGATTTATATTATGGCAGTTACCTGAGATAATAATAGTTCCTACATTCACAACCATCACTTGACACTCTGGTGTTGTATATAGAAAGTAATTCAATTCTTTGGCTATTTTACAATAACTAAAATTATGGGTACTACCATAATCGATAAACACTATTAATTTTTTTTTCTTGATATATCCTTTTATATTTAGAGTTCGAGGAGTGGTAATTCCTACCAATGCATTACAAGATATGGTTGAATTTATTTCTGATTTATATGAGGTTTGTTCTCGGTGTGTATCCTCTTCTTTTGATGTATCTTTCTCCTTTTCACAATCTATGTAAAATAATTTATTCTCAACACCCTTATGGCCCTTAGTGTATTTTATATCACAATTGTAAGAAATCCCTTTTGATATTTATTCCACTAGTTTTTGTGGTCTCAACTGTGTAGGTTGTGGGAGGCTAGGAGCAACAACACTTCCATATTTATAGTTGTGAGTGGTAGATTTCCATGTTTCCATAATTTCTCTTTCAATTTTTCATTCCACCTTGAATGCCTTCTCCAATGGATTAGATTCCGAAAGGTGAACCTCATGTTGGATTCTATCCTTAAAATTTCCTATGAAGACGTCAATCATATGCTTCTCTACAATATCATTTACCGTGATATACAATATTTGGAAGTACTCAATGTTCTTTGCCATTGAACCCTTTTTTTTTTTAGATTTATAAATTGGATAAAGAAGGTATTTATATTTCTATCCTCATAATGTGCTATCAATTCCTCCGTAAAAATTTTCGAAGTGAAAATTGATTTGCGAGAACAAAGCCATCGATACTGCATGAACTAATTTTCTTCTAAATATAAATATGGAACACATCTCTTTTGTGTGTGTGGAAGATCATGTAGATCAAATAATTTCTCCATTTTTAGTATCGATGTTACCATATACTTGTCATATAACTTCCACATATCGATATTTGGAATGTGGTTAGTCTTCAACCCACTATTGGAGTTTCTAGAATCAGAATTTGTATTCCTTTTTCCCCATCATGATTTTCATGGAGTACCTTGTCACCACTACGAACCTTTTCTCCAACAGATTTATCAAACCTTCCATGTCCCTTTTTAAACCATCAATGTCCCATTTTAATTTCTTTTCTAAGCCATCCATATTAACATTCAATTCATTTTACATTGGTCTTTGTGAGAGTGAAATTTTTTGCACTTGGTCTTGTGACTTTGATAGATCATGTTGCATTTCTTCCTCTTATTCATGCGTCATAGTAGAGATTTATTGTTTTTTATTGGGTGTATCCAGTTTTTTGTTGTGAGGCACATTGGAACTAAATAATAATATATATGCTTCACTATGCCCTTTGAATCACTTCAAATTGAATTTTCAAATAATAGTTATGCAAATTTAAAATATGCACACATTTTTTCTTGATTTTTGGAGGTTGATCTTGAAAATTTTGTGTCTCTTTCATTTTATCTCTCCAAGGTTTTAAATATTGTACTATGGTAGCCCTATGAGTATTATTTCCAATGACATAAGTGAGACCGAGATTGGATTCTTCAAGATAAATCTACACCCAATCTCCCACGATGGCCTGATTATGGACAAAATTAGTGGAGTAAACTTGTATGGAATTAAATGTGTCACTGTTTCAATATTCAACCTTAAAAATCATACAAGACAAACTAAAGTCCCTGAAATTTTAGTCACTTTTTATGAAATCCAAATCCAATGCTTTTAGAGAAAGTTATGATGATTTTTCCTAGGTCCCCTGTTTGAGAAAAAAAATTGGAGCATGAAAAAACCCTAACTTTTTCAGACCATATCTCAAACAATATAGTGAAGAATGATTCAAAATTTTTACATGATGCTCACTGATGTTTTGGTTCCACATGATAAAAATTTCAGTTTTTGAAGCCTCATATAAAAATAGTTATAGTGAAAATTCCAATATTTCCTCTTTTATGGAGTGAAACTCTAGAATCCAAATATTTGCTACCAAATGTTATGTAACTAGATCCAAAAATAGAAGAAAATATAGATCAATGACTTGAAAATAAGCCTCTTCGAGGGGGAAACCTACTTAACATAAGTGAATAATTCCTCGATGATTTAAATGATAAGACCTTCTTGGTATATATATGAGTCTAAGAGTGACACTATAATTAGAGTAAACATAACAATAATAATGTAGGGGAACAACAATAACAATAGTGGGATTCTATGGGGCACAAACATAACAATATGGAGGCTACATGGGAACAACAATAAAAATAAGGGGGGGGAACTGTTTAGTCAATTTAATGTCTTAAATTTCTATCATAAATCATCAACCGAGGTTAGTAATATGATGAAGTGTGGGGCACTATATATTCTTAGCTAACCTTCTTTCTTACTTCGTTGTGTATGTTTTTATATTGTTTTGGGGGTTTTGTTTCTTTGTGTCCAAGAAGAATTAATCTAAGAAATGAAAACTATTTTTATGTTCAACTAAATCTACTTAATTTTAATGTTAAATACTAATTTTGAAAGAATGAATAAAAGGAAGTGCTCTTTAACTATTTTAAATTTCACAAAATGAATCAGTATTTGAATGGTTAGAACCTGATCTAAAAATAGAGCATTTATTCTAATGACTTTGATCTTATAGGATTAAAGCTAAATTCTATTCTATCTTAATCTAATTCTACTCCATGGATTGAAAGCATAAATCCTATTACTTAAGAATTGAAATGACAATGCTAATATAAATGGAAAGCAAATTCAAAGTAATTGAAAGGCAATTATGATTCACTGCATGATAAAACACGTTACATATCAATCAATCAGAATATGATAAAAACCACCTTCTTGAGATGATTAATCAAGCATATGAGTATACATTTAAACTGAAACTTAATCTAAGAAATAAATAAAAGGAAGCTAACTATTGTATGACCAAATAATCAAATATCATTCAATTTTGGAAAATGACAAAGTCATCTTCTTGAGATGATTTAACAAGAATCTGATTATACATTTAATTGAATATTTAATCTAAGAAAGAAATTAACAGGTATGTGTAAAGGAAACTAAACCATTTTATGAAAAAATACTCAAATATCATTCAATTTTGGAAAATGACAAAGCCATCTTCTTGAGATGATTTAATAATTATTTGATTATACATTTAATTGAAAATTTAATCCAGGATAGCATTGTAAAAAGATGTAAAAGAAAACTAAGATAATTGTATGCTCCAATGCTTCAAAAACAATCCAATTTTGGAAAATAGAAACACTAATTTCTTGAGATGCTTTGGGAAGCATAGGATTACACAGTTAATTTAAAACTAATTCTAAGAAAGCATTCATGAATTTAATCTATGAAATAGTAAGAAATTTAATATAAGGATCAACTGCAAAAAAATGCAAATCTAACTACGAATTGAAAAAACAGAGCTAATAAAATTTAAACTAAAAACAACTAATGAAACCTCCTTTCTGTGTAGGGCCCCTCTGCAACTGCGAATGAGTTGAATTCCTAGTAGAATATGTGCACATCAAGATTGATTTGGAATAATTGAACATGGTCTTCATATTATAAAAACCATATTTTTAAGGCATACACATCATTCACAATAATGAAGACTATTTTCCCGGTTTCAAAATGACCGGTATTTAAATTTTTTTTAATGTAACTGTCTTGAGGTATTTCTGCCTACAGATGGAAATTATAACTGAAACATAGAAGAAAAATCTAAGTAGCTAACTCTCGATTTTCTACGTTAGAGAAAATTGAGTCTTTCGTTCTCGGATCATGTCCTTTGACCGAACTTTGACTGCGAGCATAGGCACCTTTTTCTATCGAATTCAAACTGGTGGATAGGATTGTACCCATGTGTGGATCATTCCAAAGATTCCCATGTGAATCATTCCTTCATTCGATCCTCAAAACCTATCAAACCATCAGAGTCGTTGCAGAAACAAAAATTAGCTACATAATAGCACGTGTTCTATAGCTGAGTTAAAAAATTCATTTAAATAAAAAGAAACGTCAAAATATAAAATAGAGACTATTAAAATGCATTCTCTGAGATAATATATGTCATTTATCATTGATTGGAGTTATGGATTTATGAAAAGGTAGGAAGAAGTGATGAAAAAAGGTGTCAGAGAAAGAATAATTTTGAGGTTCAACATACCCCCACTAAGAAGCCATTGCATGTCCTCATTCAATTACCAAAAATGTGAACTTCCTCATCCTATTTCATTTTTTCAGATACCTCTACTAATACATTTATTTTTCTCTTCTTGCTTTTCGCTGAAGTGACTGCCATCCTAGGCTTTCTCATAATGATTTTGTACTTGAGGTTGAAGACTGTCCTGTTCAGATAATTTTTCTTTCTTTTTAACTTCCTGTTATTTTTGTACCGCAGTCCCAAATGTAGGATGGTGTTATCACTGATGACTTTCTCCAAGTGGTTCTTTTGTTTTAAAGCTTCATTTTCCTGTTTAATGTGCCTATTCAGTAACTCTAGCTCATAGATTTCTTACTTGAGGTATTAACTAGAGCTTCTTGTGGATTGATAGGCTATTTTTGCATACCTGGATTCACTTCTACATTTATTTTCTCCAATGAATCAATATATTCATACATCTCTTGTTGTACTCAGTCAATTCCTGGAGATATCATGCTTGGACTGCCTTCAAAATTATGTATAGGAGAATGTGTAGGACTATGTGGAGGAGAGACATTGATGGGTGATGGCACTTGAGGTTCCTCATCTAAATTCATAAACTTTGTTCCTTGTGATGGTGTCTTCTTCATGGATTTTTAGAGTCTAGAGATTCTCCTTGGTTGTGGAGGGTTTACATTTTCTTCACTTCTAACCTTGCTCTTCTTCTCTATTTACCTCTTGTCTTGACTCCACCCTGCTTCTTATTTTTCATCAACTCTGCAAGGGTGATTTCATCTTCTTCTTGCTGTATTGGAGGTGAAGGTTTGTCCTCAATGCTTGTATCAATCTTCCTTCTTCTACTTTTTCTAGTCTTGTCCTCCTTAGGCTGCTCTAGATCATCTTGGAAATGGTTTCTAATTAGGAAACTATCCCAAGAGTCTCCTATGCTTTTCAAATTGAATTCAAGAAGTATTTTTATTAACCCATAATGGTGCATAGTGTTTTCTATGAACTGAATTATTTTATGTACATTTGCGGACATTATTTTTAAACTATTTAGTAGATTCAAGAAAGGGAGGTTTTGTTGTGTAACCAGCTCCAAAAATAGATGAAAAGAGATATCAACGCCTTAGAAATAAGCCACTTCGAGGGGGAAACCTCCAATACATTACATAAATGAACAATTCTTGGATGATACAATTTACAAAACCTCCTTTCTATATATAGGAGTCCATGGAGCCATAATGTAATCCTAGTGGGCCACAATGTAATCCTAGCCGACCTAACAATAATAATTTAAGGGCACAATAATAAAAAAATGGGGGTTACAAGGGTACAATAATAACAATAAAGGGGGTTACACTAACAACAATAAGGGACTATACTAGTAATATAGGGACCTAACATGCCCCTCTCCTTCAAAAAAAGTGTTGTCCTCAACACTTGAGTAGCTCTGGGTGCTTTCGTATAAAATTCTCATCCTCCCATGTAGAATCTTCAGTGGGTAAGTTCTTCCACTTGATGAGATACTCTGAAATTGATCGATTCCGTAGCTGTCGAGTTCTTGTTTCCATGACCACTTCAGGTTCCAATATTATTTTTCCTTCCTCATCAAGTTCTGGCAATATTGTTTGAAATGGAAGATTTTCACCTATAACCTTCTTTAAGCATGAAACATGGAAAACTGGATGTACTCGCGAAGAAGCAGGAAGCTCCAATTTGTATGCCATAGAACCAATCTTTTGCAACACCTTGTAAGGACCATAGTACTTTGGTGATAATTTATTATCCTTCTTAGCTTGCTTGAGAGACATTTGTTTGTATGGTTGTAGCCGTAAAAATACCCAATCTCCTACATCAAAACTTCTCTCGCTGCGATGTTGATCTGCCTGTTGTTTCATTCGGTTTTGTGCCAAATTCAGGTTATCCTTTAAGAGTTGGAGAACTTCTTGTTGATGCTCGATGTGATCTTCCACTGCTTGAACCTTTGAATTTTCTCTTAAAGATGATGTGATGGATGGTGGATGATATCCATAAAGTGCCATAAATGGGGTCATTTTTGCTATAGTATGGAAGGAAGTGTTATACCACCATTCAGCTAGAGGTAACCACTTGACCCATTGTGTTTGTTTATCAGATACAAAACAACGAAGATATCCTTCCAAACATTTATTTACTATCTCGGTTTGACCATCGGATTGAGGATGATAAGATGAGCTATGAGCTAATTGAGTACCCAAACAAGAAAATAACTCCGTCCAAAAATTTCCAGTAAAAATGGGATCTCTGTCACTCACAATAACCCTTAGGCTTCCATGTAGCTTTTGAATTCTGTCCATAAATGTAGTAGCAATTGTACTTGCTTTAAATGGATGAGATAATGCACAAAAGTGTGCATGCTTGGTAAGTCTATCAACTACCACCATGATGACACTCTTTCCTTCGGACTTAGGTAAACCTGTGATAAAATCCATTGAAATCTCCTCCCAACGTTGACTTGGAATGGATAAAGGTTGTAGAAGTCTCGGGGTCTTAATTGTTTCCACTTTATTCTGCTGGCAAACCAAACATTCCGCCACGAACTTTTGAATATCAGATTTAAGGCCATCCCAAAAAAATTCTTTCTTCACCCTGTGGTAAGTTTTTAAAAATCCTGAGTGTCCTCCTAAAGGAGAAGTGTGCAGTTCCAAAAGAATCTTTTGTTTTAGTTGGGAATTCCTACAAAGATATAAGCGATCTTTGTACCATAAGGAATCATTTTTCCAACTAAATGTATCGTATGTACTAGGATCTTACTGCAACTTTTGAATGAGTGTCCATACATCTTTGTCCTTCTTCCATTCATCTCTTGCTTCGGTTATCCAATCTGGTTGGATAATAGAAATGGCACAAAGCAATGCTTCCACCTCTTCATTCTTTCTTGAGAGTGCATCTGCAACAACATTAAGCTTTCCTTTTCTGTAGATTATTTCAAAGTCATAACCCAACATCTTTGTGACCCATTTTTGCTATTGTTCTGAATATAGTCTTTTTTCCAAAAAGTGTTTAAGACTATCATGATCAGTTTTTACCTTGAAGTGTCTTCCCATTAGGTAAGTTCGCCATTTCTTTAGTGCATGTATTATTGCTTACATTTCCTTCTCATAAATAGGTTTCTGTAAATACTTTCCTTTGATTGTATTAGCCAGCTATAAAATTTGTTATATCAAATGTTGGCTAAATCGTTTTTGGAGCCTTCAAGGAACAAATTTTATTTCAAAAAAGTGTTATCTCTTGAAGACACTTGAAGGCCTCATGCCTCTGTCCAAAATCTCCCCTACTATGCCCATTTTACACTCTGGAATTCTTTTGATTTCATGAGAAGAAATTGCTGCAAAAATCCCTTTTTCCCCCTCCTCCATTAAGAAAACTAACCTTCCTTTTTCTCCCCTTTTCCCTCCATAAAACTCCTCTATTGTCATGATTCCCCTTCTTCCATTCATAAAAATCATTTTTTACCTAGTTTAAAACTCATTTTTAAACTATACCGAAACCCCCAAAAACCATTGAAAAACATCGAAATTTCATAAAAAAGACCGTTTTATGTTGCAGACTTAAGCCCCCTTGGGCTAAGTCCTAAAAACACTTCCCCATCATATGCCCTGGTGCTGGAACCAGGCGCTAGACCCATCAAGTGCTTATCGCATCGGAGTTTTCCTTTGGTAGCATTTTTAATGTTCTTTCCCCCACCTCCGATTGCGATGGCCCAATCGCACAATCCAACGACCATGCTCCTCCCCACACCCTCTGAAGAATTAAAACCAAATAACGAAGGATTTTATAATATAGTTTTGTATTTTTTTTCCAAGGAATAAAATCGTGGAGAACTCGGGCGCACTTCCTTAGAATATCTGGATGGTACGCGCGGTAAACCGTCAGCACTATTTTACGGCGCCTGACCTCGAGGGACTCAAATTCGAAATCGAACCCGTGACCTCCCTGATTATGGAGAGGACCCACGTCTGGCTACCAGTTGATCTATCCCTTGGGGCTAATATAGTTTTGTATTGTGCAGGTGTTTGAATAATTTTCCGTCATATTAAAGAGTCTGAGGTTTGAACCTGGAGTTTAATGGACCGAAGTGAATAGGAAGCAGGGTGTTAACCCCTGTTTAACCTACGGTCATTTACTGTTCAAAAGTAGGAAGCAGTTTTGATCGCACCGCTTTTGGTATGGAAAGGAAACCACTGAATAGAAAGCGATCCTATAAAAAGCTGCCACATCGATGGGACAATACTGCCTCATCGCTCCCTCATCGCGTGTTAAATTTCGACTATGGGCTCAGCATGATATTGACGTACACCATCCAATCTGAGGCTGGCTCATCGAATAGTGATCGCACTCAAAAGGAGCTCGGGGAATAAACTAAGGTCCCCCACCGTCGATCTAATCTGCAAATCGATGACCCACAATCAATTTCCCTGGTCCCCACGGCCATGACAACAGTCAGCGGTCACATAGAATCAGTGGTCCCAACGCCTAGTCAGCATACCCATTAGCGCACACGCAGCAATGACCGATTGGAGCGGGTCTTGTTTGGTTGCTCACCTGGTCATGAAATCCGGACCTGATACGCTTTATAGGGCAGAATTCATAAAAATTTTGGGTCGCACTTGGGTTGATGTCAGCAGGCCCCAAAACGGACTCGGGGAGATTTATATGGTGGATTTTATAAAAATTTCGGGTCAAAAACACCCTAACGTCAGCAAGCTTTTTTTGTGACCCGAAATGGCTTATGCAGCTTTGTTTTATCAGGATTTTTGAAGTCCGGGTATATCATTTGGTAAAGGGTGATTAAATGGTTTTCTCCATTATACTAAAAAAGGCCGAAGGCTGGGGTTTAATTCTCACACCTTCTGTTAGTCAGCTATAAAATTTGTCATATCAAATGCTGAATAAATCATTTTTTGGAGCCTTCAAGGAACAAATTTTATTGCTAAAAAGTGTTGGCTCTTGAAGACTCTTGAAGGCCTCATGCCTCTGTCCAAATCTTCACTGTTGTGCTCATTTTACACTCAGAAATCCTGCTAATTTCCAAGACAAAATACTATTGCAAACTCCTTTTTCCCTTTCCTTTCCTCTTTCTAAACTAACCTCATTTTCCCCTTTCCTTTCATCAAAATCCCTTTGATAAGGTTTAAGACCCTTTCTTGCCTTATCGAAACCCTCAAACTCCTTTGAAAATCATTGTAAATCTATAAAAATCACATTTTTTATATATTATAGACTTAAGCCCCCTTGGGCTAAGTCTTTAACCTTTCCCCTATATGCCCTGGTGCTGGAACTAGGCGTTGGCCATCCAAGTGCTTATCGCATCACCCGATTGTGATTAGCCCTTCCTCTATAAACACCCGATCATATGGTTTTCCATATAACCCAAGGCCCTCTAGACAGGCACCAAGCCATATTGAATATTAACATTTTCCCCTCGAAATTATAGACTTTCGTTTATATAAATTTTTCGATTTTTATTATGTCCTAAAGTTTTTCGCCGGTGCAAGGTTCTAATCGCTCTCCATCGTTGATCTGATTTGTAGATCGACGACGCGCAATCCATCGCCTCGGTGGTCACCGCCAACCACTTACTGTTGCAAAACCAAGCAGATTTCATCGCACCACTTTTGAGAGGGAGGCGATTTTTTCTATTTCGTAGCGATTCAATACACTGGCCAACACGTTTCTTGGGCCCATTTTCAAATACCGCCCTCATCGCGCAGTAAAGATCAGACATGGACCTGCCGCGATATTGACGTCCACCGTCTGATCTGAGGCCGCTCATCAGACAATGATCGTGCTTTGAAGACACCCGTGTAATAACCAGGGTATGACACGGTCATTAAAGCATCTCCACCGTTGATCTAATTTGCAGATCGACAACCCACAGTTCAACACCCTGATTCCTCATCTAGTCAGCATTTTCGGACCCGGGGTTTTGTTTCGCCCTAATTTATTGAAAATCTGAAGTCTGGGCATATTTTATAAGGTTTTTTACATGCGATCTCCACTGTCGGTCGCGTGGGCCGATCACATCCGATGACCCACGTTTGTCCCGAGCTCCCCCACTCATTTTTCAATCATTTTTCTCCAAAACAAAGGTTTTAAATCTTTTTCTCCTCTTTTTATTTTATTTTTGCTGAATAATGTGACCCCTTCACATTATTTATTCACCTCTGCTCCCAACCATCGATCTCTGCGCGATCGAAGGCTCTGATTTAAATCCTTCTTCCGCCTTCCCTTTGACTTTTTCTGATCAATCTCAACCGTTGGATGATGCCATCCAACATTCATGCTCTCTCCACACACCTTCTGAAGTAGTAAACCTATACATGCAGGATTTCATAGCATTGTTTGTATTTTGTAGGGTTCCGATGGTTTTTTCCCTATGTCTAAAGAAAATTCAAAGGCAGAGGGTTACGATCCTCCCGCCTTCGATTCATCAAAGGAAATCACTTGCAGGTTTCAAATCCACGTTTCGTCGATGTTTCATGATGCATTGATGCCATATCATCCCTGCGTAGCCCTGCACACCAGTAAAACACAGTAAAGTAGGCAAAAATCAAAGAGTATCAGTGTGGAAGATAGGAATACACCAGAACATGAGATTTAGGGCAGATTTGTAGGGATTACGGCTAATATGCGTTAGCAAAAGCCTAATCATCCCAACTAAAACACAGTTTAAAGATATTTCACAAATGTTCATCAAACACAAGCCTCCACTGCCACATCTGAGGCAAATTGATTCCTCCCAACTACCACAGTGCCACCTATGCCTCAAAGCATTCAAACAGAGGCCAAAGTTATTGATCAGGATCAGATATTTGTCTCAAATGCAGCCAGAGAGTAAATTCTACAAACAAACTTAATGTAAAAAATATCAGTAGAGTTACTTTGACATCACACAGAGCCTCAAAGGTCAAAAAAGGCTCCCATCGAGTTTAAATATTAATCTAAATGATTTAATACAGAGGACACCTATGTAAGCTTCTTCATTGAGCCCCCCAAAGGCTGAGAAGCCATTAAGTTTGTAGTAATTATCTTTGGAGATCTTTTATCAGATCTCACCTCCTCATCCTTCTATAAATACTACTGCAGAATATGAGAGAGGGGTTGGTTGATCACTAGTTGTAATATTGGAACTCTCTGAAAGAATACATAGTCTATCGAATTTGTAGAAAAACTGAAGTCTTGGAAGTCTTAATGATGTTTTTGCATGCTTGTTCCTGAGAAGGCTCTATCATTCGATCCATGAGCTTGGCTTTTGTTGAAGTATTCTAAATCGTTTAATGTTTTCTCTTGTTTTCATTTTGTTCCATAATTTCTTACTACAATAGGTTGAAAGTTTTAGGCTAAGAAATGACTCCTGGAAGCACCTTAGACCTATTCATCCTTCATTGTTTCATGTTTTCTTCTGCTGAAGTATTTTAGAGTCTTTAATCTCTCTCTTTAGTCTTCATGCTTGTTTATTTCCTTAATAGTTTTAATAGTTGGTTTTAGCATGATTTATGGTTTTCCCTGCTTGTTTGTTGCCACTTAAAAACTGTTATTGAAGTCTCCCTTTGAAGTTTTTTGTTTACAGTGAGTCAAGGAGGTCTATTCTGATCTTGCCCTTTTTCCTTACTTAAACAGTTGTCTTGAAGGTATTTGTAGTTTTAATCATAGATGTGTTAGGTGTTCCCTCTTCTATGACTACAATTATCAGTGAATCTTTTATTTTTTCTAAGTCATTTGAAATAAAAGCTTCGAGGAAATAGGGTGTTCCCCGAATCTTAGATTTCATTTTAAAAATTTTTTTTGAAATCATTGTTTTCTTAAAGATGTGATTTGTAGAATTCATGGTTAGCCTTGTCTATCAAATATCTCTTTATTGTTTAAGTTATGTTTTCAAGTTCCATTTGTTGAGAATTCAATTTATCTTTCCAAATCATTGATGTCCATCTCATTCCAAAAACCAAAGGATCCTGTGGCCAAGTTAGATTTGCCCTATGATATCCCATATCCATTGATGAGTATGTTATGACCTTTTCTTGACTCCATTGCCCAATGAACCTGATGTTTCTCCATTCTATATATCTTTCCTAGTCCTTTCATATTCTGTTGTATCAATTCAACCAAACAAACAATCAAACACTTGCACCTAATAACTAGTCTAAAATCCATACTCTAAGCACACAAGATAAACCTTTGCAAACAAACATTTGAGAGATCCCTCTTTGGGAACAGGAGGACTAGATCCTGTAACTCTAAAGATTGGTTCTGATGTTGCCTTGTCTTTGGATTTGCCAAACTATCAAAACACGAGACACCAACATAATGGCGATCACGGTGTGACAGTTGAGTTCATAATTTTCTAGCAAGCTCTTATAAGCTCATTAGTCTTTCAAGCAACCATAGAAACTCAGAAAAACCCAAAAAAATTTAGTTTGGCTTCATAATAAACATGGTGGTGGAACCATAAAACATTTTACCTTTACAAAAGCTAAAATTTTTCCACCTGGTGACTCCACTGGCCTCCAAAAGGCCTATTACCCTTCCAGTCCTTGTAGAATCCCTTGGGAATGCATTGAGCAAACCCAATAATGCTGTTGGTGGACAAAAAATTTCAAAATCTTTCACCTGGCGACTCCACAATCCCAAAAGACCTTGTTAGGGTCCCGTGATTTGGCCGATTGGTAAGCCAAATGACGATGTAACATCAAACCAGTCTTTGGAGCCCAAGGACCTAGCCTTCCTGGACTCAAAGAGGGCTCTCTCTATTATATGTAAAGGATATCAGTGTGTTTGCTTATGGTGTTCAGATATTAGGCTAGTTATGAAGTGAGTTTTTGGTTTTGGTTTTTTAAGTAATGAGGGATGAAACAGATCAAAGATATAAAATAGGTAACAAGAAGTCAGATCAACTGGGCTATGGGGTCAAAAAGGTCAAGGAAGCTATCAGATGATGATACAAGGCTGCTGTAGGGCTGATTTGATTCAAGGTAGAAAGGATCTTTGGGAAAAATGGAGTAAATGGACATCAAGTTTGTGAGTAACAAAGGATTTCAAGAATAATCAGTTCAATAACAAAGATAAGCATGGTAGGGCAAACCATTAATCATGAAAAATGTAACTACAAGCTAGTCAATACACTGAAATAAACATTCAAGCCATTCATAGAGGAGTATAACTCTCTAACTTCGGGAAATGGCTATCAGACTTGGGGGAAAACACATAAGACAGACTAACAACTCAGAAAACTATGCCGGAACGCCTAAACACAGTCTTTAAGTTATTGGGCACTTTGAAAAATAGGCTTTCATAGTTTTAGGCAAAGGGCTAGATCGCAACTAGGCCTCCTTGGTTCAACAAAATGATAATCCAATCAGTCAAAGAGAAATTTCATGGATGGAGCTATGGCTGGCCATTGGTAAGTAGGGTATACCGTAAGTCATACTTAGCTAGCATAAAACCATTAATGAAATAAGCAACAATATCCTCAAGTTACTAAAGAGCAGTTAAGAATTCTTTAGCATGACTAAGGAGGAAGAAAACATGAAAGCTATGAAGATTCAGGAAATTTAAGGTGCCTCCAAGGGCAGGTCTCAAATTTTTTCTCTACTGATCTATAGCAAACAAGAAACATGTATTCATGAATGAAAACTAGAAGACAATAACATAGAAAGAAACACTATACCATTCTACCAAGTCATGGAATCCATCAACAATCCTTCATCATTCATTCAAGAGCATCCAAGAGGCAGTCCAAAATCATAACACAAGTATGTTCTTCAAAGCTCATATGACCAATATATTGCTTCTTCTCTCAAGTTCAGCCTTTTTTTACAATGAAGCCCTTGGAATAAATAGGCTCAAGTGAGGAAAACCTCATGGTTCAACTAGCTATCCCATTGGCCTAATCAAAATATCTAATTTTGTCCTTGAGGCTTTGCAAAGCCCAAGGCACAAAAATATCTCATAAAATATCTAAAAAATGCTAAAAATGGGAATTATATTGACTTTACATCATTTTTCATGTGCAAAAATAGCGAAACGCACATTTGGAAAAAGCAGATTTTAGAGGTTCAAAAATTACAAAAATACTTCAAATTTTCATCAGCAAAAGGCCCCCTGACTTGCCGGAAACATCTGGCAGCCTTCTTGGTGTCAAAAAGAGGCTCATGATAGCTCTTTGGAAAGCTCTGAGTGTCTAATTTCTGGCGCAACTGAAATTTCTCCAATCCGATGCCCAAAATTCCTCCAAATCTGCACCTGTGTGTAAAAAGCCAGAAAATTACAGTCTGCTGATAGACCGGGCAGAGTGTGCAAAATGCGAGCCTTTTTCGTTGTTTTGAGGGGGAAAATGATCTTTAAATGCTCTAAAAATCGCTGAGGACATGCTCATGAAATTATGGCATCAAATGATACCATCCTCCTCCCTTGACGAATCCTCAAAATGAAATGGCGAATTTATGAGTTTTTGACCAAAAACTCAAAAATGCCAAAAAACCAAAAGTTGTCAAAATGGGCCCAGAATTGGTGTGTATGACCCTCAAGGGTTCTTGGAAACATGTTCTGAAGCTTGGGCCCAAACTCCAAGTTTAAAGGTGTCTTTCTTCTTTTCTTCTTGAAACTGCTGTCCTTAATCATCATCCTTATGCTGCTGCTCAAACTGCTGAGTTGCTGCTGTTCAACACTCTCCTCCTCTAGTTCCTGCTGTTGCTCATCTTCACCACTATCATGTTGCTCCTGTTGTCTTGCATAGAGGGACATCTTGATCTAGATGTGCTCCTGAAACATCAAACTGCTTCCAAGTCTTTGGAATGCCTTCTTTAAACCAAACTCTGTTTCACCTCTCAATCATTGTTTGATCAAGGTGAATTTGATTTCAAAATGCTGTGTGGGATGACTTTTTATGATATTAGGTCTCTTCTCTTTGCAAAACAAAGCTTGTCCTACCTTTGTATGTCATTCAACAAGTATATTTAAGAGTATAAACACAGTCAACCAAAAAGTATATACACAGTGAAGGTCACTGTGTAAAAGGGTAAGGTAATAGAGCTTATTGTGTTTTTATGATGTGGCAACAAAAGTTTGTAGCTTTCAACAATAACAAACTCCTTCTTAAACCAAAACACTACCCTCTTTATACTTCTCTGTTTTCTCGTATCCATTTTGAAAATATCTCCGAATTGCAATGGTAGCTTTACTCACTGACTATGCTTTATGGAATGGAAAGCTAAAGCACTGTTTTTTGCCCCTTTAACACACAGAAGAAACTTTTGACCAATAAACAAGTGACATATGTATGATCTCCATGGCTGAAAATAAGACTACTGCTTCATTTTTCAAGTACTAAGTCTCTGCCTTTGAAATGGCGCCTCCATCTTTCAATATTCCTTAGAAGGTAGTTTCATGGGCTTCTCACAGCAATAAGAACTCACATTCTCACTGTCTTACCTTTATAAAACACAACAAATCTTTGATCTTTTAAACAAAATGGTCAACCCTTCCAAACACTGCTTACTTCACTGCATAAGGCTGACAGAAGCTATGTTTTTCATCTCAGTTTCGAGGGCAGCTTTAATTTTTCTTGGGGCAAGAAAAGGCCACCCCTCTTTCAGCAAATTGTAACACAGCCCTAAGACCCTTTTCATACCAACACATCTTGACTCACACCAAGGCTTTTACTACCTCAAAATTTATTGAAATGTGTTTTCAAACACAAACTCTGTCTCAACCTGTCAACCCTCTGTTTGTTTAATACAAAAATGATACCAGGTGTAATGTGAAATGTCTTCTTTTGGTGTAAGACTTTGTTTCTTCAAAATGCTGCCTTCCCAACCTTTGTACATCAATCAACCAATATCCATGATGAAAACACAGCTAAAAAGGCTAAAGACAGTTAAAGGAGTTTCTTATGGAAGGGCACCAGGCTTTGGTGTTTGAGGCACTTGGACATCCTTGCCTTTGTAGAGGAAGGAAAAATAAAGACCCCTTTAATTCAAAAACACTGCTCTTTCTTTGTAGGTCACTCAACTAGTGGATTCAATAACATGAAAACAGTCAATCAATAAGGCAATACACAGTCAAAGGTTACTGTGTGTATAAGATAAAGTGGCAGAGTTTGAAATGCTTTTGATGGGGTAACAAAGGTCTGTAGAAGTTTTAAACAATCAAGGCTCTTCTTCAACCAAAACTCTGCTCCTTTTCACTTTACTACTCTTTGCACACATTTTGACAAAAGACACCTCCGAATGCAAATGATAACTCACCCATGATTCTGCTTAGGGAACTAAAAAGGCCAAACACTGTTTTTTTTGTCCTTTTAACAAACAAAGGAGATTTTTGGAAAGTCACCAAATTCCATCTAATGATCGCTGTCTAAAACATGTCCTATTATTTTTCTCTTTAAGCCCTATGCTCTTGTTTCTTTTATCACAATTTTGGGGGCAGTTTCATGGCCTTTTTCTCATTAACAAGACTCACAAGCTCTTAAGGTTTCATCCCTTAGCCAACAGAACTACAGCTCAACTTGTTCCTTTGAAATTTATGACAATGCTTCTTGAGGAGTTGGAGCAGTTTTTGACAAAAGAAAAAGGGTTTAATTTTTTTTAATATTAAAAATCCTCCAATAAATCACTGTTCTGTCCTCCTTTATGCCAAACAACAAGTTTTGGTCTAATGAAAAACAAACAGGCAATTGATTGTTGTGCTTGGGCAATGGAGTGAGAAGAATACCTTAAAAAAGCTTAAGGGACCTTTGTGATTGGTTGAGCAGCTCTCCAAAGAGTTTTTTAAGGTTTTTAAGTGAGTTGATGACCAGTGCTACAGGAGCGCCGCGCAACAGTGTTGCCCTTTGTAAATTATGTGCACAGAAGCGCCGCGCACTTTTCCAGGAGTGTCGCGCAAGTTTACAGTCCATTTTAAAGGCCTTCCTGGTGTTGGAATTGGGCGCGAGATGGATCGTTGGAAATATGTGGAAGTCTAATTTCCAGAACAACTTTAATTGTTTCATTTGGTTTCCATTTGATCCTTCAAAAATTGATTTTCCCAACACTAGTCAAAACTGGTGAATCCTGGTGCAGAAATGCATCGAGCTGTTTGTAGGCCATTTTTGAATGCCTTCCCGGTGTCAGAATTGGGCGTGAGGTGGCTTGTTGGAAAGATAGGGAAGTCTAATCTCCAAATATTCTTGATTTGTTTCATTTGGTGTCCATTTGGGTGTTCTTAAATTTACTGTCCCATCACTGGTCAAAAATGGTGAATGCTGGTGCAGAAAAACATAGCGTTGATTGCAGGCTACTTTTGGATGCCTTCCTGTTGTCAAAATCTGGCCCGAGATGGCTCATCGGAAAGATATGGAAGTCTAATTTCCATAAAAATTTTAATTTTTTCATTTGGAGTCAATTTGGTTGTTCAAAATCTGACTGTCCCATCACTAGTCAAAATGATGAATCCTAGTGCAGAACTTCTCCCGTGACATCTGAATTTTTCACATTTCTCACAAACCATGATACCTGTGTAGAAAATGAAGGATTTTTTTCTTCTTGAACCTATGAGGGACAAAAACCTCTCTCACTTTTGTAAATTTCATCTCTGTTTGGTCAGAAACACTGTTTGAAGCGAAACTGGTCGTGGGCGGGACACATGATTTGTCTCGCCTATGTGCTTATTTTCCAAATTTCTCCTTGCACCCTCTGCTTGTACATGAAGGAGGTGCTATTTTTACACCAAATTCTGGGCCCTCAGCTTATTAGTGAAGGAAGTATTTCAAACAACAGTGTCTTTTTCCTACTCATCAATTTAGGGTTTGTCTTTAAACAGGCTATCTGTGGGTCCTCTACTTGTTATGAAGGAGACCATTTGAAAACAGAAATGCTCATGCCCCTTTCTCCAACGATGATGAAACTGTCAGTTTACAGGCCTTGCCTTGTGATTTAAAGGCAATGAAGATCCTGCAATTATTTTGGAATCTACCGCTTTACCTTTATGACAGTGGCATGCAGACTTTGCCCTTAATGAGTTCTAGGACCTGAAAAATGTGCCAAGGTTTTTCTTGCATCTTATGAACTTGTATATTTATTTACAGTTCCCTTTGTTGAAGAAGAAACTGAAATGTCACCCCAATATCTTTTATATTCCTGATTCTTGAATGGCATACCTGTATTTGTCATTTTGAAAGGAGAGGGCTTATCTTTTTAACTTGTTTTGACATTTTTTGCCTCCAAGCGCTTCATCAACCCTTTCCAACTGTAGGTGTCCAAAATTTGCTGCATTTTTTGGTCTTTTTCATGGTCTATTGATCAAGGAGGGCGCTGCTTCCAACACATTTTTCTCTGCTCAAACATACCATTATGGTGTTTGTTGACCTTTAACTAATAAAGACTTATGTTTGTCTCAAGATTTCCAAAAAATGATAGTATGTCAAAGCATCCCTTTTGCATATTATGAATAGTAGTTTTAATTGTAATGTCTCTTGAGGAGATCAAACCAGGTTTCTGTGTCAAATATGATAAGAAGATTTGAAAAAGGCACCTATTTATAAATGGAGCTGCTTTCATGTGGAAATAATGACATGCCTGAATAACCTTGCAAGTTGTTCCAAAGTTTTAAAACTCAAACCATAACCTGTTTTTATCTTTGTGTTGAGGAGACAAACATATGAGGTGTAGAATGACTGCTGGAATATTTCATAGGTACCAAGGCCTTTATCAGTCATTTTCTTTTCAATGGAGCTCTAAAAACACCAACCTATTGCATCTGAAGGCTAAATTTGTCTTTGTGGTGGTGTGTAGCTTGCAACAATTGGACTTACACTGGCGCTTTGAATGATATCAAGATGTCTCATGTCCGGGACAGTGTACAACTTGCCTGCCTTTTCTCTATGTTTATCTGGAAACCATAGAATTTATCTCACAGCCCAACAGAAACATGAGAGTAGACAGAGGTATTTTTACTGAAGTGTCTTCTTACTCAACACTAATTTGAGCCATTCATATTAACACCTCTGCAGAGATATTTTGTTACAAATAGCTTTGATCAATGAAGTATTTTTCTGTTGCGCCATGATGATGATGCTGGTAACTTAAATTTATCTTCTTTCTTAGGACACAGGACCAAAAACTCTGCTTTCTTTTGTCTTGCACATTTCAGATCTTAGCCCTGTTTTGATCATCACTTTCCCTCAGAAACCTTGAGTCACTGTTTCACTGTCTAGTAAAAACAAACCTGTGTTTACAGTCAGTTTTGTAATTTCTTCAAATCAATATTAGCCATCGCCCTCTACTTGTGGATGAAGGAGGTGCCTTAACCCTCTGCTTATATATGAAGGAGGTTCTTGGCCATGAAAAATCACAAGTCTGTTTGACAGTGTTGTCTTTCTTCTACTATGTTTTCATGCTGAATGAAAGCTTCCAGGTCTTGATGACAAATTCTTTGTCCTGCAGATATATCTCAGGCTTATGCTCACATTGAGAAGCAGTTGTTCTTCTAATGTGGAGTCAAGAAATTTCTTCTGAGATGATGACATGTTTCCTGTGCTTGTCAAATCCATAAACAATGTAAAACACCTAATAATCAGCTTGAGACTGTGGTCTATGCAGTGCTGAGACTTAGGGTTGTGTAAGTGGCGCGACTTAGAGCTGTGACTAATTTCATTAGCAGAGTGGGAGGTCTGTTATGATTGGTCTGTAGCAGATGGAGGTTTTTTGGCCTTTTGATGGTTGCCAAGGGTAAAATGCCTTAAAGCGCCACTTCCTAGCTTAGGGGAGGATTTTGAAACAGACTTGGATTGTCCTTTTAGAACTGATGGGCAGACTAGTAGGGCTAAAGCTAGATAGGATAGTGATAATGAGGTTTCACCTTGACATGGGTGGACTGAAAAGTAGGAGGGCGAAAAAAAGTTTTATGAGGGTTTTCTAGATGACAAATTGACATATGGAGATCAGCTTCTAGAAAACTCGGCTATGGATTTAGTCATCACCAGCAAGTGAAAAATACTGATGACTAACAGACCTAATAACTCCACTAGTAAAGGACTCTAAACTGGTTAGAAAGATACAGTGACCTCTTATTATAAACATGGATCCAAGTATGGACAGAGAAGTTAAACTAAACACATTATTATACCTAATTGGGAAAATAGTGTACATACTTGATAAAAGATTGGGAAAGCATGAGGATGATATAGATGTTGATTATCTAGAGAAACCTATGTTTTTCCCAGATCAAACACAAACTCAACCATTAAAAGACCTAGAAAATGAGCAATACATAGATGATGATCAATAATTTATAGAAGAAGGTGAGCAAGACTATAGAGAAAACAATAAAGAAAAATTTCTAGTCATGATGGAAAAAATGGTGTATATGCTTGGGAAAAGAATTGAATGGAATGAGACTAATTTAAATATTGATGATCTAGAGCAGCCCATGCTCCTTTCAAATCAAGAAAAAACCCAAAAACTACAAGATATGTATGATGAACAAGATTACAAAGAGAGCAATGAAGAAGGTTGTCAGGAAATTCCTGATTACCTACCTATATCTTGTGCGAGGCTATTAATAGAAATTCATGATCAAAATATAATACTTATAGTGAGGAGTTCCCTGAGGAAAACATAAGCCATCTTGAACTCACAAAATTTAAAATGGGAGAAGAGACAACCCAACCAGAGTCTCTGTCGTTATGTCATGACTCATTTCAGATTATTAAATAAGAATGGCATCCTGACAATATACTTGAAACAACTCATGAACCTTATAGTCAAAGTGATTGCCATGAAAATCATGAGGAGTTGTTTGAAATTGAGATAGATTAGGAAAAGGAAGAGAATCCTCAAAATTCCCCTACAATCACAAGTAATGTTTCCCTAGAAGAGGCTCAAGAAGAAATCCAGCCTCAAAACTAGTTAACACAAGAGGGAGAGGACTGTTGTTCTTCTATCCAAAGCAAAGAGAAAATTCCTTCTCTTTTTACAGAGGAAGAAATTGATCAGATATTAAATAAATAGCCAACCCTCAATTCTTTATTAGAAAAAAACACTTCTGCTCATTTACCTACTAAATCTTGTTGTCTTGAAACAGAAAATAAACTTGTAGATCAACTAAAAGAACAAACTGATAACCCAATATGCTTGATTGGTGAAATTGTTTATACTAATGATTTTTCAACTTCTGAACAATCTGATGATGATGATGAGCTCCAAACAGAAACTAATCATGCAGGGAAACCAACAGTCGATTGATGTCATGAATTTCATTATAATCATCTTGAAAGCAGCAATCAGCCAGTCCAATTCATCAGGAATAATTCTCACATAATTGGGAATCAACTATCTATTAGTTGTAATGTTGGGGTTGAGAAGAAAGAGGAATTTCTTGAACAGGATGCATATAAGGAGCCTCCTTTTGAAAGGGTTGAGGTAATAAAAGATACCCCTACTCAAGAACATGATGATCTCTTCACAGAGCACAGTCCACTAAATTAGAGCATACCAGGACTACAAGAGGACAACACTGCAATATATGATGAATCCTCTAGTTCAGATAATAATGAAGATGAGAAAGTTTTTCTTTCTCATAAGAATCTTTGCCTTAATCCAGTGGAGAAAGAAGAGATGATCTTGGTTGAAACATATCTTCCAAACACTCACAACCAGGTATTATTTCAAGATTCCTATGCTCATTTCTTGAAGATATTTGAGGAAGGGATAAAGGTTGTTAGCAGCAGTATATTACCAAAAGCAAGAATATTTTTTAGCATTGCTGCTGAAAAACAAAAGGAATGGGAGTGGCCCTGTTTGTCCAGCCTTCCCAAAGAGATGAGAAAGGACCAATCATGGAATCATTTACTGGATTGGTTGCACTGGAAAAGAGAGTTCATCAGCTAAACATGTAAATATTCCAAGTTAGATTAGGTTAGATAGGAATGTCAACAAAGCTCAGCCTTTGAGAATTTAGTTAGTTGTTTATTTTTGTCTTGAAGAAAAAAGAAAAATACAAAAACAATAGAAAAGAGAAAAGAGGGCAGATTGTGAAAATAAGAAAGGTATAGCCCCATACCAAAAAAGAGAAACAAATTCTGAAAGTGTGCAAGCTTAAATGCCACTCCTGAAGAAAACACTTCTAATTATTCATACAACCTAATATTGACTAATTAGTTTTAAATTTTTTGCCGATAGGATAGTGAATTCGATTTGCCAAACTGTTTAATATTGGCTTATCAGTAGATATATTAGGATAGAAATTAAAGGTTTAAACATGTTCAAAATATGAACCAGTTAACAAAGAAAAACAGCTCAAACAAAAGTCAAAACAGAGCTGTACAACAGAGGGAGGAAGTGCTTTGAAATTTCATATCTCAAGCCTTCCAGTTTCTGTTTTAAAATTTTGTGCAAAATAATGTCTATGTGTAGCTTGTTTTTATGCCATATACCAGCATCAAGTTAGACCGTTCAAGCCTGACTTGAATGCTTTTAAATTTCTGTTGTAGAATTTAGAGAATAAAATCTATTGGACAGTTTAATCCCAACAGATGGTAGATTAGGTAGAGAGTCATATGGAATCAACTGTTTAATCTGAGTCCATGGAGAAATGAGAAGTAGAAATAGATTAGTTTCCTGCTTTCAAAAGAATAAAATGTTGTAAGAGAGTTTGCCAATCCAAGTGCACTCTAAAGAAGAAAAAATGTTAGATCAGTAGGATTGGGTAGGTAGAAGCTGGTATTGATAAAAGTCCATTTATTTTTCATGGCTGCTAATACTTTCAGAGAAAGATAAGACCCTTAAAAATGAAGAAAACAACCCAATGGATAAGGCACTGATCAGCCCCCAGAGAATGCAAGTCTGAAATTCTTGATACCTTCAAGAAGGCATCATCCCCATGTGGAGCCACTGTTAGTCAGCTATAAAATTTGTCATATCAAATGCTGGCTAAATCATTTTTTGGAGCCTTCAAGGAACAAATTTTATTGCTAAAAAGTGTTGGCTCTTGAAAATCTGAAGTCCAGGCGTATTTTATTAATTTTTTTACATGCGATCTCCACCGTCGGTCGCGTGGGCCGATCACATCCGATGGCCCACGTTTGTCCCGAGCTCCCCCACTCATTTTTCTGTTGTGTAACCAGCTCCAAAAATAGAAGAAAAGAGATATCAGCACCTTAGAAATAAGCCACTTCAAGGGGGCAACCTCCAATACATTACATAAATGAACAATTCTTGGATGATCCAATTTACAAAACCTCCTTTCTACATATAGGAGTCCATGGGGCCATAATGTAATCCTAGGGGGCCACAATGTAATCCTAGCCGACCTAACAATAATAATTTAAGGGCACAATAATAATAAAATGGGGGTTACAAGGGTACAATAATAACAATAAGGGGGTTACACTAACAACAATAAGGGACTATACTAGTAATATAGGGACATAACATGCCCCTCTCCTTCAAAAAAGTGTTGTCCTCAATGCTTGAGTAGCTCTGGGTGCTTCTGTATAAAATTCTCATCCTCCCATGTAGAATCTTCAGTGGGTAAGTTCTTCCACTTGATAAGATACTCTGAAATTGATCGATTTCGTAGCTGTCGAGTTCTTGTTTCTGTGACCGCTTCAGGTTCCAATATGATTTTTCCTTCCTCATCAAGTTCTGGAAATATTGTTTGAACTGGAATATTTTCACCTATAACCTTCTTTAAGCATGAAACATGGAAAACTGGATGTACTCGCGAAGAAACAAGAAGCTCCAATTTGTATGCCATAGTACCAATCTTTTGCAACACCTTGTAAGGACCATAGTACTTTGGTGATAATTTATTATCCTTCTTAGCTTGCTTGAGGGACATTTGTTCGTATGGTTGTAGCCGTAAAAATACCCAATCTCCTACGTCAAAACTTCTCTCGCTGCGATGTTGATCTGCCTGTTGTTTCATTCGATTTTGTGCCAAATTCAGGTTATCCTTTAAGAGTTGGAGAACTTCTTGTTGATGCTCGATGTGATCTTCCACTACTTGAACCTTCGAATTTTCCCTTAAAGATGATGTGATGGATGGTGGATGATATCCATAAAGTGCCATAAATGGGGTCATTTTTGCTGCAGTATGGAAGGAAGTGTTATACCACCATTAAGCAAGAGGTAACCACTTGACCCATTGTGTTTGTTTATCAGATACAAAACAACGAAGATATCCTTCCAAACATTTATTTACTATCTCAGTTTGACCATCAGATTGAGGATGATAAGATGAGTTATGAGCTAATTGAGTACCCAAACAAGAAAATAACTCCGTCCAAAAATTTTCAGTAAAAATGGGATCTCTGTCGCTCACAATAACCCTTGGGCTTCCATGTAGCTTTTGAATTCTATCCATAAATGTAGTAGCAACTGTACTTGCTTTAAATGCATGAGATAATGCACAAAAGTGTGCATACTTGGTAAGTCTATCAACTACCACCATGATGACACTCTTTCCTTCGGACTTAGGTAAACCTGTGATAAAATCCATTGAAATCTCCTCCCAACGTTGACTTGGAATGGATAAAGGTTGTAGAAGTCCTGGGGTCTTAATTGTTTCCACTTTATTCTGCTGGCAGACCAAACATTCCGCCACAAACTTTCGAATATCAGATTTAAGGCCATCCCAAAAAAATTCTTTCTTCACCCTGTGGTAAGTTTTTAAAAATCTGAGTGTCCTCCTAAAGGAGAAGTGTGCAATTCCAGAAGAATCTTTTGTTTTAGTTGGGAATTCTTACAAAGATATAAGCGATCTTTGTACCATAAGGAATCATTTTTCCAACTAAATGTATGAGATGTACTAGGATCTTGCTGCAACTTTTGAATGAGTGTCCATACATCTTTTTCCTTCTTCCATTCATCTCTTGCTTCGGTTATCCAATCTGGTTGGATAATAGAAATGGCACAAAGCAATGCTTCCACCTCTTCATTCTTTCTAGAGAGTGCATCTGCAACAACATTAAGCTTTCCTTTTTGTAGATTATTTCAAAGTCATAACCCAACATCTTTATGACCCATTTTTGTTGCTCTTCTGAAGATAGTCTTTGTTCCAAAAAGTGTTTAAGACTATCATGATCAGTTTTTACCTTGAAGTGTCTTCCCATTAGGTAAGTTCGCCATTTCTTTAGTGCATGCAGTATTGCTAACATTTCCTTCTCATAAATAGGTTTTTGTAAGTACTTTCCTTTGATTGGACGACTTTCAAAAGCAATGGGTCTTCCTTCCTGCATTAAAACTGCACCAATTCCATTTCCTGAGGCATCACATTCCACGATAAAGGTTTTTGTGAAGTCTGGCGTAGCTAAGACCGGTGCTAGGCACATTGCCTCTTTAAGATGTTCAAAGGCCTTAGTTGCTTCAGGAGTCCATGAAAATGCATCTTTCTTCAATAATGTTGTTAGAAGTGCTGCTATTCTCCCATAATTCTTAACAAACTTGCGATAATACCCTGTTAACCCAAGAAATCCTCGCAACTTCTTTATGGTTGTGGGGACTTTCCATTCCTTAATGGTTTTAATTTTGTTAGGGTCTACTTTAACACCCTCGTGAGATACAATATGACCCAGATATTCCACCTCTTGTACTCCAAAGAAACATTTGGAATTTTTTGCATATAATTGTTTCTCCTGCAATAGTTTGAGCACCCTGTCAACATGTTCAACATGATCCTTCCAAGACCTGTTGTAGATTAGTATATCATCAAAAAATACTAGCACAAATTTTCTAAGGAAGGTTTGAAAATGGAATTCATCAACCCTTGAAATGTAGAAGGTGCATTGGTAAGGCCAAAAGGCATGACCAAAAATTCATAATGACCCTCATGAGTTAAAAATGTTGTTTTTGGAATATCTTCAGTCTTCATTCTAATTTGATGATATCCTGAACGAAGATCCAACTTGGTAAAATAAATTGCTCCATGTAATTCATCCAATAATTCATCAATCACAGGAATGGGAAATTTTTCTTTAATGGTGATCTTATTGAGCTCCCTATAATCCGGACACATTCGCCATGATCCATCCTTCTTGTGTACCAATACTACAGGAGTAGAGAAAGAACTTTGAATAGGTTGAATTATACCCGCCTCTAACATTTTGGCATTCATACGTTCAATTTCGCTCTTTTGGAAGTAAAGATATCTATAAGGCCTGATGTTTGGAGGAAAACTTCCTGGAATCAAATGAATAGCATGATCATGATCACAAATAGGTGGGAGTCCTTTGGGATTTTCAAACACCTTAGAATGATCGTCCAAGTCTTGTTGGAGATCTGCAGAAATAGACGATTTTGATGTCGGAACTTCTAGTGAGCATAATTGTGCAATTACGCCTCGTTGTTATTTCTTTAGAAGCTTTGTCATGACATTAGAGCTTATTATCCTTCCCAGCTTCCCTTCAATACCTCGTAATTTGACTTTCTTTCCTTCTGAAAAAAATTTCAAGAAAAGTTCTTGAAAATTAAAAGCTACTGTCCCCAAAGGTTGTAACCATTGTACCCCTAGTACAACATCAGCACTTCCCATAGGAATGGAAAGCATTGGACTAGTCAATACATATTCCCCCATGGTTAGCTTGATATTATGGCATTTTCCAGAGAAATTTATAGTTCCTCCATTTGCAACCATCACTTGACATTCTGGTGCTGGGTATAGGAAACAATTTAATTCCTTGGCTACCTTACAATGAATAAAATTATGGATGCTACCTGAATCAATCAACACTATTACCTTTTTCTTCTTGATTTGTCCTTCTATCTTGAGAGTTTGAGGAGTGGTAATTCCTGCCAGTGCATTACACGATATGGTCGGATTCATTTCTTCCTCTTCTAGGGGTGGTTCCTGGTGTATATCCTCTTCTTGTTCATTTCCTTCTTCTTCTTCACAATCTATGTAAAATAATTTCTTCTCAGCACACTTATGACCTTTAGTGTATTTGCTATCACAACTGTAGCAAAGCCCTTTTGCTCTTTTGTCTTCCAATTTTTGTGGTGTCAACCTTGTAGGTTGTGGAAATCTAGATGTAGCAACACTTTCTTCTTTATAGAATTGAGTGGTAGGCTTCCTTGTCGCCATAATTTTACATTCAACTTTTCTTGCCAACTTGAATGCCTTCTCCAATGAATCAGGTTCCAGAACGCGAACTTCATGTTGGATGTTATCCTTTAAAGTGCCTATGAAGAGATCAATCCTGTGTTCCTCTGGAATATCAGTTACCCTTATATTCAAATTTTGAAAGTCCTCAATGTGCTGCCCCACTAAACCCTTTTGTTTGAGATTTATCAATTGGCTAAAGAAGGTGTTGCTCTTTGTATCCTCATAATGTGCTATCATTTCCTCTGTAAAAATTGACCAAGTGACAATTTTTTTACGTGAGCAAAGCCATCGATACCATACAAATGTATTTTGTTCTAAATGTAAAGTTGCAATGCGTACCTTTTGTGTGTTTTGCACATTATGGAGATCAAAATATTGCTCCATATGTAGTATCCATGTTACAAGATCCTTCCCATCAAACTTCCTCATATCCATTTTTGGAATATGGTGGTTCTTCCCGCCAACATTAGAGTTTATGAAATCATGATTAAAATTTATTTTGTTCTCATCATGAGGTTATTCTACTATCTTTTCACCATTAGGAAACATTTCTTGTATCAACTTGGTCAAACCTTCTATGTCTGCTTTTAGATCATTCTTCATGTTTTTCATGTTGTTTTCCATGTTTTCTTTCATGTCATCCATCTTAGCTTCCATTTTAGCTTCCATGCCATCCATAGCTTCCACGCCTTTCTTCAAAACTTCCATTTCATTTTTTGTTGCTCTTTGCGAGAGTGAAATTTGTTGCACTTGCTCTTGTAATTTTGATAGATCATGTTGCAATTCTTCATCTTCATGAGTCATAGTAGACCCTTCTAAAGGCTTAATGGGTGTTGAATTATTTTTATGGAACATATTTTAGAACCCAATACTGATATCTATTCTACAATATGCCCTTGGAATCAATTCAAATTGATTCTTCAAACAAGACTTATGCAATTTAGAAAAAAAAAATACACACCTTTTTCTTTCTTTTGAGGAGCTCGATATTGAAATCGGATTATCTCTGTGATTGCAGCACTTCAATATCTGAATATTGGTACTAATGTAGCCCTCTGAATTATATTTCGAATGCCATAGGTCTGACCTGATTTTGATTCTCCAAGACAAAGTTGTGTCGAATCTCCCACAATGACCTAATTATGGACTGGTTCAGTAGAGCGAATTTGTATGACTTTCCACGTGTCACTTTTTCCTCCTTTGTCTCTGAAATTGATAGCCAAGAAACTACAGTCCGTTTACTTGTAACCAATTTTTACGGCACTCCAATCCAATTTCCAGAGAGAGAGTTATTGAATTTTTCCCATGATCACCTCTTTGAGATGAAATTCAGGAGCCTGAAAAAGCACTACCTTCCATAGATCATATCTCCAAAAATATTGTGAACCAAGCTCTGAAATTGTTTGATGACTTTTCTCAGGATTTCAACTTCGCACCATAAAAATTTAAGATTCTGAACCTTTGTAGAAAAAAAGTTATAGCGCACATTCCACGATGACCTTTTAGGAGCCTGAAAAAAAAACCTAACTTCCACAAATCATATCTCTGAACATATTGCGAACCAAGCTCTGAAATTTTTAGAAAGCCTTCCTCAGGATTTCGGCTTCGCACCCTAAAACTTTCAGCTTCTGAAATTTCGTAGAAAAAAATTTATAGCGAAAATTCCACAATGACCTGTTTGGAGCAGCGAAACCCTAGAATCCAAAGCTCTGATACCAAATGTTGTGTAACCAGCTCTAAAAATAGAATAAAAGAGATATCAACGCCTTAGAAATAAGCCACTTCGAGGGGGAAACCTACAATACATTACATAAATGAACAATTCTTGGATGATCCAATCTACAAAACCTCCTTTCTATATATAGGAGTCCATGGGGCCATAATGTAATCCTAGTGGGCCACAATGTAATCCTAGCCAACCTAACAATAATAATCTAAGGGCACAATAATAATAAAATGGGTGTTACAAGGGTACAATAATAACAATAAGGGGGTTACACTAACAACAATAAGGGACTATACTAGTAATATAGGGACCTAACATTTTCAATCATTTTTCTCCAAAACAAAGTTTTAAAACCTTTGTCTCCTCTTTTTATTTTATTTTTGCCAAATAATGTAACCCCTTCACATTATTTATTCACCTCTACTCTCAACTGTCGATCTCTGCGCAATTGACGGCTCCGATTTAAATCCTTCTTCCACCTTCCCTTTGACATTTTCTGATCAATCTCGACCGTTGGATGATGCCATCCAACAATCATGCTCTCTCCACATGCCTTTTGAAGCAATAAACCTATACATGTAGGATTTCATAACATTGTTTGTATTTTGCAGGGTTTTGATGGTTTTTTCCCTATGTCTGAAGAAAATTAAAAGGTAGAGGGTGACGATCCTCCCACCTTCAATTCATCAAAGGAAATCACTTGCAGGTTTCAAATCCACATTTCGTCGATGTTTCATGATACATTGATGCCATATCATCCCTGCGCAACCTTGCACACCAGAAAAACATAGTAAAACATGCACAAATCAAAGAGTATTAGTGTGGAAGACAGGAACACACCAGAACATGAGATTAAGGACATATTTGTGGGGATTACGGCTAATATGGGTTAGCAGATGCCTAATCCTCTCGACTAAAACACAGTTTAAAGATAAATCACAAAGGTTCATTAGACACAAGCCTCCACCGCCATATCTGAGGCAAATTGATTCCTCCCAGCTACCACAGTGCCACCTGTGCCTCAAAGCATTCAAACAGAGGCCATAGTTATTGATCAGGATCAGATATTTGTCTCAAACGCAGCCAGAGAGTAAATTCTGCAAACAAACTTAATGTAAAAAATATCAGCAGAGTTACTTTGACATCACACAGAGCCTCAAAGGTCAAAAAAGGCTCCCACCGAGTTTAAATCTTAATGTAAATGATTTAATACAGAGGACACCTATGTAAGCTTCTTCATTGAGCCCCCCAAAGGCTGAGAAGCCATTAAGTCTGTAGTAATTATCTTTGGAGATATTTTATCAGATCTCAGCTCCTCATCCTTCTATAAATACTACTGCAGAAGATGAGAGAGGGGTTGGTTGATCACTAGCTGTAATGTTGGAACTCTCTGAAATAATACATAGTCTGTCGAAGTTGAAGAAAAACTGAAGTCTTGGAAGTCTTAATGATGTTGTTGCATGCTTGTTCCTGAGAAGGCTCTATCATTGGATCCATGAGCTTGGCTGTTGGTGAAGTATTCTAAACTGTTTAATGTTTTCTCCTATTTTTATTCTATTCGATAATTTCTTACTACAATAGGTTGAAAGTTTTAGGCTAAGAAATGACTCCTTGAAGCATCTTAGACCTGTTCATCCTTCACTGTTTCATGTTTTCTTCTGCTGAAGTATTTTAGAGTCTTTAATCTCTCTCTTTAGTCTTCATGCTTGTTTATTTCCTTAATAGTTTGAATATTTGGTTTCAGCATGATTTATGGTTTTCCCTGCTTGTCTGCTGCCACTTAAAAACTGTTATTGAAGTCTCCCTCTGAAGTTTTCTGTTTACAATGAGTCAAGGAGGTCTGTTATGATCTTTCCCTTTGTCCTTGCTTAAACAGTTGTCTTGAAGGTCTTTGTAGTTGTAATCATAGATGTTTTAGGTGTTCCCTCTTCTATGAATGCAATTATCAGTGAATCTTTTATGTTTTCTAAGTCATTTGAAATAAAATATTTGAGGAAATAGGTTGTTCCCCAAATCTTAGATTTCATATTAAAATTTGTTTTTGAAATCATTGTTTGCTTAAAGATGTGATTTGTAGAATTCATGGTTAGCCTTGTCTATTAAATATCTCTTTATTGTTTAAGTTATGTTTTCAAGTTCCCTTTGTTGAGAATTCAATTTCTCTTTCCAAATCATTGATGTCCATCTCATTCCAAAAACCAAAGGATCCTATGGCCAAGTTAGATTTTCCCTCTGATATTCCATATCCATTGATGAGTATTTTATGACCTCTTCTTGACTCCATTTCCAAATGAACCTGATGTTTCTCCATTCTATATATCTTTCCTACTCCTTTCATATTTTGTTGTATCAATTCAACCAAACAAACAATCAAACATCTGGACTTAATAACTAGTCTAAAATCCATACTCTAAGCACACAAGATAAACCTTTGCAAACAAACATTTGAGAGATCCCTCTCTGGGAACAGGAGGAATAGATCTTGTAACTCTAAATATTGGTTCTCATGTTGCCTTTTCTTTTGATTTTCCAAACTATCAAAACATGGGACACCAACACCTTCAATTCTTTAAAAGGAAGCCATCCATGGGCTAAAATTTTCACATCTCATCAATGATTCAAAGGCATTGATGCCTCATGATCCCTGCGTAGCATTGCACAACAACAAAACACAGTAAATGAATCACAATCAAAGAGTATCAATGTCAAAGATAGAACGCACCAGAATGGAAGATTGAAGAAAAATTTACGAGGATTATGACTAAGATTGATTATCAAAAGCCTAATCCTCCCAATTAAGACGCAGTTAAAAGAAAATCCTAAATGTTTATCAAATAGAAGGCCTCCACTGCCACATCTGAGGAAAATTGATTCCTCCCAGCTACCATAGTGCCACCTAAGCCTCAAAGAATTCAAACAAAGGCTGAAGTTATTGATCAAGATCAGATATTTTCCTCAGCGCAGCCAAAGAGTTAATTCTGCAAATAAAATTAAAGACAAAATATCAGCAGAGTTACTTTAACATAGCACAGAGCCTCAAAAGTCAATAAGAGCTCCCACTGAGCTTAATTTTAATTGTAAAACATTAATACAGACAAAAACATCTGAAAACTTCTCCATTGAGCCCCACAAAGGCCGAGAAGCCATTAAGTCTGTATTAATTATCTTAGGATATCTTTTATCAGATCCCACCTCCTCATTCTTCTATAAATACTATTGTAGAAGATGAGAAAATGTTGGTTGGATTGGTTGCAGAACTTTGAAATATACTTGAGCTTGAGACTTCTACCTGTAAATAGTGTTCACTGGCTCTTGAAGCTTTGCTTGTGATAGATAAGTTAGTCTGGGAAGTGTAGATGATTGCTAAACTAAAGCATTGGAGTTAAAGCTGTCGCTGGTTTGGAGCATCAATACAAGCTGATTTATGGGATCCTGGTCTATGTCGACGGTGATGTTATTTCTTATTGTAAATTGTTATTTTATTTCTGTTTTCACTATGTTCATCTTCTCTTATAAATAACAACATGCACAGAGTTAGGATTTACTGTATATCAGTACCCTTCTCTGAATGAAAATCTTTATCTATATGTTTTCTTCCAATTTGTGTTATTTAGGAATGATTTAATTCAATCCAAGCATAGGAATGTTGGTGTTCCCTCATCCTACTTTCTTAGCTAAATATTGTTCTTGGATGTTATTTTCATTTCATGTTCAGTAGAGATGAACTAAGGAAGATATGGTGAGCCCTAGTCCTAGTTTTATCCCAAAAGTCTGTCTGAAAGTTTCCCTTGGAATGTGTCAAAAGCTGGCTAGTTTCAAAGTAATTACCATATCTTAGACCATTCTTTGTTATCTTTGTGTTTATCTTGAAAGTTTTACCAAGTAAAGTAGAGCTAGGAGAGGATTTGTGGTGAGCCTGTCCCGCTAGTTTCTAGTCCAACAATTGCCTTTCAGGTTTCCCTCTATTTTTAAATGTTTTTTCTGTTGAAAGTATATCAAGGCTGGCTAATTTCGAAGTAATTACCAGATCTTGGATTGCTTTTATGTCTTTCTTAAGTGTTTTTCAAAGGCTGGTTAGTTTCAAAGTACTTACCAGATCTTGGGCTGCTCTTTGTTCTTCATCTATGTAAATTCCCCTTCTTATTGTTTCATTTCATTCCATAAATCAAACTTTAGAGAGAACCTTAGACATAGATGACTTGCTCCATGGACCACTCTTGCCCCTTGTTGTTTCAATTAAACCCTATTATGACTCCATAGCCCAATGAACTAAAACCTGCAATTATCTATCACTCTGGCCAAAGCTCGTTCTATTTTCTTGCAAATTCTCACCTTTGAAACTCTTTACATTCATAACTTTCCCCTCAAACAATAGTCATGCTCAACCATCCAAAAACAAGCAAAACCCTCGACCTTCATAACTAGCCTAACATCATTACCCAAGACTTAAAAGACAAATCCATCTTTTCACTTATTGGAGAGATCCCTCTCCGGATTCAGGAGGGCTAGATCCTAGAATCCAAAAGTGGTCGAAATAATGTTGTTTCTGTGATTGGACTTTGCCAATCTTGCTAATTACAGATTCCTAACATTTTTGGTGACTCCACTGGGGAATTTTGGGTCCTTTTCATTTTAAATACTGCTAAGACTCAGAGTACCCATTATCATTTTAGATTGGTACATGGTGGTGGACCATAATAAATTTTACCTCCAAAAAGAGCTAAAAACTTCCACTTGGCGACTCCACACTCTGTAACTCCCACAAGACCAAATGACTCCACTGGTAGAGGACCTTGAACTAATTGACCAGACACAATGACCTGTTTCTTGATTTACAAACATGATTCCAAGGATACAACGAAGATATGCCCCAATGAGTAGAGATCATATCCCTGGGTTTCCACATAAGATGCCCTAGGTGAATTGGGATGAAAACCTGCCTATTTTTCAAGGTGAAAAGTTTTATGACCCTCTATTACATCTCATAAAATTTCATATACATGTATGGAGGTTGAAAGTTGAATGGCATGAAGATTTCCTAATGAAAATGTTCATGTTAACATTAGAAGGAAAAGCTAGGGACTGGTATGAATGCTTGAGATCTGGTAGTTTGTTTTCTTTAAAGGACCTTGAATATGTTTTTTATGAGAACTATAAAGAAAACACTACATCATTATCATGGGGTGCAATATATTATGACCCATCACAAAAAATCACCAAACACATTATAGATAATGATGAAGCTTTGGAATAAATGCATCCTAAAGATAGTTTAACAGCCATTCATGAGTTTAATATCTTATTGAAAAATTATAAGAATATAGATGAATCACTTGAGGAAGAAAATAAACAAGAAATAATGGACATTCCTCAAGATATCCCTAAAAACTCAAACATTGATTCATCATCCCTTATAGCAGAGGCTCAAGAAGACATCCAGCCTCAAAATCAATCTTCACAAGAGACAGAGAATTGTTGTACTCCTGTTTAAAGGAACATAGAAACATCTTCCCCTTTGGCAGAAAGAGAGATAGACCAGACTATTAATAAATAGCCAGTCTCTAAAACGTTTTGCAAAACAAACACTCTTGCCCATTCACATAGAGAACTTTGTTGTACATATTTAGAAATTTCTTTTGTAGATCAGAATAAACAAGGACCTGCTGATAACCCAGTATATTTGATTGGAAGTATTACTTATATTTGTGATTCTCCTAACTTTGATCTATCTAGTGATGATGCTCCCCAAAAAAAAATTAATCTTTTAGGATCATCATTAGCGGATTTATGGGAGGAAGATTAGTTCCTTCAAAGAAGTGATGAGCCGGTACAAACTATTTATGATACTGATGAAGAAGGTTATGAAAGCCTAGAAGTGAGTAAAGATCCATTGGATCTTTGCTCTACTTCATTTCAAATCGTCAGTAATAGTTTCCATATGATTGGGAATCAGCAGAATTTCAGCTCAAAGGATGAGGAGGAAAGAAACAAAGAAATTTTTGAGCAGGTTGAAATCAAGGAGCCTTCTCTTGAAAAAGAGGAAGCAATTGAACATACGCCTGCTCAAGAATATAATAACCTTGTCATAGAGTACAGTCCATTAAACCAGAGCTTACCAGGGCTACAAGAAGACAACACTACCAAATATGATGAGTCCTCCAGTTCAGATGATGATGAAGAAGAGGGAGAGAAACAGATAGAAGACTGTCCTACTGAGGATATACCATCTTCTCAAGAAGAATATTTTTCCTTTTCTGTTAAGAATGATGATGCTTCTAAGCAAATTTCTGAAGATATACTCGTCAAAGCTGAAGCCTTGAAAGCAGACAATCTACCAGACATGGAGGGCCAAAAAGAAGAGAATCTTCATCTTTTATTTTTTGATCCTATGGAAGAGTGTGTGGAAATCCAAACTATCTCAAATTATCAAGCAGTGATCCTTTGCAAGAGCCAGAGACATGAAAAGCTATCACCTCCTGTGATAGTCTTGGTTTTGAAGATTAATCTTCAAAATATACTATGGATACCTCTAATAAGCAGCCAGAGTTTCTTCTTCTTCTTGACATTACTCAGATGGCTACATTGGCACTTTTGTATCATATGAATATGTAAATACTCCATGTTTAGAATAGGTTAGATAGGAATGTCAATAAAGCTCAGTTCTGAGCGTGTAGTTAGTTGTTGTTTTTTGCTTTGAAGAAAAATTAAAAATTTAAAACTACAAAAACAATGAAAGAAAGAAAATAGGGCAGATTGTGAAAATAAGAAAGGTATAGCCCCATACCAAAAAAGAGAAACAAATTCTGAAAGTGTGCAGGCTTAAATTCCACTCCTGAAAAACACACTTCTAGTTAGTCAAACAGCCTAATCTTGACTAATTAGTTTTAAATTTACTGTTGTTAGGATAGTGAATTCAATTTGCGAAACTGTTTAATCTTGGCTTATCAGTAGGTAGTTTAGGATATAAATTAAAGGTTCAAACCTGCTCAAAATCTGAACCTAAGTTCCCAAAGAGAATAAATCAAATCTGTTTCAAATTCTGAGTCAGACAAGATGTAAATCTGGTTCTAATTAGCTCAAAATATAACCAGAGGACAAGGAAAGACAGCTCAAACAAAAGTCAAAACAGAGCTGTAAAAAATATGAAGGAAATGATTTGAAAATTCAGATCTTAAGCCTTCCATTTTTATTTAAATTTCTGCAAAATAATATCTATGTGCAACTTGTTTTTATGCCATAGATTAGCATCAAGTTAGACTATTCAATCCTGACTTGTATGCTTTTAAATTTCTGTTGTAGAATTTAGAGAATAAAAATCTGTTAGATTGTTTAATCCTAACATATGGTAGATTAGGTAGAGAATCATATGGACTCAACTGTTTAATTGGAGTCCATGGAGAAATAAGGAGTAGAAATAGATTAGATTTCCTTTTTTCAAAAGAATAAAATGTTGTGAAAGAGTTTGCCAATCCAAGTGCACTCTAAAGAATAAAAAATGTTAGATCTGTAGGATTGGGTAGGTAAAAATCTTGTTGATAAAAGATCCATTGTTTTTATGGCTACTAATATGTTTTTAGAGAAGAAGAAGATCATTCAAGGAAATAAAGGCAGCCCAATGGATGAGGCACTGATCAGCCTCCCAGAGAATGCAAGTCTGAAGTTCTTGATGCCTTCAAGAAGGCACCATCCCCAAGTGGAGCCATTGTTAGCCAGCTATAAAATTTTTTATATCAAATGATGGCTAAATCATTTTTGGAGCCTTCAAGGAACAAATTTTATTGCAAAAAAGTGTTATCTCTTGAAGACTCTTGAAGGCCTCATGCCTCTGTCCAAAATCTCCCCTACTGTGCCCATTTTACACTTTGGAATTCTGCTGATTTCATTAGAAGAAAATGCTACAAAAATCCCTTTTCCCCCCTCCTCCATTAAGAAAACTAACCTTCATTTTTCTCCCCTTTTTCCTACATAAAACTCCTCTATTTTCATGATTCCCCTTCTTCCATTCATAAAAATAATTTTTTACCTAGTTTAAAACTCATTTTTAAACTATACCGAAACCCCCAAAAACCATTGAAAAACATTAAAATTTCATAAAAAATACTGTTTTATGTTGCAGACTTAAGCCCCCTTGGGCTAAGTCCTAAAAACACTTCCCCATCATATGCCCTGGTGCTGGAACCAGACGTTAGACCCATCGAGTGCTTATCGCATCGGATTTTTCCTTTGGGAGCATTTTTAATGTTCTTTCCCCCACCTCCGATTACGATGGCCTGATCGCGCAATCCAACAACCACGCTCCTCCCCACACCCTCTCAAGTAGTAAAACCAAATAACGCAGGATTTTATAATATAGTTTTGTATTGTGCAGTTGTTTGAATAATTTTCTTTCATATCAAAGAGTCCAAGGTTTTAACCTGGAGTTTAATGGACCAAAGTGAATAGGAATCAGGGTGTTAGCCCCAGTTTAACCTACGGTCATTTACTATTCAAAAGCAAGAAGCAGTTTCGATCGCACCACTTTTGGTACGGAAAGGAAACCACTCAATAGCAAGTGATGCTGTAAAAATCTGCCACGTCGACCGAACAATACCGCCTCATCGCTCCCTCATCATGCGTTAAATGTCAACTGTGGGCTCAGCACGATATTGACGTACGCCGTCCGATATGAGGCTGGCTGATCGAATAGTGATCGCACTCAAAAGGAGCTCAGGGAATAAATGAAGGTCCCCCACTGTCGATCTGATCTACAGATCGATGGCCCACAATCAATCGCCCTGGTCCCCATGGCCATGACAGTAGTCAATGGTCCCACAGAATCAGTGGTCCCAATGCCTAGTCAGCATACCCATCAGCACACACATGACAACGACCGATTGGAGCGGGTCTTGTTTGGTTGCTCGCCTGGTTGTGAAATCCAGACTCGATACACTTTATAGGGTGGAATTCATAAAAATTTCGGGTCACTTGGGCTGATGTCAGTAGGCCCCAAAATGGACCCGGGGAGCTTTATATGGCGGATTTCATAAAAATTTTGGGTCACAAACACCCTGACGTCAGCAAGCTCCTTTTGTGACCCGAAATGGTTTATGTAGCTTGGTTTTATTAGGAGTTTTGAAGTCCGAGTATATCATTTGGTAAAGGGTGATTAAATGGTTTTTTCCATTATACTAAAAAAGGCTAAAGGTTGGGGTTTAATTATCACGCCTTCGATTATTTAAAAGGAAGCCATTCATGGGCTAAAATTTTCACGTCTCGTCAATGCTTTAAAGGCATTGATGCATCATGATCCCTACACAGCACTGCACACCAAAAAAACACAATAAATGAATCACAATCAAAGAGTATCAGTGTCAAAGATAGAACACACCAGAATGGAAGATTGAAGACAAATTTATGAGGATTACGGCTAAGATTGATTATCAAAAGCCTAATCCTCCCAATTAAGACATAGTTAAAAGAAAATCCTAAATGTTTATCAGACACAAGGCCTCCACTGCCACATCTGAGGAAAATTGATTCCTCCCAGCTACCACAGTGCCACTTGTGCCTCAAAGCATTGAAACAGAGGCCGAAGTTATTAATCAAGATCAGATATTTGCCTCAGCGTAGCCAGAGAGTTAATTCTGCAAATAAACTTAATGAAAAAATATCAGGAGAGTTATTTTAACATAACACAGAGCCTAAAATGTCAATAAGAGCTCCCACTGAGCTTAATCTTAATTGTAAAACATTAATATAGACAGAAACATCTGAAAACTTCTCCATTGAGCCCCACAAAGGCCGAGAAGCCATTAAGTCTATATTAATTATCTTAGGAGATATTTTATCATATCCCACCTCCTCATTCTTCTATAAATACTACTACAGAAGATGAGAAAATGTTGGTTGGGTTGGTTGCAGAACTTTGAAATATACTTGAGCTTGAGACTTATACTTGTAAATAGTGTTCACTGGCTCTTGAAGCTCTGCTTGTGATAGATAAGTTAGTCTGGGAAGTGTAGATGATTTCTAAACTAAAGCATTGGACTTAAAGCTGTAACTAATTTGCAGCATCAATACAAGCTGATTTATGGGATCTTGGTCTATGTCGACAGTGATGTTATTTATTATTGTAAATTGTTATTTTATTTCTGTTTTCATTGTGTTCATCTTCTCTTATAAATAACAACATGCATAGAGTAAGGATTTACTGTATATCAGTACCCTTCTCTGACTAAAAATCTTTATCTATATGTTTTCTTCTAATTTGTGTTATTTAGGAATGATTTAATTTAGTCTAAGCATAGGAATGTTGGCATTCCCTCATCCTCCTATCTTAGCTAAATATTTTTCTTGGATGTTATTTTCATTTCATGTTAAGTAGAGATGAACTAAGGAAGATATGGTGAGCCCCGGTCCTAGTTTTATCCCAAAAGTCTATCTGAAAGTTTCCCTTGGAATGTGTCAAAAGCTGGCTAGTTTCGAAGTACTTACCAGATCTTAGACCATTCTTTGTTATCTTTGTGTTTATCTTGAAAGTTACCAAGTAAAGCAGAGCTAGGAGAGGATTTGTGGTGAGCTCGGCCCTCTAGTTTCTACTCCAAAAGTTTCCTTTCAAGTTTCCCTCTATTTTTAAATGTTTTTTTTGTTAAAAGTATATCAAAGGCTGGCTAGTTTCGAAGTACTTACCAGATCCTAGATTGCTTTTATGTATTTCTTAATTGTTTGTCAAAGACTGGCTATTTTCAAAGTACTTATCAGATTCTAGGCTGCTCCTTTTTCTTCATCTGTTTAATTTCACATTCTTATTGTTTCATTTCATTCCATAAATCAAACTTTAGAGAGATACTTAGACATAGATGACTTGCCCCATGGACCACTCTTTCCCCTTGTTGTTTCAATTAAACCCTATTATGACTCCATAGCCCAATGAACTAAAACCTGTAATTATCTATCTCTCTGGCCAAAGCTTGTTCTATTTGCTTGCAACTTCTCGCCTTTGAAACTCTTTGCATTTAGAACTTTCCCCTCAAACAATAGTCATGCTCAACCATCCAAAAACAAAAAAAAACCCTCGACCTTCATAAATAGCCTAACATCATTACCCAAGACTTCAAAGAAAAATCCATCTTTGCACTTATTGGAGAGATCCCTCTCCGAATTCAGAAGGGCTAGATCCTAGAATCCCAAAGTGGTTGAAATAATGTTGTTTCTGTGATTGGACTTTGCCAATCTTGATAATTACAGATTCCTGATAGATTGGACGACTTTCAAAAGAAATGGGTCTTCCTTCCTACATTAAAACAACACCAATTCCATTTCCCGAGGCATCACATTCCACAATAATGGTTTTTGTGATGTCTGGCGTAGCTAAGACTGGTGCTCGACACATTGCCTCTTTAAGATGTTCCCTTAGTTGCTTCAGTAGTCCATGAAAATGCATTTTTCTTCAATAATGTTGTTAGAGGTCCTGCTATTCTCCCATTATCCTTAACAAAATTGCGATAATACCCTGTTAACCCGAGAAATCCTTGCAACTGCTTTATGGTTGTGGGGACTGTCCATTCCTTAATGGCTTTAATTTTGTTAGAGTCTACCTTAACACCCTCGTGAGATACAATATGACCTGGATATTCCACCTCTTGTACTCCAAAGAAACATTTGGATTTTTTTGCATATAACTGTTTCTCCTGCAATAGTTTGAGCACCCTGTCAACATGTTCAACATGATCCTTCCAAGACCTGATGTAGATTAGTATATCATTAAAAAAATACTAGCACAAATTTTCTAACGAAGGGTTTGAAAATGGAATTCATCAATCCTTGAAATGTAGAAGGTGCATTGGTAAGGCCAAAAGGCATGAACAAAAATTCATAATGACCCTCATGAATTCGAAATGCTGTTTTTGGAATATCTTCAGTCTTCATTCTAATTTGATGATATCTTGAACGAAGATCCAACTTGGTAAAATAAATTTCTCCATGTAATTCATCCAATAATTCCTCAATCACAGGAATGGGAAATTTATCTTTAATGGTGAGCTTATTGAGCTCCCTATAATTTGGACACATTCAGCATGATCCATCCTTCTTGTGTACCAATACTACAGGAGCAGAGAAATAACTTTGACTAGGTTGAATTATACCCGCCTCTAACATTTCTGCAATCATATGTTCGATTTCACTCTTTTGGACATAAGGATATATATAAGGCCTAATGTTTGGAGGAACACTTCTTGGAATCAAATGAATAGCATGATCATGATCATGAATAGGTGGGATTCCTTTGGGAGTTTCAAACACCTTGGAATGATTGTCCAAGACATGTTGGAGATCTGCAGAAATATATGATTTTGATGTTGGAACTTCTAGTGAGCATAATTGTGCAATTATGCCTCGTTTTTCTTTCTTTAGAATTTTTTTCATGACATTATAGCTTATTATATTTCCCGTCTTCCCTGAAATACCCCATAATTCAACTTCCTTTCCTTCTGAAAAAAATTTCAAGAAAAGTTCTTGAAAATTAAAAGCTACCGTCCCCAAAGATTGTAACCATTGTACTCCTAGTACAACATCAACACCTCCCATAGGAATGGAAAGCATTGGACTAGTCAATACATATTAACCCATGGTTAGCTTGATATTTTGGCATTTTCCAGAGAAATTTATAGTTCCTCCATTTGCAACCATCACTTGACATTCTGGTGCTGGGTATAGGAAACAATTTAATTCCTTGGCTACCTTACAATGAATAAAATTATGGGTGCTTCCTGAATCAATCAACACTATTACCTTTTTCTTCTTGATATATCCTTCCATATTGAGAGTTTGAGGAGTGGTAATTCCTGCCAATGCATTATACGATATGGTCAGATTGATTTCTTCCCCTTCTATGGCTGGTTCCTGGTGTATATCCTCTTCTTGTTCATTTTCTTCTTCCTCTTCACAATATATGTAAAATAATTTCTTCTCAGCACACTTATGACCTTTAGTGTATTTACTAGCACAACTGTAGCAAAGCCCTTTTGCTATTTTTTCTTCCAATTGTTGTGGTGTCAACCTTGTAGGCTGTGGAAAGCTAGGCGTAGCAACAATTCCTTCTTTATAGAAGTGAGTGGTAGGCTTCCTTGTTGCCATAATTTTACATTCAATTTTTCTTGCCAACCTCAATGCCTTCTCCAATGAATCAAGTTCCAAAACGCGAACTTAATGTTGGATGTTATCCTTTAAAGTGCCTATGAAGAGATCAATCCTGTGTTCCTCTGGAATATCAGTTACCCTTATATTCAATTTTTGGAAGTCCTCAATG
Source organism: Pinus albicaulis (assembly GCA_034641835.2). NCBI lineage: Eukaryota > Viridiplantae > Streptophyta > Pinopsida > Pinales > Pinaceae > Pinus > Pinus albicaulis. The sequence continues at coordinate 1,093,734,536 of CM076582.1, forward strand.
TGCTCCCCCACTAAGTCCTTTTGTTTGAGATTTATCAATTGGCTAAAGAAGGTGTTTCTCTTTGTATCCTCATAATGTGCTATCATTTGCTCCGTAAAAATTGACCAAGTGACAATTTTTTTATGGGAGAAAAGCCATCGATACCATAGAAATGTATTTTGTTCTAAATGTAAAGTTGCAATGCGTACCTTTTGTGTGTTTTGCACATTATGGAGATCAAAATATTGCTCCATCTGTAGTATCCATGTTACAGGATCCTTTCCATCAAACTTCCTCATCTCCATTTTTTGAATATGGTGGTTCTTCCCGCCAACATTAGAGTTTATGAAATCACGATTAACATTTATTTTGTTCTCATCATGAGTTTCTTCTACTATCTTTTCACCATTATGAAACATTTCTTGTATCAACTTTTTCAAACCTTCCATGTCTGCTTTTAGATCATTATTCATGTTTTCCATGTTGTCTTTCATGTCATCCATCTTAGCTTCCATGCCAGATTCCATGCCATCCATATTAGCTTCCGCGCCTTTCTTCAAAACTTCCATTTCATTTTTTGTTGCTCTTTGCGAGAGCGAAATTTGGTGCTCTTTCTCTTGTAATTTTGATAGATCATGTTGCAATTATTCATCTTCATGAGTCATAGTAGAGCCTTCTGAATGCTTAATGGGTTTTGAATTATTTTTCAGGGCATATTTTAGAACCCAAAACTGATGTATATTCTACAATATTCCCTTGGAATCAATTCAAATTGATTCTTCAAACAAGAGTTATGCAATTCGAAAAAAAAATACACACCTTTTTCTTGCTTTTGAGGAGCTCGATATTGAAATTGGTTTATCTCTGTGATTGCAGAACTTCAATATTTGAATTTCGGTATCAATGTAGCCCTCTGAATTCTCTTTCGAATGCCATAGGTCTGATCTGAGTTGGATTCTCCAAGACAAAGTTGTGTCCAATCTTCCACAATCACCTAATTATGGACTAGTTTAGTAGAGTGAACTTGTACGACTTGCCATGTGTCACTGTTTCATCCTTTAACTCTGAAATTGATATCCAAGAAACTAAATTCCATGTAATTGCGACCACTTTTTACGACACTCCAATCCGATGCTCAGAGAGAGAGTTATGAATAATTTCCCACAATCACCTCTTTGAGATGAAATTCAGGAGCCTAAAAAAGCACTACCTTCCACAGATCATATCTCTGAAAATATTGCAAACCAAGATCTAAAATGTTTTGACAAGTTTCCTCAGGATTTCGGCTTCACACCTGAAAAATTTCAGATTCCTAACCTTCGTAGAAAAAATGTTATAGCGAAAAGGCCGCGATGACCTGTTTAGAGCGGCGAAACCCTAGAATCCAAAGCTCTGATACCAAATGTTGTGTAACCAGCTCCAAAAATAGAAGAAAAGAGATATCAACGCCTTAGAAATAAGCCATTTCGAGGGGACAACCTCCAATACATTACATAAATGAACAATTCTTGGATGATACAATTTACAGAACCTCCTTTCTATATATAGGAGTCCATGGGGCCATAATGTAATCCTAGCCAACCTAACAATAATAATTTAAGGGCACAATAATAACAATATGGGGGTTACAAGGGTACAATAATAACAATAAGGGGGTTAAAATAACAACAATAAGGGACTATACTAGTAATATAGGGACCTAACAATTTTATTTCTCCATCCTCCAAAAATTTCATTAACAACCGAGCATGATAAACAAACATTCAGCCAAATATTCCTTCACAAGTGATAAAATTTTGTAAAATTAAAAGCATATTTTTCCTTTTGTTCTTGAGTGTTGAGCTAGATTGTGAAAAAAAGTATCCATACTTGGATTCTTGAGGAAAAATCTCCATGCTTCACTATGAAGTTATTTATATTTAAACCATCTCTCGCCAACTCTTGGGAGCTCTGTAGCTTCAACTATGAAGGCCTCAGTCACTAAAAATTTTATGTCTCCTATTTCGACATGTTCCATCAAAATACCTTTCAAAATACTTAGTGATCTCCTTATGTTCGTCAAATTTTTATATAAACCCAAGCTACTTAACCTTCTATATAAGCATCTCTTTGATCTGAGGATAACCCTTCAATTTTTTTTTCCCCACTTGTTCAATTTTGACTATCAAACTCGTGTCTTCTATCATGAAGAGTCTTGCCTTTAGAATTGTTATTCTGTGTGAAAGGAATTGAGTTGCGGATCTGAATGTCGAGGATTTGTAGGAAAATATGAGTGAAATTAATACTTGATGGGGTTTTAAGAAACATGGATGAATGGGTCATGGAAGTAGGATATGACCGTTTAATCATAAATGGAGAAATCCGTTATGGATTGTTATGAGATATGATGTGGATGACATAGTCGATTTATGACATGATGTGAGTCCAAATCAAATCAAATGATGACATATTGAGGCAGCATGTGATCATCTATGTTATATATGCTAATTTTTTTATCTCATTATTTAAACAAATTTTTATAACATACCTTTTAGAACTAACCTTTTGTTTCTATTTCCTATAGAAAAAATAAATTCAGAACAGATTGCAGAAAACACAGATACAAAATCAGACAAAACATTGGTGGAAAAGAGGCTTCAGCCTCATGGCATTCACATCATTCTCTCTTATTAAAAGAATTTAGTTTACAATATAAATAGATGAGAGAAAATTTCTAAGATAGTCTGTGCTATCTTAGACTCCTTTAGTTGAGATAATTTCTCACCAAAAACCCACCAAGATATGAGTTACTAAACAAACTCCAATATTTGAGGAATAACCCAAGAGTTAGGCACATATTCCTAACTTGGAATATTTAATTAATTAATTTATTTTTTTGGATTTATTATTGTTATTTTAGAGAGGCTAACATTCCCCCCTTCAATGAAAAATCCAAAATAAGAACGAGGAACCATCTTCCAAGTTCTCATGTTTATCCTCAAAAACATTGCCTGAAAAAAACCGCCAAAGCTGAATGCTGAAAAACTGCAATCTGAAGAGACCATGAGTCAGCTGCATCAAGTGCCAAGTTGCAAAAGGATCCATCTGTCCTTTGCATGAAATCATCATCCTTTTTCCACTGACAAAATTTGTTCAAAGCCCACTAGCTGATGGTGTCAAAAACAACTCACTGTTGCTTTTGTTGTGCTAAAAATTGTTCACTGCTTCTTTGCTGTCGACTTCCCACTGGAAAATTTGTTGATGCCTACTGGCTGTTGAAGATACCCACTATCTGCTTTTGCTGGTTTTGTCGAGACTTTCAGTTTGACAACCATTGTCAATTTCATTGACATTTCCCCCCCTTTGGAAACTGAAAGGAGAGACACTTCTCTTGGAAAGTATTCCTAAACTCCCCCCCTTTACGTGTAGGATTTTTACACTGGTTTACTCCCCCGTTCAACTGCATGAGAGTACCATCATCTTTTCAATGTTGGCTGCAATATGTGGGATTGTATGCGATTGTAGAACTGAGACAATATTTTGACTATGGATGACCATTTCCAAGGGTCGATCCATTCATAATGTATCTTCAATCTGGCTATTTGTTGTTGGTTGCGACATTTTGCTGAGGAATTATTGGGCTTGCCACAATAGCGACAAGGATGGAGATCAAAACATTGATCTTCCATATGACCGGTTCTTTGACAATGAGAACATTTTGGTTGGACTTCAACTTCAGGTTGCGTGAAATTCTGTTTGTCTGAAACTTTGGGTTGCGTGCATTTCTGGTTGTCTGCAACTTTCTCAGAACTTGTTGAGGTGAGTTGTGCAAGAAATCCTGCACTGACAAACTTAATTGGCTTGGAATAATATGGGATATGTAAGTTGGTGTTATCATTGACATATCCTAAGCCTTGTCGATTCTTGTTATTTTGAAATTCTTCCCATGGCTTGATGATGGGCTTGGAAGAAATTGGAACTAGAACAACTTCAACACTTGAAGCTGTTTGAATGAATGACTTATCATCTGGATGGTTCAAAGACTTGAAAGTATCACTCTTTTCTTGTAATTCAATCCTTTGAAGTTGCGAGTTGAGTTGAAGAAACTCAATGGTTTCATGTGTTTTCTGTAGATGCCGTGAAAGATCAGCAAGAGTTTCTTTGCTGACTTGCACCATGTCTTCATCACTGGAGATGAAAAAAATATGAAGAATGTTTAACAATTGAATATGTTGCACCATCTGAACTTGCACACTTGAAATCAGGCTCTCTTGTTGTAGATGTTGTACTTTGAACTGTTTCACTTGAATGTCAGGCTCGCTTGAATGTGGCTTGAATGGCACGCTCGCTTGATTTGTTGCTTATTACACTTTCTTGGAACACTTGCTAGAATTGTAGAATATTCTCACTTAAACTTTGGAATTCACACTCGCTTGATGACGATCAAATTTGTTTAAGCGCTCACTTGAATTACTTGATGACTTCACGCTCACTTGAATGAATAGCCACACTCACTTGATGTCGATCTCAACTTGCTTAATTTTTTAACTTGTTTGGTTGCTTTGATGGTTGCTGCAATGAAATTCACACCGGATCACTTGATGGTTTGATATTTGTACTGATTTGATGCAAATTTCTTGAATGAATAATCACGCTCGCTTGCAGGAGATGTAAATTTGTTGCTTGTTTTCTTTAGAAATTCATGCACTCACTTGATTTTGTGTAAAGGAAGGGTGTCGAATACTGTCGACAATGCGCCCAAGAAATATTATAATGATTCTAATGATTCACTTGTTCTCTTAAAAATTCATTAACAATGAATTTAAAACAATGAATTTGATTACAAGTTCTGAAATGGATTTGCAAGAACGTTGATGTAGACTTTTCTTTGAAATGCTTTAACTTGATTAAGTGAATTTGATTGTTGATGTAGAATGCTGATGTAGACAATATTTGATTATGTGTTGTAGTGGCACAAATGCATGTGCTTATCTTGAAGCTATTTCATTACGTGTGTTGTGCTTGTTGATATAGAACTTTATTTATGTGATATTAAATGAAATTATTGATTTTTCACAACTAGACACAAATAAAAAACAACAACATGAAGCCATAAAAAAACATACGCCATAACAAACACACATGGTGTACCCAAGATCCCCTTATTCAATTTCGGGTAGATCTAGGACACAATCACCAAAAAATGATATCTTTATTAAATATTGAGTACATAAGAAATCTCCACCTTCAAGGAATGAATATGCCAAGCTCACAACTCTTGGAATAAATTTGTCTTCAAAATCTGGATATTCACCAACTCATTCTTTCTCAAAGAAAAATGGTACTTGGAATCACAACAACGACTTTCCCTTATCACTCCAAATTTACAAAGTATGCACCTTATTTCTCCACATAAAACCAAAATCAAATTTTCACTTCAAATATTACAAAAAAATTTACACTTATCACTCAAAAAAAACATAGCCTTATCATTACACTCCTTTTTCCTAATTCCCTCACCATTCACAAAAAAAAAACTCATACTCATCATCTCTCCACTTATTCTCTCCCATGACTATATTAAGTCTCTCTTTCAATTTACATAAAGAAATTTATGATTTCAATTTTAAAAAGTGAATCTAAACTTAATACTTCATAAAGAAAAGGATGCATCACATTGTTGTTTTAAGAGTGCTTTGGAGATTCGATATACATGAGGGTGGGAGAATTGAGTTTGAAACATGGACTTCTAGCGTACAATCTCCATGATGAAGGCATGATATTTTTGAAGCTCATGTGGAGAATTACTTAAGGAGTGCGGAACATTTCATTAAATATTCTCAATATTGGGTTAACGTTTATGGCATGACTACAAATATGAAGTCATCGGAGGTAAAATGACCGATAGATTGTATGTATCCAGCTGTACAAAATTTATCGTGATGAGGAAAAGAGAATGAGAAATGATCTTGATGCGAATTTCATTCTGGAAATTTCGAGTGGATTATATATATTGAACTGTTGGTAGGAAATCGAAAAGGTAAATTGAAAAGAAGGAATGAATGGCCACAAGGATAAAAATCGATAATGGCACCAAGAATTGTAAAGGGGATTTAATCATCATAGAATTAAATGCATCTCTACAATACCTGAGTGTGGGCTGATCTAAAGAAAATTTGATATTTCTACGGTTTGATCCTTCCATCTCTGAAGCCCAATTGGTGTGGTTTTAGCTTTTTTACTGATTGCAATATCGCTTGGTTGAAAATTTAGAAAGAAGCTTGTCTCGTCATGGCTATGAGCATCTCAATTCAAGCAAGAGCTATCCAGAGATTGTTGACGTAGCTCATTTGAATTTATGGACATTTTCACAAGTTACACAGCAGAGAAAGGAATTTATCTCTGGCGAGTCTCTAAGATATATGTTCTCAGTGTGGTCTCGATCCGACTATGGTGGCATTCCAAACAATTTTGAGTAATAGATTTCACTGGATTCAGAATGTGTGAATATCATCTCATTCATTCCATATCAACAACAGCCATGGGATTGTTGTCTAGACAATTTTGCGCGATTGGATTCCTTCATGATTTATCTATGACAGATACACATTGACATGTTGAGCTCAAATCTTGTTACAGTTTGCGTACCTTCCAACATGTTCTTCACTTCCCCGACTTCTCGACTTCTCCTGCGTGCTTCAGAATTTGATGGTACAAGTACAAAAAAACCTCTGCTCAACGAATGATAGAATTCGTGACACCTTTAGCAAAAATAATTGTAACTGTATATGCATGAATGTTAGCACATAGATCGATTTCCACATGAATCGCTTCTCTCCAACTCCTGGAAGATCACGCACATGCTTCAATCTTCTGACTCGGCCTTCTGCAAGCATAGGTCAGATAACTCCTCCACAGTTAACTCAACTCTATGTATCTTCAGAAACATTGCTCAGTAGTTGAATGATTCATTCATGTTGCAGAAATATTTCCATCTCCATTCATCTTCTTCATCCAATGCTTCGCGCTGCACCTTAGTTAAATACCTCCATGCTAATTGGATTACTAAAAAAAGATCACTGCCTGATCTTCTCATCTCAAAAGTATTCTCTCACATGCTACGAAATCTTCTTTTAGAGTGTGATGGTTCCATGATGGACTGTGAGCAGTAACTCTTTTTCACACTGTTATACCCATTCTGCAGTGATTGGCGACAACTTCTCTTCAAACTCAAGCACTGTCCCAAGCACACTGTTCTGCACAGTGTTCTCTCGACCTCTGGTGATTGCCCTCTACCATCGCTTGTTCCCTCAAAAAAACCTCACATACACTAATAATTTTCGTATGCTCCGATACCACATATTAGAAATGAAATTAACTCAAAAATAGATTGCAAAAAACACAGATACAAAATCAGACAAAACATTGGTGGAAAAGAGGCGTCAGCCTTATGGCATTCACATCATTCTCTTTTATTAAAATAATTTAGTTTACAATATAAATAGATGAGAGAAAATGTCTAAGATAGTCCGTGCTATCTTAGACTCCTTTGGTTGAGATAATTTCTCACCAAAAACCCACCAATATAGGAGTTACTAAACAAACTCCAATATTTGAGGAACAACCCAAGAGTTAGGCACATATTCCTAACTTGGAATATTTAATTAATTTATTTATTATTTTGGATTTATTATTGTTATTTGAGAGAGGTTAACATTTCCCTGGTGTTTATTCTTCAGGTATCCTTCAACATGATCTTCAAATGGAGTTCTCAATTTCTTGTGCTCAGCATGCTTGCTTCAGTAGGCAGTAAGAAAATGTAAAAGAGCTGTAGAATGTGATATCAACTGCATAATAGAATGATAGCTGCAGAATGGAAGTACTTCTGTAGATACTTCTTTTATTTCTTTAGAAAAATAAAGGGAACACAATTTTTTGGGATTTTTGGAATGGAATAGAAAATATAATATGTCAGAACTCTGATTTTCATCCTATATTTTCTGTATAAGGATGCCAATCAGTGATTGGTTTTCACACTTATAAAATTTATTTATGTATTTATATTTATATTTGTATTTTTTATTTTTTTAATAATATATATATATATATATATATATATATATATATATATGAAAAATAAAAAGAAGACTAAGTTGGGGAAGAAGAAGGATTCTACTTCACCAACTTCATATCAGTATTATCTTGGGAAATTTTGATAAACTCCTCCTTTGTAATTTTCTTATGATAGAATTTTAATTGATGTCCATTCACAAGAAGAGGTACCTTTTCTTCATCAATTTTCCTTATCCTTACTGCTTCATTGTCAAAGACTTTTTTAATCTCATAAGGCCCAAGACAATGAGTCTGAAACTTTCCTTGAAAGTATTTGAACTTCGAATCGAACAAAAGTTCTCAATCGCCTGCTTGAAACTTTCTTTCCTTTATATATTTATCATGCCATTTATATCTTTGTTGTTGTACTAGACTATTTATTTGAACTGCATCTTGCCTGCTTTCATCAAGCTTATTAAGTTGCTCCAATATGTGCTTCTGGGCTTTTGATAAATCAAGCCCCAATTTGACTACCATCTTGAAGCTTTTAATCTGAAATTATCTAGGAAATAGGACTTGCTTCCCATAAAAAATTCCATAGGGAGTATGTCCTGTTGTATTCCTCCATGTGGTCCGGTAGGCCCATAAGGCTTCAAGAATCCTATCTGCATAATCCTTCCTATGTAGATGTATAGTTTTTGTGAGGATTCCTTCGATGAATTTTTGGTAGAATCCACTTGACCATTTTCTTATGGATGATATGGAGTTGATTTTTTATGTTTAATATTGTAATCATCCACAAGCCTCTACACCAACTTGGATGTAAACTGAGATCCTTGATGTAAATTAACTACAAATTTTTCATTAGCTAAAGAAATTTATTTAGCCTCTAACCATTTAGTGACATAATTAGTACAAACTAGAATATATTTCTTTTGATTATATGGTGGATTGATTGGTCCAACAAAATCTAGGGCCCATTTTTCAAATGGTTCTATGAGTACCTGAGGTTGTAAGGGCATTTAATTTGTAGGAATAGGTCTCCCCATTCTTTGATAGCTGTCACACCTTTTGAAATACTCCCTGACATATTTAAATATGGATGGCCAATAATATCCTAAATGAAGGATTTTATAGGCAGTCCTCTTATCAGGAAAGTGTTCTCCTGTAATATTCCTAACTTAGCCTACAACTAATGGGAATATTAAATTTTTTTTTTGTCACATTGATAGGTGGATAAGTGGGTGGGAAGACCCATAAAAATATTTATTTTTAATAAAACCACTTCTAATGTGAAAGTGGATCATATTTTTAGCTAAATAAATCACCCTAAGGTATGAATAGGTGCTAAAACATATTTACTGGGTCAACCTTGACCAAATCTACAGCATTGTCATGGAGGTGTGGCCATCAATGAGGCATAATGCAGTTTTAGATGTAGGTGCCTTGAGTTAAAGGAGTATTATCATTGGATGTGGTTTAGGGTTTGCAAGATATTGTCTTATAAAAGGAAAGGGATGGCAGCATTAGAAGGTTGTTGATGATATGCTATTTTCTTGAGTATATTGTTTGTTTAGACATATCTCTTTCTCTTGCTGTTTAGCATTGGGTGTTACTGATCAGGAATCCCACCTCTTCCCATTGAGTAGATCTTGGGAGAGTTTGTACTAAATTTTCCACTATCTGGCTAAAGGCCAAGCTACTTATTTCAACTATAGCACAAATCCTGTTGAGGGTTTGACTGTTTTTGCAAGCTGCAGCAAGTGGAGATTAGATCTATCATATATAGCCCATTTCAGTGCTTCTTTTCAATGGAGGAGGGTTCTACTTCATTGGGAGGATAGTATTAAAGACCTTGAGCACCATTTTCATATCTTGGCATGTGGCCAACATCATTTTGATCCCTATAGTGTAGTATAGATCTAGATCTGTGTTATTTCTGTAGGTGTATTTACATGGTGTTTCGGCTCACCAATTGGAGAGTGATTTTGTAGGTGTTGGGGATCTGCCCTATTGGGGTCCTATGATTTGGCAGATTGGCATGCCAAATGACAAGGCAACATGCAAACCAAAATTTTGAGCTCTAGGATCTAGCCCTCCTAGTCTTAGAGAGGGATCTCTCAATATGTTTATAAAGATATGTCTTGCATGATTTAGAAGTTGATTTTAGGCTAGTTAGGAAGTGCAGGGTTGTTTGTTTTGTTTGGTTGGACAAGTATGTTTCATGCAGTATAGATAGATCATGAGAATCTACAAGCCATTGGGCAATGGAGTCATGTGAAAGTCCAAATAGTTCTGACTGAGAAGGGAGGGAAACCAAAGGGCAAATCTAACTTGGTCCAGGATTTGTTGAATAATATAGGTGAAATGGGATGAACATTAAGGACTAAGAGTGAAAAACAAGCTAAACCCTTTCACAATGGCTTAAAAGATTCGGGGAACACCCTATTTCCTCCAGTAAGCTCACTGCTTTGGACTTGATCAATATAACACTCAAACAAAGAGAAATGCAGACTAAAACATTCTTAATGAACTATAGGATTTGGGGAACACCCTATTTCCTCCTATGAGTTTACTGCTGAAGGCTTAATCAACAAAAACATACAACTGCATTCAAAGAAGAGGGAATGCCTTAGACATCTAGGACTGCAATTATAGGGACCTTCAACACAATGATTACAATAATGAACAGAGGGTATGATTGAGACATACCTCACTGTCAAATTGCAAGGATTAATAATCAAAGGTAGACTTCAGATACAATATTTAGTGGTAAAGAAAGAGGGAACACCTAAACAGTCTTTAACACAACCGAATTAACCATTTCTGAAATAAAACAAACTGAATATAAAGAGAGCTATTAGACTACCCTGTCATATTCAATAGTAGAAAACATCAAAACAGTGAAGGATAAATAGGTCAAAGGTGCTTCTAAGATACATTTCTCTGCCTAAAATTTTTATCCTACTGCAAGCAAAGCATGATAGAACAAAGTGGAAAACATGAGATAACATTAACAATAAGAAGTACTTCACCAAAACCAGGCTCAGGGATCCAATGGTCTAGCCTCCTTCATCAACAGAACAACAAATATCTTCACACTCTTTCAGAACACCAATGCTTCTTCAAAGTAGCAATATGTATTACTTTAGAAATCACCAAATGCAAACCTTTTACAATGAGACTTCGAAGAGTCTTTATAGAGAAAATGAGGAAAGTAAGTGAAGAAATATTTAATGAACATCAGAGATAGGAGAAGGTATTCGAATGCTCCATTCTATGTCTTAAACATTTTATTAAATTCTAGACTGGACCAATAAGTCTGTAGCTTGTTGAGACCATTTTGATATGACCGAAATCACCCACAGGGTGTCCTTGAGAGGAAAAACCATCTGTAGTGGTACTGTTATCTTCTTGGTGTGAGTTAAGTGAAGAATGGGCTATGAGGACTCTCATACTTCTAAATAACTTCTTCTGACAGTTTGTAGTAGCTTTCCTGGTGTAATAACTGCTTGGCAGACTTGTGTGCATGGGTAAAGGTAATGTCTGTGTCAGTCATCATTTTGGACCAATAACTGCCCTGTCTCTTTGTACTTTAACCTGTTTTAGCTCTGTTTATGCTTTTCTCTTGCTGTTTGCTCTGACTGCTTATGTACTGATGCCTTCAGAAGTCTTATTAATCTTCTATGATGTGTGTTCTGCCACTTGGAAATGTGATCATCATCTTTCTGAGTGTTTTCTGTATAGGTGGAAGGTTTCGCTGAGCTGGAGGGTCACTGATGGTTCATGGATCTGCTCTATTTTGCTTTTTTTCCCTTTGAATTTGATTTTAGACCCTGAGATAATTATCAAAGCCTCTGTGTCACCTCTAGTGACTATAAAACATTAATTACTTCATCGGCCATTAAAAAACCTGCAAACACACGAAAACATGTTATGAAATCCTGCGGGCTAGGTTTAGACTTCTTGCAGAGGCCCTGGGGTGACAGAGGAGTAGTGAGGAAGAATGTGATTGCAACGGAAAAATGGATGAAAACATGGTAGAGTAGCTAACCAGGTGCAGATGGAGGTTTGGGTTCGAAGATGAACGTGGACGTCAGATTATAACGATCAACGGTCGAGATTTGGCGATGAAGTCATTCGGGAGGTTGGATGGATGGTAAACGAATGGGGGTGAGATTAAATATGGGTTGTTAGATTAGAAAAATAAATGGCAGGGATTGCTTGATGGAGTCATTTGGGAGGGTGGTGGGAAGCAAGTGGAATTTTGTTGCGATATAATATGGGTCGTGCGATCTCAGAGATCGACGGCCAGGATTAAAATCTAAAGTTGCGCTGCGGAGGGCTTTATGGTAGAAACAGGAATGGTTTTTGCAAAATAAAATGGAGGAGAGGCAGTTTTCACTTTTGGAATGCGATTTGATATAGAATCTGACGCGTGTCCCTCCCAATACCGCCCATTTCACAAAATTTTTTGACATTAAACTTTGGGCGCGGAATTTTTGCGAAACGAAGTGTTAGCTGTCGGATGAAGGGCGGCAGATTTGACGGTGCGAAATGGATGTGATAGCGGGTGAGATGCATGGGCAGAAGGTGTGGTGGGACCCCTGGTGACGTTTGGCCCTCTTTGTCATGGGGTGAATGATGGGTTAAATGAGGGTCGTTGGATCAGGGGAAATGAACGGTGGAGATCTCATCGGAGCATCGTGTCGGCGGAGGTCAAAGGGTAAGGGACTAAGCCTTTGTGATATGAAATTATGCGAGGGTTGTCCGATCTGAAGGATGATCGATGGTCAGGATTTAATTGATGGGGTAATGATGGAGGGCTATGGGCAGAGTGCAATGAGATCCTGGTCGTTGGTTCTTGTGGATTCAACGGTCCAGATCAAATCGGCGGGCGTGAGTGATGAGCGAAGCGAAGAACTGATGGAGCGATGCAATGGAACGCTAGCCGTTGGATCTGAAAACATCAACAGTGGAGATATAATTGGTGACCAACGAAAAGTGAAAAGGAGAAAGGGGCATGTGAAGCACGATTGAATCTAGGCCGTCGGTTCTTGTGTATTCGACGGTCAGGATCAAAGCGGGGATTGGAGGAGAAGGGGCTCATCGCATCGAAAGATTGCAAGAATAAAGGAAAATTCGGGAAAAGGAAACTCCAATTGTGATTAGCAGGGCTAGCACCTGGTTATGCCCCTGGTTCACATGCGGAAAAGGGGCTAGGGCCAAAGCCGAAAGGGGCTTAAGGCCTTAATGTTAAAAAATGGGTTTTTTTAGGATTTTTGAAGGGTTTTGAAGAGTTTTTGAGGTTTTTTGGCTTTTGGTAGAGAGGAAAAGAGAGGGTCTTTAAACCTGTAAATGAATCTTTGAGGGTTTAAAGGGGATTTAAGTCTTTAAGAGGCTAAATGGAGGGTTAAAAGACAAAAATAAGGCTTTATGAAAATGGAGGGAAATAAGTAAAATAGGTAGTTTCAGTGGCCTTTGGAGCAACTTTATTTGGTGAATCAACATGCTTCTAATTTGGAGACAACAGTGAATATTAATTCAAAGGGAAAAAGAATCTGTTAGGGTCCCGTGATTTGGTTGATTGGCAAGCCAAGTGATAGGGTAATATCAAACCAATCTTTGGAGCCTAAGGACCTAGCCCTCCTAGACTCAGAGAGGGCTCTCTCTATTTGTGTAAGGGATATCTATGTTTTTTGCTTCTTGTGTTTCTGATTTT
>CM076582.1:1093748367-1093911945 GCA_034641835.2 Pinus albicaulis
TCATTTCACTCCTCCTTTCACTCATAAATAATTCCATTTTCACCCATTTTTCCCCTTCCATAAAATCCCTCAAAATACCTTCATTTTAACCTCTAAATCATCCAAAACCCCTTTTTAAACCTTATATTTCCCTCTATTTGGTTTAAAAATCCCTTATCTCATATATCGGGACCCTTAATTGGCCTTAAAAATCCTTGTTTTTGGCCTAAAAACACCCTTTTGCACTATAGGTTATTTAGCCCCCGAGGGCTTATTTCCTTTAGCCTCTCCACCTCATATGGTCGAAGCCCTGCAATCGGGCACTTAAATGCCTAAAAACCCTTTTCCAAACCTTTATTTTTCGTTATATTCCCATCCCCGTCATTTCAATTTTAAATAATTCTGGACCGTTGATCTCTATAGATCAACGGCCATCGGGCCCCCATCTTTCCACCCATTCACCTACCTTTCCCATTATCACTTTTAAAAACCTCTGCGTTCTCTTTCAATCCTAACCATCCATCAGAAAAATCTGACGATCGGGACTTAACCCAATAGCCTATTACACCCGTCCACTACGCGACAAAGGCATTACGTCACCATGGACCCCACATGAACTTTAACCCCACATCTCTCACCCCGTCGGATTTGGAGCCTCCAATCTAACGGTTGACGTTGCATATCTCAAAATTTTTGCACCCAAAGCTTAACGCGATTTTTTTTCTTCGAAATAGGCGATTTTCATTTTCCACGTGTCGACCGATGTATCATATCGCATTTCTTTCAGGCAATACCGCCTACCCCCTAAATGCAATGCGAAAACCGCTGCTGGTTTTCCTGAAACCGCTTCATCCCAATTCACGCCATATTTTAAATTTAAACCTTGGGTCTTTGTTTTGGCATAGAAACCCATCCTCTGTTGCAAATTTCTCCATCCTCACGGCTCCGAAACCTTTCCACGAACCTTTCAAAGCAGTTTAAACCAATAAATCACAGGATTTAAATAACGTTTGTGTGTTTTATGTGGGTTTAATGGAGTTCAAGATAAAACCATCCCGTAGATGATTACAGTGTTATTGGCCAAGGATGACGATCCTTATGGCCTTCGGTACAAATTAAAGGGTTTTGAAATGATAAATTACATATTTTAAGAAGGCCGATAAGTCATGATCATCGACTTTTCGAACAAATTCTTTGACAAACCCTCTGCGCACCTGCAAACAAAAAACACTGTCAGAATCAATTAATGAAAGAGTATCAATGTTAAAGATGAAGATTATGGCTTAATCAAGGCTAAACATAGATCCAAAGATAAATCACTGTGTTTATGAAACAGAGAATCGGATCAGTCGAAGAGGCCTCCACTGCCACATGAAAGGCTAGAATATCCTTTTAGCTACCAAAAGTGCCACCTGCAGCCTCAATAAATCAAATGAAGGCATAGTTATTTCCAAGTCAGAAGATATTTGCCTAAAAATAGCTGAACAATTATTAAAAACTAAAGAACATATTTTAAACTGTCAGTGAAGTTATTTTAAAAGATAAAAAGAGCCTTAAAAGTCAAATTTTCCACCCACTAAAAAGCAGAAAACAGAGTTATGAGACAAAGTTGTAAATTGGATGCTTTCCTGCCTTATGCCTTGCATGGTTTTCAAGGCTAGGAATTGCATTAAGTATAGAATTAATGATACTCAACCCTAGAAACTCTTCCACCTCCTCATTTTCTTATAAAATCTCCTTGAGGAGCACATTGTAAAGGGTTGGTTGTTGGATTTCTGATGTAATAGTTGCTGTATTGAATCATTGTTGAATGTAAATAAATTCTGAAGCTCTGAAGCTCTGTTAAGTTATTGAAGAAGTTATACTGAGAAAAGAAGTTGTTGCTGTGATGAAACATTGGACATGTAGTTTGTAACTGGATTGACAATCAATACACAAGCTGATTTTTGGGATCCTGGTCTATATCATTGGTGAAGTACCTCTTACTGTTATTGTTTTCCTTTCATGTATGCCATTTTTTTCACTTTTCTCTGATAAAGAACAACAAGCATAGAGCTAGGATTTACTGTTAGAAGTACCCTAATCTCATTGATAAGCTTTATTCTTATGTTTTCTTCCAATTGTGTATTTAAGAATGACTTAAATTAAGTGTAAACATTATCAAGGAATGTTGGTTAGTCCATGTCTTGAAGTGCAAAACTTGAAAGGAAGTTCTTGAATGATATTTTCATTACATGCTGAGTAGAGTTAAAGTAGAAACATTTATGGTTTGCCCTGTCTTCTAGATCTTTCTCCAAAAGTTGTTTGAAAGTTTCCCTAAGAATATGCTGAAAGCAGGCCTAGATTTTAATGCATCTGACCTGATCTTAAGCTGCACTTTGTTTCCTTATCTGTTTTCATCCCTTTTGAAAGTAGTCTAGTGAGATTACTAGATTTTTGTCTGATAAGTGAGCTTTAATACAAGCTTGTCCAAAGAAGTTTATGGTTAGCCCTGTCCTTTGGTTGGTTTTAAACAGTTGCTTAAAAATTATTTTCTTGTATGGAAAGTTGATAAATCCTTGTTGAAATTATTGGATTTTTCCACTTTCTCAACACTTTTAATGTTCCACTCCATCATTTAATCTAAAGGATATTTTGATATAGATGACTTTCCCCTTGGACCACTCTTGAAATTTTTGTACAATTAAACCTTTTGTGACTCCATTGCCTAATGGTTTAAAGCTGCATCATACTAATCCTATCTGCTGAACACTTTTCAATACACTTGCATCTTCACCTTTTGGAATTCTTTCATTTTGTGATATTCCATCCAATTAAAAATCACACTTGACCAACCAAACAAACAAAAAACCCTTGTTCTTAATAACTAGCCTAATATCATATTAAAACCTTAAAAGAGAAATCAATATTTGCACTTATAGAGAGATCCCTCTCTGGATTCAGAAGGGCTAGATCCTAGAATCCCAAAGTGGTTTTTGATGTAGGCTCTGCAGCATTTAGTCTTGCCACTCTACTAAATTACAGAGACCTAACACAACAAACATTAATATTCCCATTCAGAGCAATGGCTGACTCTTGAAGGCTGGTTCAAGAGGTAGAGGATCATCTCTCATTACAGATGCCCATAAGATCTTTCAGCTAGGAAATATCATACGTTTGAATCGAACTTCTGTGTGCAGGTCACTGAGACATCCATATGGATATGTCATTTTTTTTGAGAATTTTGCATCATGTTTTGGTTAATTAATATTGATAAATTGTGTTTGGTACTTTTTACATGATGCTTAATGATTAAGACATGTCTAGAATTATAGATCTTACCATGATTACACATTTGGAGTTGACATGATTTTATCTGCTGATGGTTGATTTTACCATATGACTATGTTATGTGGGCATAGTGACCTTCAGTGTCATATGTGAGTATAGAGACACATGGTTTTGTATTGGCCTCATCGTCCCTAGCACAATGGTTGTTGTGACTTAGTATGAAAATGCATAACTTGACCGTGATGTCTATGCACTTACATATAATGACGGAAATTTCCTGTAATGACATGATTAAAATGACATACTTGAGAGCTTGACATGAAATGATGTCAGGAATCTATATGTGCACTATCTGTATTTGGTTGAAAGAATTGATACTATAAAACCAATGTCTATGATAATATTTTTGATTGAATTCTAATGCGATGATTTTGTTGACACAACATTGATTTGAATAACATTGGATATGTTGGCATGATAAGGCCTTAAGATCATATATATTTTTTCATGATGCAAACTCGATTTAGATTTGTTTATATGTGATTGTTATCTGGTGAATTGCGGATAATAAGTTCCAAGGTATGGCCTTGATTTTTATTATGGTTTTGATTATACATACTGATGGTGTATCCTTGACAAATGATAAGCCTATGAAAACATAAGTAAGAGGGAGATGAATTTTGATTATCGTAATGATGTATCATGGCATGAAGAATTGATTTCTTGAATTTGAGAAAGAAATTCCATATTGAAATACTGTTGAAAAGTATTTGTGTAATTTAAATCCTTGGACACTTTTATTTAAAGTTCAAATGTTGATTGAAGGTGATATGGCATCTGTTAGCTGGTTGAAGCATTAATTTTTTGTTTTGAACATTCATTCGTATATAATGTGTATAAAACATGATTTAATTCATGATTGAGTTGATTCACTTAGAATTTCCACCCAACATATTTAATTTTTCTACTCTTAAAGGTTGAGATCTTTCTCATGATATGTAGTTTCATGAATGAACTGATGATGTTTGGGATTAGTATTGATAAGCACATTTCGATGTTGCCTTAGTATGTGATTTTTTGTGATATCTTGGATGAGAGGTCCATAGCATGACCAAGGGGGGATACAATGTGCTAGCAAGGCTAGCTATGAGGCATGATGTAGAATCTCCTTAGAGAGTTGATCGAGCATGATCTGGATAAGACATGGATATATGATGATGACAAAGAATCCTAAATATGTATAGTTGGGACTATGATTTCTCCATTTGAGACAACACAACTGTTCGCGATGAGCTGAGGCTTATGATTGACACCTACGTGAGAGGGAGGATGATTATAGTGTCCATGTGACCTCCATGAGAGGGAGGATTATTATAGTATCCATGTGTGTTTGAAAACTCCACGAGATGGAGGATGGTTATGGTATATTGTTGTTATTGGTATTTCATTGGGATTTACATGATTATGTATGTTATAACATAACACTTTATTTTATGTCCTTTAGGTACAGGAATCAACAAATACCATATGAGAGTAGCAATGATCGAGGACATTGAGCCAAATCTTCCTCTCTATTTGATCTCCCAGAATGAGGAATTGAGATAGAGAGCTCCTGGGGTTGAGGGAACTCTGGATAATAGGGCTGTAGAAGTTTCTCCCCTATATGTCACACATGGGATGCGTGTGATCCTTGTCCATTTTGACAAGTCGAGTATCTCATTCACCTTTGGTCGTTGTAGAGTATACCCCAGTTGGCATCATATCCACAAGAAGGGCTTGTTGGGAATACCTCTCTTTTTTTCCAATGGTTTGAGAAGGCTTGGAGGCATGTGATCCTTAACTATTGGTAAGTTGGGTGTCTCATCCAAGAAATATTATGATGCAGCTGTTCTACCACATAATATTCAGTGTAATCGATGGGAAAATCATTAGGCAATAGGATGGGTTGAGAGTGAGCTCCCCGATGTGAAATAACCCTACGCGATTCCTGGTTGAGAGTGAGCTCCCCAATGTGACACTGAGGTAAATATTACCCCCCCCTGCATGGATGGGTATCTTATTTCTAGATATCGGGTTGTATAGGTATAGCTCCCCCATGAGATTTTGGGTTGAGAAGCGCTCTCCAATGCGGTTACAGGTTGAGATGTACTCCCTGTTCATATTCTCTTTGTTGATGATATTCTGGGTAATAGCCTGATGGAAAAGATTGCATAATGATAGTCTGATGAATGAAGGGTGGTAGCCCAAGATCCCCTCTAGTAAAAAATTCTTATTCTAGATCCAAGAATCTTCAGTATACAAGAAGGAACAATCAAGGGACAAGAAAAAATAAGAATGAAGAGTACAATAATGATTTGTAATCAGAAAGGTTTATAGCATGAAGACTATATGAAAAATATATACAGTGATGACATGTGATGATGAATTAATATCATAATGTCATATTGATCTATGAAAAGATATCAGCATATTGTGTTGAATCGTGATGATTCCATGATGCAGAGAACTACATGCAGAGATTGCATATTGGAACTATCCCTAGTGGGGAGGGAGTGTTAAGTTTTGCAACTAAGGTCAAATTCCACATTGGACAACTTAGATGATTAAGATAATAATTTAGTTAGATTCCTTTTTTCAAGAGGATCAAAATTGACCTATAGATCGCCCAAATCAGTTAAGAAAAAGTTAAATTATGAATTAATTTATTATTTTATGGGTTAGCCTAACTGCACGTTGATTCAGTAAAAGCCGCAAGTGGTCACTTACAAAGTTATAAATAGGAGAGAACTCAAGTTCATTCACACACATTCACTCATGAGATCTTCTCCATGCTATTTTTCATTTTTGGTCCCCTTTTCTTTTTCTGGCTCACACAAGTACGTTGACAGGAGCTTGAGCAAAAGGTCTAGATCACAGAAGTGATCACACATTAGATATGGGTGATCTGAAGAAAAGGCACGGGACGGAAATGCTGAGGTAGCAACCTAGGTCAGAAGAGTCGCGGGCTGGGTGTGTTATGCCCATAGACAAGGACCCTATAACTGCTGACTAATCTTGTTTAGGGAACGACCTAGTCACAGAGGTAAGATCAGGCTGATCTAAATTAGAGCCGCGGACACAGAGTGTTGTGGTAGCGGTTTAGAGCCACAAAGTTGTGGGCTGAGCGTGTTAAGGCCATGGCTCAGAGAATTATTGGGAAGATCTAATTTGGTTAACCTTTAGTTGGTTGTGCAATGCTTCCAGACATTAGTTGTTCAGTCACAGCTCCATCAGAGTGATCATTGAGAGTCACTTGGATTTAGATCTAGGGATTAAGGATTGAGATCACTTGGTGATCTTTCAAATCCGTGTTTTGGTATTATAGATATGTTTATCTATAGATTAGATTTATTTTTTTCCGCTATAGATGTATCTCGAGTCCTCATTCAATATAAGCTATTTTCATTAATCTGCTACAACTGGTTTCAATGCATTTCAATTCTCAAATTTAGTTTTTCCTTCATGCAGAAGTATGGGTATGGTTTTAGCCTGTGTATGATATTTTTTTGTACATCATAAATATATGTACCCATGGATTATTGTAATCTTTTTACTAAATCATTTTATGAATATCTAAGAAGAATAATTTGGAAGGGTTTTCCCTTGGTCAAAGAACAATCTTGATGTTTGTATGTATTCATACATCTCTTCCTTTGATCTTTTACTTTTTGCTGCTTAGATATGATGATGATGGTGGTGTTGTTCTTTCTACATCGTTATATATTATGATGGTTAATAATATAGATATGTATAAAGGAATAATTATTTGGGGTGAATGTAACATGATAATGATGAAATGTAACTATCAAATCAGAGAACAATGATGCTTGATGAAAAATTAACATGTCCTAGGTTGCATACCTCATTGACATCCCCTGTCTGAAACAAGCTCTCTTTTGTAGTGTAATTTTGATGAGGATAATATACATGATTCCTCCCATTGTAGTAGCCTCTATTTTAATTATTTATCTAAAAAATTGTCGTTCCCTACCTTCTCATTGCTCCATACTATTAATTTTACCCATTTTGTGATGGAATACCATCATTGGAAGCTGAACTGGGTCCATATCCATAATGACCTCGACCTCAATTTATTTCAGCCCTAAATCCATTATTGGGGTTAGGATAGCCATTGTATTTCATTTTTGTGAGTTGACTAGGTGATAATACCCTCGATTTTTCACTTGAATCTTGATTACTACTAATGGAAACTGCGGTATCATCTCATGTAAGCACTATAATTTTTTAGTCTTCCTTCGAACTATGTCTCTATTTGTTTCCTCATGCTACCTAAACCCTCACAAAAAATCCCTCTAACTAGCTACAAGGAGTTAATAACATCGAAAAACATTCTTTATGAACCTGTATTTTTTTATATTGCATGAGTAGTCAGGGCACCCACAAGATTGACAATGTCTGTTAAGGCCCTCATGTCCTTGATGTTAGCTAAAAGTCCCTTCTTATTCGGCATTTCCCTTTTAGGGCCTTCTATTTTTCATGCATCACTCTGAGAAAACATGACAAGGAAATCTAATAGAAGATGCCCATTGTAAGCTTTTAAGATACCAATTTACCCTTTCCTGTTGTAGCTAGGTTGGAAATAATGCAACCATTCTTGATTTAGTAGCTAGTTTTTCCATGCTCTCAAGAGTACCCAAAACACAATCCTCAACATAATAAAAATTCTTATTATTACAGATTTGAAAGGAAGTCCAACAGATCCAACTAAAAGTGACAAAAAATACCCTCGCCACGCAAAACACATTCGTTCTCCAACAATATACTTTTTATGTTTTCTCCAAAAATGCATGTCGAGGTCTATAAATGGCGGACCTTATCAAACCTTTTACATTTCCTTTTATATATCATGCACCATTTAATTGGATTGTCTATGTCGTGAATCTCAATTTTCTTACAGAAAGAATTTCTTTGTTCAATTACAGAATGTCCAGAGTAGTAATGGGGTTGTGGGTTTAAGCGAAGGCCTGCAAGAGTAGTGGGCTATGTGTAGGTTTAATTAAAGGTCTAAAGAAACAATGGGGTTATGTGGGTTGGGCACATAGGGCACCCTAGGAGCGATAGGAAGATAAATGAACAAAATTCAATCGGAATGCAACAAGCAAAAATTAAAATTAAAGATGAGTAAGTTAGTTAAGGCATAGTACCCACTAATGAATGTAACTACCTTCCACAAATACAATGACGAAAAATGTTTTCATTGTCTAAAACACAACATTGCTGGTTCATAAAGGCACATAGTGTCTTGGAGGGGAGTTCTTCCAAAAGGAATTCCTTATGGCGTAAATATTTAATATTTTTTCATTTTAAAAAGGTAAGTATAAAATCTAAAATATAATAATAACTTAATAAAAAATAAATTAATGATAATTGTAAAAATTTAAATCTATTTAAAATCTACATTATATATATATATATCTTAAAATAGTTAGTCTTCTTTATCTATGAAATAATGAGAACCAAATATTATTATTTGTTAGAAAAGATGATTAATATATTTTTAATAGAGAAATCTGTCTAGTAGAGGAATACTTTCTCATGAGGCATGACTATAGAATCAAAAGCGTTCTTCCTCCCTATGTGTTTTCAAATGGGCAACAATTGTTTATACATACCCTCGGTATCCTTGTAAATTTATTTACATAAAATATATACTTGTAAGAGTCAATTTTAAGCTAGAAAATATTTCCATTGATAGATTTTTAGATCTTTTTCTTTGTAATGTATTATTTATGTAATTTTTATAATAAAGTAATTTTTTTAATTAATTTGTGAATAATGTTAGTTTGAAGGTAAAGATTGTTTTTTTTTTCCCTAGAATCTCACATTGGGTAAGGGTTGCATATCTCTCAAAGAAGAAAATAGAGGATATCTTGAAAGAAATATTGTTGGGAGATCACACTAAGAACATTATGAATACATTCCTAAAGTGAGACTCTAAGATGATTCTTTTTGAAACATTGTAGGCTTCCGAAGAATTTCTTGCGGGAATAGAAAAAACATGGAAATCTAATTTACAATTTGATATAGATAAATACTTTGACTCATAGACATCAAATATATATTTTAATTAATTTAAAAAATTATGTTTTTTAACTAATTTATTTATTTCGACTTCAATATTGATACAACTATAATAATATCATAAAAACTTCCACATGACTATACTTTTTCCAATGAATTTAGAATAATGTGTATGCTTATGATGTTGAGGCCTTACAATAAAATAATAGTGATCTTGTTATTTATATAAATATAAAACACATATGGGCTTGGGATAGAGTAGAATAGGAGGTATTAGAAAAATATCCCATTCCAAGCTAATGAATTTCTAAAACCAAAGTGATTGTACATAAATTGTAGCGATACCGATGTTATACTCTTATAATATTCATGTATTTCTCCCTCATCTTACATTTGTAAATGTTTGAACACATTCAAACCATAATTGAGCATATATATTCTCCTAACCATTCTTGCCTACAAGTAACATTGAAATAATATTCATTTCATTAAGTAATTACAACCCAACCTTTCATGTGTATCTTGCTAGCTTGCTTGATTACATTGTAAACCATTCCCCCCTATGTAGAGTGTGTGTCTTGATCTAGGTTGTCACAAGCAAGATAACTAATTTGTATTGGATTAATTCCACTTCGTTCTTGGACATCCATCCATTCTTGTTATTTATAATCTTGCTTCTCATTTTTTTTGGTTACAACTACTTATCCATTTTTACTAGTTTTCATATTGGCTCATGTGTTAGTTTGTGATTGTTTTGTAGCTATTGATACTTATAAATGCCACCCTTAAACCAAATTTCTTAAAAAAAACACTTTGTTTCCAATCAACCATGTTCATTTTCACTCAAAAAAAATGCAAGGGAACATCAAATACCCTTATATTGCTAGCAATATAACAATCTGCATTGCACATAGAGTTAAAATCAGAAAATTACAAGTCACTTCACAACCACTTAATACTGATAGTTTTTAAAAACCAATAGAGAAGTAAGATTCACTATGCATACCTAAGTGGGTGTTTCCTATATTGGATCAAAAACCCATATTGGCTTATATTCCTACAGTGGATCTCTTGAAAGACTATGGATTTTGTGTTGTCACACATTATGGATGCATGCACATTACAGAAATTTCATGATGACAAGTATGCAATCCCCCGTCACTAGAATTAAGTTGGATAGTCACTTGCGACAAAGGATGTTTCTCCAATTTCGTACCACATTCACTATATGGAATTTCAATGGCTCAAATGAAGTCTAAGAAAAAAAGAAATCCAAGGTAAAAGAATTTCTCTTAACCAAAATGGTGGTCTTTGAATTGATTGAAAAATAAAAATAAATACATAATGGCACTCAAGTTCAATCATTGTTTCACATTAAAAGCATTGTGGGTCATTTTGAAGAAAAATGATTAGTTTAAGAATACAAGATCCTCAGGTCAAGCAACATGGGAAAGAAATTAAAGTTATATTTTCACACAAGAATCCTATTAAATTATTAAACCAATATTTTAATTACCATTCCTTAAACCATGATTTTACTTACTGTTACTACTTTATAATTTGTGATATTTTTTAAAACTGTGATGCCATGTGATTTCAACTTTGTTTTTATTGTTTCTAAATGAAAAGAATGTTTTCATGTGTGTAGATATAGGATAAACATATCAAATATATAATAAAAGGTAATTATAAAATATAACATATAATAATAAATTATTAAAAGCTAAAACAATGATATTTGAAAAATTTAAATCTATTTCATATATGAAATAGATTTAAATTTTGTAGATATCATTGTTTTAAATTTATATATATATGCATATCTTAATATTATACATAAAAAAAAAAAAATTGGAAATAGTTATTCCTCTCTATATATGAAATATTGAGAACCAAATATTATTATTGGTAGCGAAAAGACATTGTTAATATTCTTTTTATTATAGACATAAAGTTTAGAAATAGAGGATACCTTTATCTTGAGGCATGACTAGAGAATCCAAAGTGTTCTTCCTCCCTATGTATTTTCACATGGACAACAATTATTTATGTATCCTTGGCAACTTCCTAAATTTCTATATGTAAAATAGATACTTGTAAGACTAAATGTCAAGCTAACAAATATTTGCATCGATAGATTTTTATATCCTTTTCTTTGTAATATATTATCGATGTAATTTTTATATTAAAAGTATTGTTTTTAATTATTTTGTGAATAATATATTATTGATGTAATTTTCATATTAAAAGTATTGTTTGTAATTATTTTGTGAATAATGCCAGTTTGAAGGTAAAGATTGAATTTTTCTTTTTCCTAGAAGCTCACATTGGGTAAGGGTTGTATATCTCTAAAAGAAAAACACAGATGATGTCTTGAAAGAATATATTTTTGGGATAACACATTGAGAACATTATGAATACATTCCTAAAAGTCAGAGTTGAAGATGATTCTATTTGAAACAACATGAACATGGAAATCTAAGGAACGATGAGATAAGGATGAATATTTTGAGTCATAGACATCAATTATATATTTTAATTAATTTAACAAACTTTTATTTTATTTTTATTTATTTATTTATTTCAATTTACATATTTATACAACTATAATAACTGATGGGCCTCAAAATTAGACATAAATTAAGGCCCATCTGACCTTTCTTAGGCACACAAAGGCTATATTAAATCTCTCCTTCGATACTTAATGCTGTTTTTCAAGATTTAATATGTTCTTAGGAAGGTTTAGAGATAATGGCATATTTGTGCCTAACATTATTTGTTTTTAAATAATATTGTGAGAATATTGGGTAGATTATGAAGATTTGGAGAAGGAGATAATTTAGGGACTTGCTCCATACTAAAGGAGGATCAATATTGGATAATAAATGAAATAAATATCATGAAATTATTGAGGGATTCTAGAACTCCAATGATGAAGAAAATATAGGAATGTGTTCTTTGTCAGTGAATGCAAACTCCTAGTGTTGGGAACCAGATCCACTATTTTAGGGATTTTGGAGGGGAAATCTTCCTCATTTCAAGGGGAACAATTCCTCATCAATTTTTATAAGTAACAATTCGAATTAGCCTCTAGGGGCATCTATTTATTAGCCTTATTGTGGAAAAAACTTGTCTTTTAGCAGCTCCACTTTCTTTTCTTGCAGGGATGTACTTGGACTAATTCAATAATGAATTTTGGTGCCATTTTTAGCTTCTAAGGCTTGGTTTCTTCCATAGGAATCAGATTCCTCCTTGGTCTTGGCCATCCTAGGAGTCTCAGAGCCCTCTTGCACAATTTATTTATGTTCTTTTTACTTCTTATTCACATGCATCTCTTATTTTTGCCTTGCGTATTTTTGTATTTAATATTATTTCTTTTCTTGCTGTAGGATTGAGTTAAATGATTGAAGTGAGTTATTTTGCAGGTTTTTTTTAGATTCAAAAGAATTATTCATCCTTAAAATAACTTTTGAATGTCATATTCATCATTAAGCTACTTGGATTTGGTTACTAGTTCACAAATATAAGATTTCTGGAAATGCCTTGTAGCAAACTAGTAGTAAATTTCTGCTATTTTTTTAGAATGGTTTAATGAAATTAATTTGACTTGATTCCACTTAGATTAGGTCATAATAATACTAAAGTTAATAAAAAAATTTACCCCATTTCATTTTCACTTGATTAGGTTATGCATTTGATAGATTAACTAGCTGACTAGTTCTTAAATTTCTAGATTTTAGAGTAGTAATTTTCTGTTATTTTTTAGCACATGTGAACAAGGGTATTTTGGAGTGATTCCACTTGGAATGGAGAGCTAATACATTATAATTAATAAAAAAACTGTCCCATCCCATTTTAATTTTATTCACTTATTCATTTAGTGAGTTTTCTCCAAACAAAACTTCATGTAGCAAAAACATAACTTCTCGTATCACTCTTGTACCCTATGCAAACTCGACCAGATTTTCTCCCAAAGCTTGGTTTTTGTCTATTAGGCTTGAATCATGAACCCTATGATATAAATCCATGATTGAGGAAGAATAAACACCACTTAGGACATGCATTTTTACAAAGTAGATTAGGCCTATTTATTTGAATTCATGCTATTAGGATTTCATTTACAAATTGTTGTCTTGCCTAGTATTAATTTCTTTTCAAAGAAACACTTCCATTTATAAAATTAGTTTAGACTTTGATTTCATGACATTGTGACTCCATTACATCATATCAACAAAAGAAGGAGATTGTATGCTACACATATAGTGTCGATACCTCTTAAGTTTGTACGGACCTCGAGTTGATAATTAAAGTTGGTAGCCTTGGGAGTTGCAACATCCTTATTGCAATATTGAGGCTCATCAATTTTTGGTGTTGTTTCCGGGGAGGTGTCAAAGTATGAATTGTAGTCTTCCCTATTTGATTCATTTCTTTTCTTTCTGCAAGAGCAAAAAAAAATTCATTAGGCATATTTCATTTCAAAACAAAAAATTGCATTGCATTAGCATTCTTATTCAACAAAATTATTTAAAAATACTTCTCCAACACTGACACCCCCCCCCCCATTTTATCACTTAGTGCAATAAGAACCGCATCAACATCCACTTTTGCAGGAAGAAGAAGAATAGGTGGTTGAAAAGGTAGAAGAAATGGATGGAGATGATGACAATGAAGAAGATCCTCTTGAATTTCCCATTCAAGATATTGATATCAGTGTCCATATGAAGAAAATCCCTCCATATGTTGAGATTCAACAAGAAGATCCTAGTGAAAATTATGCACCTACATTAGGATGGAGCCTTGGGATATTTTTAGGTGGATGTATATTTATAAATGCATGAGAAAATTCTATTTATAGATGAGGTGTTTTTATAGATCTATCTGCAAGTTATATTTATAGATTGCATGTCTATTTATAGATGCATGTCAGCTATTATTATCCCTTAATATTACTTGGAAAATAAACAATAATCTACTATCAATGAGCACTTGGAAATATCTAACTGAAGTGGAAAATCATTTAGCTATAGGAATTTCGAGTTGAGTGGTTGGCTGGTGGGAAATGCAAGTGGACTTAGTTGTAACTGAGTGATTCAAAGTTGGAAAAGAGTTGGAAGTGAAATTATGAAAGTTGTAAAGTAGCTTAACTCAGTTAAGTGAGTTAAACTCAGTTGTGATAGTTTTAATTGAAGATACACTCGTGAGAGATCAAGTTAATTAATTATTAATTAATTCACAATTAGTGGCCTCACAAGAAACTGAAGATTTACTACTATTAAATACATGCATGTCAGATCCAGTGGAGACCCAGTTGAGATGTAGGTGAAATTGTGACATTATCGGTTGCACACATGCAACCACACAAAAATTGGATGTGCCCATGAGGATTGCGCAGTCAAGGCAAGAAGGATTCCATTCATTCAGGGATTTCTATCAGCTGGGATTGAACAATGGAGGTAGGCTGTCTGGAGACAGTAAATTGGCTAAGGAACTTGCCAATTTTTGTATGACAGTGTGAGACAGTTAGCTCATGTACTGAGAGCTCTTGGATTGTATCTTTGTATGTAATTGTTTCATGATCCATGATATAATACATAATATAAGATAGTGGGGTTTTTAGCTAGATAATTTCCCCAGGTAAATTATTTGTGTTATGTGTGATTGACATTTATTCATGATATTGTGATTGGCGATTGTGTTTCAAATTCTGAAAAGATTTTGTAGAATCGATTTTGTATTTAAAAATAGAATATTATTGTTAGATTAGGATAATCTAGGCAATACATATTATGTATTAAATTTCTACACCATATCTCTTTCCCAGTTTCCATGGTATGAGGTCAGAGAATAGAGAAATCTTTCTCTTTGAGTTTTAAATACTTTGTGGATCTTATGACTACTTATCTGATCTGGATTTATGCAGGAACACAATAAAATACATAAATTAACATACACACATATATGCATCAGAAATAAAACTTCATTTCATTAATATAAAATAACATAAATATACTTACAGACATAATGGAAATAAACTAGCTAGGGCGCTGGTAGCTTATATCTAAGAAGAGAAGTGGCAGCTACAGGCCTATGAACTGTGTTATAATGAGGCTCCAAGGCCTATTTATGATTGAGAAACAATGGAAAACCATAAACATCTAAAAACCTAACCCTAGGAGATGAAGCACCAAAACTATGGGACCCGTTTGGGTAAATTGGTACATCAACTTCCTGGGGATGTAACTTTGGCATACAATCTTCATTTGACACACACACAATACCTCGTTAGAAATATCTATCTAAGGACTAAAATTTTTTAGTGATTTATTTGGGTGAAAGACCCATGTTGGTCCCTATTTTCCCAAAAAACGTCATTTAGGGCCTCAAAATGGCTTCAGAAGTTCAAGACCTGAAAAACTACCAAAAATAGTAAAGTGTGCTACAATTAAAAACTAAAAAGTTGAAAGAAACAATGGTGGGGCATTAGAGAACTTTTGAGGTATAAAGTGGGCCTCCTAAGAAAAACGTACAACCAAAATAAATTTTATAATAACCAATAGGATTCAATATGATGATGTCAACCATGGGGATGATTCACCATTTTTGGGGTAAAAAATTAAAAAGATTAAAAAATAGTAAAATAATAAAACTATTTTTTCAACTTGTAATTTCAATTTATCTCCACAAGGTTTTAATCAAATTTTGAGCAGAAGTACTCTTTGGATGCAAAATTTAATTCCTTGTCCAAGGAGTACCCATGTTTCATACATTCGAAGGGATCTGTTACATGAAAAATGAGAAACACATGAAAAAACATGAAATCACATTTTTTCATGTGTTTCTCATTTTTCGTGTAGTAGGGATCATCAAAAGTATGCTACATGGGTACTCCTTAAATGAGGAATCAAATTTTGCATCCAACGAGTTTTCCCGCTCAAAATTTGAGTAAACCCATAGGGAGATAAGTTGAAAATATGAGTTAAAGAAATATTTTTTTCTTTTTTCTCTCTAACATTTGATGATATAATCTAATGATGATGGATCCTTGTTGGGATTTGAAACGTCAACCAATTTTTTATGATACTATGGATAATCCGGATTCTGCAAATAACGATAACCACAGAAGTTTAAAAACCATGATGTAATCTAATATTATTTTATTATTTCCAATATTATTTTATAATTTCCTTATGAGGCCCATTTTTGACCCCAAAATTCCCCTAATGGGTCCAAGTGAAATAGGCAGGTGGCCACCATTATCCACCTGTATCATTATCACACACTCAAAAATTGAGATTGTTTCCTACAACATTGAAGAATAGAGCTCTTAAATGGTTCATGAGTTTAGGTACTAATTCAATAAGATCATGGAATGATATGAAAAATATATTTCTAGAAAAATATAAAGATCATGATCTTAAAGAAGAAATCTTTAGAATGAATAAAAAACAAGATGAGAACCTTAAAGATCTAATAGAATGGTTCATGTATAATATTAAGAGGGAAAAATTATATCATTTAGGTTTTGACACACTAAAAGCCCTCTTACTTAGAACAATTAGGGATGAGTGGATTGATCTCCTTGATCTCATGAGTGAAGGAGATGTATACCAATCGTCATTTGAAGAAATTTTTGAAATATGCAAGTTCATATCAAGAGGAAGGGAAAGAGTAAGTACATAATCATTTACATTGGTAAGTCAAGATGAACTTGGAAATTGGCTTGATAAATTTAAAACATAAATTCCTAGCAATCTAAGAGAACAAGTAGAAATGTTAAGAATTAAAAATGAGAAAAAAGAAGATGTTGATATTTGTGTTATCCATGCATAATCATATGCTACTAAATATTGTCCATCATTACCAAGGCTGGAGGAATTGTACCAAGAGGACAATGGAGCAAGTCAATCACCAAAAGAAGATATGTTATGTAGCCCGAAGAGGACCATGGTAGCCTAGTCAACTTGATATGATACAGGGACCTACTTCACAATTCCAAGCTTATTCATATCCATCTCAAAGTAATTGGAACACACTCTTTCCTTGGAAACCTTGGCCATATCAACCCCAAAACAAACTTGGCAACAAGGTTGGAAAGAACATTAAGGGAGAAATCCACAATATCCTCAATATTTTCCTCAAAATCCTCCATACCTAACTCCATGATATCCCTACCATCCACCTCCACTACAATCACAACCTTAACCACATCCATCTCATAGATCCACTCCCACTCAACTACCTGTACCACCATTTCGAAACCCATACAAATAAGTAACTCACCCCACTTATAATGTTGAGGTACAACACTTCCAAACATATCCTCTTGATATAAATGGTATATTCCATCTTAGCTTAGGAAGATTATTGCAAAAAAGTGATTCTCTTGATGTATTTGAAGGGAAACATTTAGAAGAGGAAGATTCAAATGAGCTTACCAATGAACCATGGGTTGTATTTAACGAAGAGTAGAAATCAGAATCAGATATTAAGAAATTTCCCTCATGTTTACCATCATATCCTCCATTTTTTCAAGAGAATAATAAACAAAAGGAGGAATATTTGAATTTCATGGTAGAAGAAAACACAAAGAATGATCCCGATGAGAAAGAAAACCAAGGGCATAAAGGCTATATTGAAATATGGTTACAGACAATCATTAAGTTGCAACAATACACTCTTCTCATATTCAAGTACATGTCAAAGCATGTATTTCAAGTGTACACATGATTTTATCTGTCATATTGATATGCACATGGCTCCATTGGAAGTATTCCTATACTTTAAAAATATTTTGTTTTTTCAAGTAGAGTAGGATAGAAAAAATTAAAAAAAAAATGGAAAAAGAGAAAAGATAAAAAATAATAAAATATCAAGTGAAAACCTCTTTTGAGGCATTTGAGATAGTTTCACTGATTGAAAACCTCCATGATGTAGTTAATAAGTTGAAAAAAAGAGAAAATAAGAGAAAAAATATCCTAGGTAAGAACCTCCTTTGAGGTGCCTAGGTAGAACTACTAGTTGAAAACATCATTGAATCGGCTAGTAGGCCTAAGAAAAAAGAAAAAGAATGAAAAAAATAAAAAAATTCTCCATGTATCTCTCTCTAAGGAATGCATGTGCTCTCCAACCTTTCCAAGCAACAAAAAAAAGTTGGCACCAAAAGAGAAAAAAAATGGTCAAAAATCTAGTCAAAGGAAGTCAAAATTAGAATTTATCCTCCTTTTATCAAATGTTCCAAAAGGACCAAGGTCTTTCCAATCCATCACCCTCATCCATTTCCAACATCCACCCATCATTTCCTATCTTTTCTCATTCATTTTCCTCGCTATCCTAAAATACTACAGGAAATCCAGTTTTTGCTACAGGAAGTCCTAGTTTTTAGTAGAAAATTATTTTTATTAAATCTCCAAACCCATGAATACATTTTCAAATTTTTTTCATGGGGATATGCATATATTTGATGGTAATATTCTCAAGAAATTTCAGTGAATTATAGTGCACACTTTGTGAGAAATCAACCTCCATCACCTACAACCATTTTTACTTTTTCTCGAGATTAGTGCATCCAATGGCTAAGATTTTTTATGAGGAGGTGCATAAGGATGATAGTAATATGATCAAAAAAATTTAGGTCAATCCACTCTACCATTTGAGATCTATGGCTAAAACAATTATGCTACAAGGGTGTTTTTCTGAAATCCTATAGGAAGTCTTCTAGATGCAACCTGAAGCAGATCTGATTGAAGGAAAGGGTCAAAAGATCATTTCTTGTTTAGATAAGGTTGAGAGAGGCTCCTCAACACTACTTCCATCACCTATCGACTCCATCTAGCCAAATTCATCCTCAAATTCCACTCTGCCTTACATGAAAAAAATGATAAAAAGCTATGTCATCAAGTTTTCCACCACCTACACCACCTCTTGATGATTGTAACCTTATCCTTATACCTCCTATGAATTTCCATTAATACCACAGACAGTAATTATGTCTCGAATAGGAATTAAATGACTACTTCAGGAAGAATATTCGTCTTCTACAAACCTGTACAGTCACATCAAAACTCAGCATCAATTCCATTTTCACCCACAGAGAAAAATATATAGCCATCTTAAGCATCATTAATCCATTTATGAAGTTGAGAAGAGAACACCCTCCTTAGGAAGCATCCCATCCCCTCCACCAACAGAATATTGAACGCTGGGAAGAAGACTTAACACACAAAAACTTTATCAATGAATGAATCATCATGCTTTGAAGACTTGTACAGAAGCAAAATCATCAACTGCATCACTCACATCATGAGCATCTCAGCAGAAACATTTTATCCAGGGATGTGAAGAAATAACAACAAAAAAAACAAAAAAACCTTAGAATATCTCCATATTCAAGGCTATCAGCAATAGGACCTCCAGCAAATTATCACATGTAGCTTTAGGATCATTAGTAGCAGCTTCAGAACCACCAAAGGAAGCTTCAATAGTCACATCAACAACCTCAATATCACCTACAAAAACACATCAAGGGTAAGGCTTAGTTATGAAACTCTCTAACCTCACCCTTCGAATCTATTCTAGCTTAATAAAATATTAAGTGTGAGAAGGAAAGGATTTTTATAGCCAAAATCAGTAGCATATCAACCTCAGCCTTATCTAGTAGTTAGCTTCACTTTTCTACCAAGACACGCACACATGTGGGAGAGGAGCAAGACAAAAGTGAAGAGGACTTGAGAAAGTGGGTGGTAAGAAGTTAGTTGTGATGGAAGACAAGGAGTTCCAATGGGTAACTAAGGGCCAATTCAGTTAACAAAAAAACACATTGAGTTTATTTTGCATGCAATGAAAAAGTAAATTGGAAAAATGAGGAAAAAATAAAAAAAATAAAAAATAAAAGGTGGACCCACCACCTCGTGGCTTGCAAATATTGGTTTTTACAGGCGAAATAGAGCTGCTATAGGAAACATAGTTGCTATAAGAAGTTTCTATAGGAAAAACACATTTTCTACATGATGCTCTGAGTCACTATAGGATCACATCTAAGGTCGTTTTGAGGGTTTCATAGGTGTCCAAATGACGGAAATGGGTAGCAGGAGCTTGGAAAAGGATGTGGAAGGCCTTTCCAAACTGAAAAATCTTCAAGAACCCATCTTGAACAAGGGAAAAAGGGCAGGCTAATGGTATCTAGAAACACTGATTTTTCTATAAAGAAACAAATTTTGAAAAAAATAAGTGAAAATGGAATGTGAATGCAATGAACCTACAAGCCAACATAATTCAATTTCAAAAAGGAAAGTTTTGGTTTTGTGCTTAACAAACATGAAAATGGCAACAAATTTTTTTGTGATTGATCTTGTAGAACCTACAACCAAGCTTCTTAAGGGAAAGGACTGAGGAATGTACAAGAGAGATGGCACCAGGGCCATGAAGGAGGCATAGTTAGGTCACTAAAGTGATCATAGGATGAGCAACAGTTTAAGTAGGGGTTATGATGGGCCTCCAAATTAGACATAAATTAAGGCCCATCTAACCTTTCTTAGGCACATAAAGGCTATATTAAATCTTTCATTCTACAATTAAAAATGTTTTTTAAGATTTAATGTGTTCTTAGGAAGGTTTAAAGATAATTGCATATTTTTGCCTAATATTATTTATTTTTGAAGGATATTGTGAGAATATTGGGCAGATTATGAATTTGGAGAAGGAGATAATTTAGGGAATTTCTCCCTACTACATGAGGATCAATATTAGAGAAAAAATGAATAAAATATCATGAAATTATTGAGGTATTCTGAAACTCCGATGATTGGGAAAATCTAGGAATGTGTTCCCTGCCATTTAATGCAAAATCCTAGCGTTGGGAATCAGATCCACAATTTCAGGGATTTTGGAGGTGAAAGCTTCCTCCTTTCAAGGGGAATGTTTACTCATCATTTTATATAAGTACCAATTTGAATTGGCCTCTAGGGGCATGTATTTATTAGTCTTATTTTGGAGATTTTTTTTTTAACAACTCCACTTTCTTTTCTTGCAGGGATGCACATGGATTGATCCAATAATGAATTTTGGCGCCATTTTTAGCTTCTAAGGCTTGATTTCTTTGATAGGACTCAGAGTCTTCCTTGGTATTGACCATCCTAGAAGCCTCAAATCCCTCTTGCACAATTTATTTATGTTATTTTCACTTCTTATTCACATGCATCTCTTATTTTTGTTTTGTGTATTTCTGTATATCTTATTGTTTCTTTCTTGTTGTAGGATTGAGTCAAACGATTGAAGTGAGATATTTTGCAGTTTTTTTATAAATTCATAAGCATTATTTATCCTTATAATAACTTTTTAAGGTCATATTAATCGTTAAACTGCATGGATTTTATTATTAGTTCATGAATATAATATTTCTGGAAATGCCTTGTAGCGAAATAGTAGTAAATTTCTTCTATTTTTTAGAATGGGTTTGAAATTAATTTGAATTGATTACAATTGGATTAGGTCATAATAATATTAAATTTAATAACAAAATTTACCCCATTTAATTTTCACTTGATTAGGTTGTGCATTTGATAGATTAACTAGCTCACTAATTCTTGAATTTGCAGAATTTAGAGTAGAAATTTTCTGTTATTTTTCAGCACATTTAAACAAGGGTATTTTGGAGTGATTCAACTTGGAATGGAGGCCTAATAAATCATATTAAATAAATAAAAAATTCCCATCCCATTTCCATTTGATTTACTTATTCATTCGGTGAGTTTTCTCCAAAACAAAACTTCTTGTAGCAAAAACAAAACTTCTTGTAGCACTCTTGTACCATGTGCAAACTCAACCATATTTTCTCCCAAAGGTTGGTTTTTGTCTCTTAGGCTTGAATCATGACCCCTAGGATATAAATCCATGATTGATGAATAATAAACACCACTTAGGACATGCATTTTTACAATGTATATTAGGCCTATTTATTTGAATTCATTCTCTTAGGATTTCAATTACAACTTGTTGTTCCTGCCTAGGATTGATTTCTTTTCAAAGCAACACTTCCATTTATGAAATTATTTTAGGATTTTATTTCATGAAATTCAATCCATTACATAATATCGACAAAAGAAGGACACATTGTATCCTTCACATATAGTTACGATACCTCTTAATTTTGTACGAACCCTCGATTGATAATTAAAGTTGGTAGCCTTGGGAGTTATAGCATTCTTGTTGCAATACCGAGGCTCATCAATAATAACATAAAAAATACCATATAGTTATAAACATTCAAATGGATTCAAAATAGTGTGTATGCTTATGATGGTTAATTCCTTAAAACTCAATAGTTATATTGTTCTTTATGTATATATAAAACACATGTGGACTTGGGATGGATTAGAATAGGAGGTATTATAAAAATATCCCATCCCAAACTAATCAATTTATAAAACCATAGCGATTGTACATAAATTATAGCAATAAAAACATTATGCTCTTATAATATTCATGTAGTTATCCTTCATATTACATTTTCACATGTGTGAACACACTTACACCATAATCAAACATAGTTATTCTCCAAACCATTCTTACCTACAAGTAAGGTTGAAATAATATTAATTTCATCAATTAATTACAACCGACCCTTCCATGTGTGTCCTTCTATCTTGCTTGATTACATTGTAAGCCATTTCCCCTATGTAGAGTGTATGTCTTGATGTGAGTTGTCACAATCAAGATAGCCAATTTGTATTGAATGACTTCAATTTCCTAATCGGTCATCCATCCAGTCTTGGTAGCTATAATATCGCTTCATGCATTGGTTTTGTGATTATTTACAACTACCTATTCATTTTTCCCAGTTTTCATCTTGGCCCAAGTGTTATATTGCGATTTTTTTGTGAGTGTTGGTACTTATAAATGCCACCATGAAACCTTTATTAAAAAACACACTTTATTTCCAACGAACCAATTTTGTTTTCACTCAAAAAAAGCAAGGGAACATCAACTACCCTCATATTTCTAGAAACGTAGCAATCCTCATTGCACATAGAGTTAAAAGCACAAAATCATAAGTTCATTCAAATTCACTTAATAATTAAAGTTTTTACAAACCAATAGAGAAGTAAGATTCACTATACATACCTAAGTGGGTGTTTCTTATATTGGATTAATACTCTATATTTTCCTATTATATATTCTTACATTAGATCTCTTGATAGATAATTGATTATGTGTTTTGGCACAATATGGATGCATGTGCATTGCAAAACTAACATGATGACAACTACAATGCAATCCTCCATCGGTAGAAATAATTAAAATAATCACTTTACACAAAGGATGTTTCTCCATTTTTGTACCACATTTACTGTATGAATTTTTCATGGCTCTTATTAATTCTAAGAAACAAAGATATTCAACATACAAATTTCTCTCTTAATCCAAATGGTGGAATTGGAATCCATTGAAAAATACAAATAAATACATATTGACACTCAAGTTCAGTACTAATGTTACATTAAAGGCATTATGGGTCATTTTGAAGAAAAATGATCTATTTAAGAATACATGATCCTAGGGTTAGGTGGCATGGGAAAGAAATATAATGACAAGATTAAGTAAAATATGTAAGAATAGTGGGGCACATGGGTCATCCAAATTAGTCAACAATTTCTTAAATAATTAGTGTTGAATTGCCATTGGTAATGGAGCATGTCTGATATTCATAGAGTTTTTTTGTATTAGTATATGATAAAATTGAATATTAGGAGTTGATATTTGGTTCTAGTTTGTAGTTTTGGGAATGTGCAAGGTTGTCTACGTAACCATGGTTCCCCTCTTTTCACCCCTTTTCAAATGCATTTTATACCAGTCCAGTTTGGGTGAGGCTTCCTAATATCCCTTCTCATATGTGGAATATTCCATCATTGAAAGCTATAGGAAATTATTTAGGTATATTTTATAGTTATAGCAATGATACAAAACAATACCATGAATGACCACTACGATAATTTTTAATCATTCAACTAATTTCCATCACAATTAGATTTAAAATATTTTTTCCCTAGCTACTTTGTCTTCATATTAGATTTACTAGTTCGTGTTTTTATTTTTATTTTTCACTTTATTTATTTACCAATGTGTGTTTCCCCATAATGATAACATTATTTTACAAAAGATCATTTGCTCAAACTTGTTCCTTGTGGATGGGGTGGACACATTGAGCATATTTTTTTATCTATTGAATCCATCTCTAAGAGAGAATAGTTAACATAAAAAATTTACCTTGTGATCCCACTCTAAGTATTAGGTTTAGAAATAAATTGATTCCCTCCAGTATATCATACATTATATGAAATGTTAGTTTTTTTTTCTTTTTCTATTTTCTTCACAAATCGGGATGACTAACTTGTGGCCTCAAAATCTTCGACCCATGGAAATAATGCGACAATCACACCTAACCTTGGCCACACCAACCCATCCTCATGGATTTATTTGTTCATGTGAGGTTTCAAACCTGTGACCTTTTCACCATTGAATTCCTTAACAAAACACCTTATCACCCATTTCTCTATTCTCCGTGGGCTCCTGTCAAATGTGGGTTATATTTTCTCACCTTTGTTTCTTAAAATAATATGCTTACTTGTACATATATGCATCCTAAACCATCACACAAAATTTATTCCCCTCAACCTCACATCGCAATTTCTACTAAAATGGGGTTGACAATGATTGCCCTCAACATCACATTATAGTTCAAGAAGATACAACGAAAAGATCCAGTATACAATAAATTAGACATGTTATGATATTAATGTGAAGCTTCTACAAAGTATATGTCAATGGAATTCTCATGATGTTAACACATATGTACTTAAAATCCAAATTTAGATTGATATTAATTTAATATTTGTTCAATATTCAATTCCACATATTAGCACACCATGAGTAGTGCTGCACGACATTTGAATAAGTTATCTCTTTGAAAGTGTGTGTCTTCATATAATTATTGATATTCATCCAAGAAAAAAACCCATGGAACTTTTATCTTCATGATTTATAGATAATTTGTTGAGAGGTTTTTTTATAATTGAATTTCTTACTCCCAGGAGAAACATAAATGTATTCCACTCACATTTTCCAAACTGCAAATTTTATTTTTCATGTATGTGTATTTCAGTTTTATCATTTTAATTATGTCTCTCTTCTTCTATATTTGAAAGCATTGAACCAATTGTTAATTAGAAAGACTTATGTTAGAGAATCTCAAGTCATTGAGTAGATGTAACACTATCTAAGTGTATAAATTTCTTCTAGATTCGAAATGCTAATTATAATTTACTAAAACAATAAACTTGAATTAATCTACCAGCTGAAGAAACAATTAAAAGATCCTGAAATCTCGAAGCATACAAAAGAAGAATTCAATCAAAAAATTACACAATGATTTCCTAGGGAAAGGCATATCTAAAAACACCTCCTATCTGTATATTACATTAGTTAAAAAAATATGAGAATATTACAATGATTTTCTCAAGTTCGAGCAACCTCTGCACTATCTTTATCTATCTCACTATCTCCTAAACAAGCCTTCACCACTACTTAACCAATTTTATGCTTTCCCAAGTCCCTATTTCCTTGCATTATTTCCTTTGGAATTAACCCCTATTATTTAGGTAAATTCCTCATCCATAATTGTGCAATCCATCATAGGCATTCCTCTCACTTCATGCACCACTTGTACAATTTGGATGATTATAAAACTGATATTACACTGCCCTTGAATTGCAATCTCAACTGGGTAGCTCGTATATCACAGATGCATGGGTTATTTATGGCTTATTTATTAGCTAACTGGCTTAACACTAAAGTTGCACTCCACTATTAGACCTCCTACTAGTTATGCTAAGAGTTGGATTTATTTTATCTGAACTTAACTTAGTTTAACTAAATTAATTAATTATGAATCAAAATAAACTCAACCAGGGCTCCTAAAGTAGGAGCCACTCTACATGAATCAAGTTATACCCTCAACTAAAATTAACTGAAATAACTAAGTCAAACTAAATTATTTAACTTGTACAAGTTGTCATGTGATGTGGAATTACAATTTAATTCAAGGGAAAATAAAATTAGAATCATTCCTGTTGCCATTTTTAACACTGCCTCTAAGCAAGAATTGGATTATCAGATACCCCAATCCTGCCTCTATGGAACTTGAATTTTCCTCTTGATAGTGCCTTATTCAAGATGTTTGCATCCTATAACTCTGTAGGAATGCACTCTAGCAACATGATTCACCCCTGCACACAATCGCGTAGATGGTGGTAACAGATGTTGATATGCTTGGACAGATCATGAAAAAATGGATTCTCAGAGACTTTGATGCAACTATGATTGTCACAATAAATCAATGTATGATCCATCTATTGGAAATATTGAGAGGGGGGTGAATCAATATTCGTTTCAATTAGTATTATTATTAATCTTTCATAGCATTAGTTAATCTTCAATTATTATCAGTTTTTTTACAATGATTACAGTAAACAAAAGGAACACAATTGCACATGGTTTTTAGGGTGGAAACCCCCTCCGGAACAAAAACCACATGAATGATTTTATAATAATTCTTTAATATTAAAATCCTATTGAAAAGAAATCTCCAGCATCCTAGAATATATTAAATCATTCTTCTCCGGCTCCCACTAGATGGATGCTCCAACACCCGAGATTCTTTAGTAGTCAACTGAACGGATGCCCCAACACCCAATGAGCTAGGATGTTTCTCCCTCCATTTATTCACCCTGAAAATCACCCAGCGCCACCCTATCACCCTGAATTTTTCACAGGCTTGAACTAGTTGGTGACTTCATGCACCAGAATAGCACCACTCTAACACCCTATAGAAGAATAAAATAAGAATGGACTCCTGCACCAGGGAAAATGGTCCACTTTAAAATTATATAGAATGATGTAGAAGAAGAAGACACACTAGAACATAACCCCAACTATGAAACAAATACATAATGATGATATTAGGCCTCCCAACACTACCTCTTCCATTATTTCCAGATAGACACGTGTACAAATTTTAAAATGATGCTTCTACAATGACTTAGTACAATGATACCTTTACAATGACTGTATGCAGTGCTGCCCACATGAAGACTTCATGTGGTGAACTTCTTGCTCTTGTTCTGCACCTTGATTGTTTCTCTTGTCATGCTACCATTTCTCACTCTTCAAAACATTAGATCATGCATTAAGTCTTATCTTGATGAATATATAATACCTGCAAAAATTCTTCAAGGAAATATCCATGACACGATAATAGAAAAACTTACCTCATCCTCCAGACCATGTGTTAGTGCTAAACAAAAAAAAATAAAAAATTAGAATACAAAGAACCTAATGCAATTAATATATGAACATGCATAAAAAAAACATACTTACCTAGAGCTTACCTCTGTTGCACCTTGCTTTGCTTTGCTGCCGTAGAAATTCTGGTCCTTTGCAACCCTTGACATCACATGATCCAGATTTTTCTTGCCTTCTAGGAGCTCAATATTGAATCTGGCGTATCTCTATTATTTCAGATTGCCAATATGTAATTTTAGGTCCTGTAGTATTCCTCTGAGTCTTCTTTCCAATGCCACAAGTCTGACCCAATTTGGATTCTTCAAGGCAAAGTTATGCCCAATCTCTCACAATGACCTAATTATGGACTAGTTCGGTAGAGCGAACTAGTATGGCGTTCCATGTGTCACTGTTTCCTCATTCAGGTCTAAAATTGATACAAAAAAAGATACAGTCCATGAAATATCAGCCACTTTTTACAGAATTCCAGTCTGATACTCAGAGAGAGATTTTTGTTGATTTTCCCAAGGTCACCTCTTTGAGATGAAGTTTAGGAGCCTACAAAAACCCTAACTTCCACAGATCATATCTCCAAAAATATTCCGCACCATGCTCTAAAATGTTTACATGAGCTTCCTTAGGATTTCGAATTCGCCTCATAAACATTTTAGCTTCTGAAACTTCGTAGAAAAATTTTTATAGCAGAAAATCCACGATGACCTATTTCAAGTAGTGAAATACTTACATGAGGAGGATATGAGGATCACAATTTATATAAATGCTTAGGTTGAGAGGGTCTTCCACAAGTGAGCATGGGAGGGATTTTATGAGCTTAAAAATTATTAATTATTAACTTTTCAATGACCATAACCAATTATTATTTTCATGCCACAACCCCATGGGGTTTTAGCCCATTAACTGGGGTTACTAACTTCAAACATAAATATCTCTCAAACCGTGAATAATTACATGGCATGCCATATATCAACGGAAATATCTCGACAAGTAGAAACCACAAAAATATCCTTGACTTAGAATATAGTAATTTGGTAGGTAAAAATTCCCATGCAATATCAGGGTAGCCCTGGTGCTGCTTGGGTCGATATCAATGACAACCACTGATCAAAAATCTCCCCCTTTGGCATTGATGGAAACAAAATTACTCCCCCTATGATCATGACACCTCTTCCTACAAAATTATCTCCCACTTTTACATCAATGGCAAAGGGTAACTCCCCCTGACACACAACCATCTTGCGGACTTGTACACACTTCCACTCCCCCTTTATATTCTGAATGAGGAAAATATAATGAGAACTTGGGAGAATCCCAAGATTCTAGAGAATATATTCAAATGCTTCACGACGTAAAGGTTTAGTGAATATATCAATGATTTGTTCTTTTCTACCAACATATTCAAGTTTTATATTATTTTCAGCAACTTGTTCTCTAACAAAATGATATTTGATCAGAATGTGTTTTGTTTTTGAATGCATGATAGGGTCCTTGGAGATGTTGATAGCACTGGTGTTATCACAGAATATGGGAATAGGCTCACTGAATTGTACTTGAATATCTTGCAAAGTTTGTTTCATCCAAAGGACTTGAGTACAAAAA
This sequence comes from Pinus albicaulis, assembly GCA_034641835.2. Classification (NCBI taxonomy): domain Eukaryota; kingdom Viridiplantae; phylum Streptophyta; class Pinopsida; order Pinales; family Pinaceae; genus Pinus; species Pinus albicaulis. The sequence continues at coordinate 1,093,777,648 of CM076582.1, forward strand.
GCTGTCGTTGCAATGTATTCTACTTCTAATATAGATAACGAGATCGAGGTTTGCTTTTTTCTCAACCATGATATGAGACAACCACTTAGATATAATGCTGCTCCACTAGGTACTCTTACGATCATCAATGCTTCTTGACCAATCAACATCTATAAAGGCTTGAATAATTAGATTGTTACCCTTGGGATACCACAAGCCATATTCTGTTGTGCCCTCTAGACATCGAATAATTATTTTGATGATAATAATATGTGATTCTTTTGGTGCTGCTTGGAATCTTGCTACTTGTCCAAATTATTACGTAACATCTAGCAGGGAGATTGTTACATATAGAAGAATACCAATCATAGATCTGTAAAACCTTTGATTCGCATCCTTAGATGAGTCGTATATGCTCAATTTGAAAGATGTTACCATTGGAGTAAGGACGGGTTTGTAATCTTCCATTTTGAATTTCTTGAGCATTTCCTTGATGTACTTGGCTTGACATATAAATATTCCTTTCTCTTGTTGAGATATTTGAAGCCTTGAGAATTATTTTAGCTCACCAAGTAAATACATCTCAAACTCGCTTTGCATCTTTGTAGCAAAGTTATTACTTAGTCGATCATCATTGCTACCAAATATTATATCATCCACATATACCTCAACGATTGTTAAATTATATTTTTTTATTTGTACATAAATATTGCTCTCAGAAGTACCTTTCTTGAACCCTTGTTGACGTAGATATCCATCAAGACGAGCATACCATGCTCTGGCTTGAGACCATATAGAGCCTTCTTTAACCTGCAAACATAGTTTTATTTTTTTGATAGTAGAAAACCTTTAGGTTGTTTGATGTAAATTTATTCTTCTAATTCACCATTTAGAAATGCTGACTTAAAATCCATTTGTTAGACTTTTATTTTTCTTAAACATGTATAGGCAAGAAACATTTAGATGGCTTCCATTCTGGCAACTGGTGCAAATGTTTCGTCGAAATCAATTTCTTCCACTTGTGCATAGCCTTTGCAAACCAATCTTGCTTTGTTTCTGGTAACCTACCCATATTCATTCCATTTGTTCCTGAACACCCATTTAGTCCCAATGACATTTTTATATTTTTATCATGGAACTAATTCCCAATTTTTATTCTTCTCGAATTGATCCAATTCTTCATTCATATTCACTACCCAATGTTCATTCTGACTGGCTTCCTCAAAACTACTAGGCTCAAAGGCTGCTAGAAAATAAATGTTATGATGAACGAAGTTATAAACCTTTATTTATGTCAACAATGATTTGATTGGATGGATGGTTCTTTTGAATTCATTATTTTTTTTCTCTTTGGAGTAGCTTCTTGTTCTTGTTCTGGTATATCTTGATGATCATTATTTACTTCTTCCTAGTTGATAGTTGCTTCTTGTTTTAGAATTTTCTCTGTGTCTTTTTCAGCCTCTGTCTCAAGTTTCAAAGATTCTAGATCCTCATCATTATTTGTTAGAACACCATCTTCATCAAATGTAACATTTATGCTCTCGACTATCTGTTTTCGTCTTATATTATAGAATTTATAGGCCCTTCTTTTGCGTGAGTAACCAAAAAAGATACCTTCGTCAACATGTGATTCAAACTTACCCAACTTTTGATCTTCTCTTTTGATATAACATTTTCTTCTGAAGATTCTTAAATATTTTACATTAGCCCATTTTCCTTTCCATTATTCATATGGGGTCTTATTGCAATTATTTATGAGAAGACTTCGGTTGATAATGAATACTATCGTATCAATTTATTGATCCCAGAAATTTTCATCCAATTTTGAGTCCTTCAACATTGTTCTACACATTTCCTGTACAGTTATGCTCTTTCTTTCAACAACTCCATTTTGTTGAGGTGTTCATGGTGTTGAAAATTGTCTTTTTATTCCATTTTCGTCACAATATTGCTGAAATAATTTGGAAGTGAATTCTCCACCTTTATATGATCTTAGACATTTTATTTTCAAATCAGTTTCATTTTCGACCAAATCCTTGTAGATCTTAAAGCACTCAAATGCTTCATATTTTTTCTTTAGGAAACTGACGGCTGCCATCCTGGTATAGTCATCTATCATTAACATGAAATATAATTCTCCATAGAAGCCTTTGGTTCTCACAGGACCACATATGTATCAATTCCAATGGATGTGATGCAAAGTATTCTTTTGTTTTAAATTCGACTTTTTTCTGCTTTTCATGCGAACATGGCTCAAATAGTGTGTTGGAAGGTTTTGAGATTTTTGGCATTTCTCGTACTGCTTCCTTTTTTCTTATCCTGACAAGATTGTCAAAGTTTATGTGACCCATTCATTTGTGCCATAACCAACTTTCATCTTCTTTAGCTAGTAGACATGCTTTAGTTGCTTCATTTAGAACATATATGTCGTTTGGAGCTCAACTTGCTGTAGCCACAATTTTACCATACCCACCTTTCCTGATTTCACAATTTGTGGAGTTGAATAACATTGTATGTCCCTAATCACAAATTTTTCCAACACTGAGCAAATTGTGATTCATGTTTTTAACACATAGAAAATTCTTGGCTAGAACATATTTTCTTCTGAGAGTGACGATACCTGATCCTATAACATTTGAAGATCCATCATTTCCAAATGATATAGTTCCATCCTTCTTCTCTTTCAGAGATACCAATTTATTTCTGTCTCCAGTTATTTGCACCAATCATATGCATTGAGCAACTTCTATCAACATACCACACATATTTGTTGTTTTGAGCCTTGAGAGAGAGAGAGAGAACAATTATCAGTCTTCTTCTTCTTCCATGTTCGTTCGTTCCATGGCTTCGAAGATTCTTCTAGAGGATTTTCAGGTATGCAATCTCTGGCTATGTGTCCAAAGTTTTTAAATTTGTAACATTCCATATTATTTCTTAAATGTTCTAATATATTGATGTTTCTTTGAGACTTGGGAGGTTCATATTTGACAGATCTCCTGGAATTGTATTGTTTCCTAGGTTACGTGCAACATTCTACAAATTTATGACCAAATTTTCCACATGAATAATAATAGCCATGAAAAATATGTTGGTAACTTGATGGAAATATTTGTTGAGGAATTGTCTTCCAAATTTGTTCTTGCGAATCTTGTCCAATGAAGTCTACTTGCATGTCATATCTCATAGGTTCATTGTATTTTGTTGTAGAAGGTCATGCTTCCCAATTCCCTTGAGTTGTTGGCATAGTTTTGGATAGTTTTTCCCTTCTTCACTTTCCTACGCAGCGAGACTACTTCGGCCTCTAATGCTTCCCTTACATGGTTGAATTCTTCCAACTTATTTTGAAGTGACTCTTCAATACATTTGTGTTCTTCAACTTCAATTTTGAGACCTTGAACTTGTTCTTCAAAAGTATTGGACTGGATCTTCTCAGCCTTGAGCTCTTTTATAAGCTTGATTGCCTCAAAAAATTCTTCTATTGTCAACCCTTCTTCTTCATTGTTTGATACCTCTTGTTTATTGTGCTTGGACATCAATAACACTCTCTCATTGGCTTCTTCTTCGTTGTCACTATCTTCATCAGATGATGAGCTATCTTCTTTAGAGAGAAAGTTCCTTTTGAATCCTTTATTTTTTCCTTGCTTGTTGAATTTCTTAAAGCCTTTCTTTCCTTTTGAGTTGCCATCACTTATGTTCGGACATTTCATTGCGAAATGCCCAACCTCACCACAGCCGAAACATATCAATGGAAGTTTACCTTTGAATTTTCCCTTACCAATTTTAGTTTTCTCATAAAGTAAGCATATTCTCCATTTGAAATACCTTCTTCATCATCTTCCTTTTCTTCACACTTGCAGGTGCAAGTCTTTTCCTTTGAAGGTTGTTTATCTTTATTGGTTTTCTTAGATGCATTGAATGCAGTTTCTAGATGTGAAGTACCCTCTTCTTCATCAAGTCTCATTTCATATGCTATGAGAACACCATGTAATTCCTCTTTGCTGAGTTTGTCCAGATTTTCATTGTATTCTAAGACCGATACCTTTGGGTTGAATCCCCCTGGTAACATTCTAAGAATATTTCGTATAATAGTCTTCTCGTCAACAGGCTCTCCCAATCCTTCCAGAGTGTTCGTTATTTCATCAACGTGTTGGAAGTATGCAACAATGTTGCCATCTTCTTTCATTATGATTTTCTCAAATTTTTCTCTTTATATTTGAAGCTTTGCTTCTTTGACATTTGAGTCACCTGCATATATATTCTCAAGCTCATCCCATACATTTTTGGTGGTTTTACAACCCAACACCTTATGATAAGCAAATTCAATAAGTCGACTGATAATAATATTCTTTGCTTTTGCATCATTTACCAAATTCTTCTTACCTTGTTCATCTGCGGTTGCTGTAAAGCCATTTTGAATAGTTTCCCATACCTCGTAACCTTGTGCCAAGAGATAGACCTCCATTATTTGTTTCCAGAGTGCATAATGTTGGGAAAAATACTGAGAGGGGGGGGGGGGGTGAATCAGTATTTAGGACTTTATCAAAATTTTTACTTTTTCACTCTCTAAAACCCATACGCGACTTTGCTGAATACAACTAGCGTATACACGCGGATATCCTTCATGAAACTCGCGTATACACAGAGATATAATTATGCCATTAATTCTTCACTTATATCATTCTATCATTCATTCATTGATGTTCTATAAACAGTAAACATGTGCAGTAAGAACAGAATAAACCATCACACATAAGCATCACACATGAACACCAAGATTTTAGGTGGAAACCCAAGTCGGGAGAAAACCACCGCTGCAGTTGCTCAGCCTTCAATATTTTATTATAGAGAAAAGATCTTACAACATATGTGGTCGGCACGTAATTCCTACTGAAGACGTAGGCACCCACCTCGCGCTCGCATCAAATTTCTCCGGAAGGAGTCTAACCTCGACTGCTTACCGCCTCTCCCGAAGTGGTTACAACCCCGATCTCAAGCACTCAGCCTCACCGGAAGTACAGCAACCCCTGACCGAAGGCTACAACCTCAAGACCTCTATGGACCACGTTTCATCAATTTTCATTAATCGATCCAGCTTCCTTTAGGACACCACTTGCAAAGCACACAAGCTTTCATCATTCATCATATTTTCAGACTGGACCCACTCCACACATTTAAGCTCAATCATACAACCAAACTGATACAGACAACTCAGAACTGTAGAATACAGATAGCAGTAACATAGCAGAACAGATCAGACATTTCATAACCCATGCTTCAGAAAACCCTAGTTTGCATACGCGCTTTACTTTCATTGATACTGCGTATATACGCGCTTCCAATCACATCAACCCGCGTATACTTCTGCACATATTACAAAGTTAGTTTCACTGCGCATACGCGCTTTCTCTTCAGCGAAGCCGCGTATATACGCGCTTCTTCTACGTCAAACTAGCGTATGGTTCTTCAAACATTTAGGTCATTGCAATTCTTTAGAACAGATACATCACACAGATTTTATCCTTTACTTCAGATAGATGTCTTCATTTCATCACAGATCTAATCATTCCATAAACAGATCTAGCAAGTACAATACAGATCTAGATCCCCTTCTTCATCACTCCTTCATTGGTGCATCATACATTCAGATCTTTCATTCAACTGTAACCCTTTCCATTCAGATATACTCCAGAGAGAAGTATTCATTCAAGCTCAGACATCTTGCCCTCATGCTCATCCTTTGCACAATGAATTTCTTCTCTTTATATAGGTTTACCCTTTTTCAATACCATGAGCCAAACCACATTACTTCCGATGGTATTCCTGGACGGGGTCATTTAGACGAATCATTACCCAATACAATGGGTCAATACCATGGTGGTTACCCCTGGTTTTTCACTTTTAGAGCGCTTTAGCCCATACGCGACTTGGCACGTTATTTTCCGCGTGCATACGCGACTTCCCCTAGACATATCCGCGTATGCCTTGAGACATAATTTCTTTCATCATAGATCTAGCACATACTGAATTCCTTTCTTCTGAAATCACTGTAGATACATCAGATTTACATCATATAACAAGTTCATCAAGAAATATTCTATCAAGCACAACTTCATCAAGTGGGTTTCCATTCACGGACAACACTCTATCAAGTGGGTTGTTCATCAAGGACAACACTTAGCATCATATTGCCAACAGACATCATATCACATCAGATTTACATAATTTACCAAGTCCATCAAGTCAAGAATAACTTCATCAGGTGGTTTGCCATCAAGGACAACACATGTCAACAATATCATGTCTTCATCTTCATTCAATGGGTTGCCATCAAGGACAACACTCTGCATCATATTGCCAACAATCTCCCCCTTTGGACTTGATGGCAACCACGATGGTGTTTGGTTACCACAACAGATAGATACCATGTCACTCTCCCAAATATTTGACATCATTATCTTCTCTTCATTCAAACACCATGTCACTCTCCTCCTTTGACATCAAGGGCAAAGGGCGGATCAAAAACCAACACTCTCCCCCTTTTCTCCTCATGTGGAAGAAACGTTCTGCAGATCTGATATGTGCTGAAGTGGCCAAGCTCCCCCTGAGTTCATGCTGAAACTTCAAACATATTTTTCAATGAAGTACATGACTCTATGAACTTCCTATCACTAAAGACACATACTTACATCAATTATCCATCCAAGTGGATTTCCATATGAGACTCAACTACCCAACCAAGTGGGTTTACAAATTTGACTCAGCTACCTAACCAAGTGGGTTTACAAATTTTGACAAGTCCTTACATGACTGAATATTACAATTTTACATCATGGGTCTCAACAAGACCTTTTTATCAAATTACAAGTATGACTTTTTATGACCAATACCAGAAAGACCTCAAGAGAGATCATATTTCAGAATCATCATAATGCCAACAATGCATTATACCCTTAAAAGCTTAATTCCTCCCCCCGAACTGCATCCAAGCATCCTTTCCATATGACTAAGGCTCCCTTACTTTGTGCATCCTAAAACTTTCACCAACAAATCATCAAGGCATCTTTATCAAAACATTAGAAATAGAATTATGAGAACTGAACACCACCAGAGATATCGTAGATACTAAACAAAGACCGCAGTATGTGCTGAAGAAAGCTGACCCCAAACAGAAATTTGTCAGCAATCAGACATACGCGATTTTATGTGAATGAACACGCGTATATACGCGACTGTGTTTGATGAAATCCGTGTATCCACTACCATCTTTTATATTTTAACCAGATCTGATTCTCTGTGAGGCAAAGATAGTGTTCAGCTTCTTTCTGAGATATTTGAATGCTTCCCTGGAATACAGATAGATAGAACAGTGTAGTTGTGTCTTCAAGCGTCAACCAACGGTTGTAGCATAAGCACATTAGTAACCAAGCCTTCAGATTCTTTGCAGCATCAATATAATCTTTCCAAGAGAAATTATCATACCAGAACAACATCTTCAAATATGTGTCAATCATCCATGTGGTCCAATATCACCATGATCTTTAAGATTTAACATGAAGTAACATATGTAGGGAAAAGATCTTAACCATAGTAACAAACTCTGTATGATCTATTCTTATTTCTGTATCAAATGACTTCCAACTCATCCATGTGTGAGCACAAAAGATACTTTTCAGCAAACATGGCTCAAAATCTCATCATAATAAACCATATACCAAGTCATCATCATTTGAGCATGAGTATCACAATAACCAAAGAATCAGCAGTCATAGTGCCAACAATGCAATCATTAGTATTCAACCTGTTGCTCCCCCTAAACCAGTGCTCCTCCTTAACTTGTGCAACCTAAATACCTTCATCAGCAAGTCATCAGCAATTCTATGCATGATCTGTCCTTATCTCTGAATTATAAGACTTTCAGCAACGAATACTCCTCATCAAAAAGCAAACAGGACTCATCCATAATCTTCAACATAAGAAACCAAGTATCATATCATCATTATTTAGAACTGAGAAACTAAGCTGATACAGAGTCAATAATACAGTTATTAACAGTCAGATTGATGCTCCCCCTGAAACTCTGCTCCTGATCTTCGCTATCATGTCAAATTCTCTTTTATCATCAATGCATATGCGACTTCACTGAACTGCGTGTATACGCGACTTCTTGTTCATCAAACCCGCGTATGGAAAGTGAAGCATAGAAATTTTCACATTCTCTTCATCTCCCCCCGAATTTTTCCTTCCCCGTACTGCCTTCTTCATCGATGCCTGCTAGAACATATAACCAGAATAATCAAATCAACCACAGGTCATCACATTGTCCCCCGTGACGATACATTACTAAATCTCATAATGTATCTCACATCATTCCTGCAGTCAATCAGAGAAGTAAGCTTCAGAAGCGGATGACTGCAGTAGGGTCTGAATTCCCTACGTTTCTGATCGGTCCTCCTTCTTCTTCCAGATTTGTTTGAACTTTCTATTTGTGTGCTGGAAGTTATCCAATTTCTCATATCTATTCATCCCGCATTCCTTTCTTCTACATGTCCATACTTATTACAAGCATAACATCTCATGTGGCCAGAAAAATAAGCATAAGAATCATAATGAGCATTTCTATTCTTCCTCCTTTTACAATCAGCTGCTTTGTGTCCATACTTGTTACATGAAAAACAATATCCCTTGAAGAAACCAGAGTACCTTTCTATGTAGGAATTGTTTGTTTGAGGCTGAAATGATCTGCTCCTGCAATTTTCTGCAACATGTCCATAATTATGAAATTTAAAACATTCAACGTTCTTGAATGAATTTCTTTGAGAATTCATGATTGTTGGTTGAGCTTTTGTCTCTTTCAACACTTCAGGTTTTGCATTGACATCCTCTGAATTTTTGGCACTTCCTTGTGAGCTAGATTCTCCTTTAACAGTTTCATGAAAACCAAGGTCAAATTTAATAGAGGGAGACCTTTGAATACTAAGAATATTATCCAAAATCTTAGTACTATATTGAAACCTCAAGAATTTATCCTTTTCTTCTAATTTACCTTTTAAAATATTTACCTCAACCTCAAATTTTTGGCATTTCTTCTTCATACTTTCTTCGACCCTTGTCCCTTCTTCTACTTGTTCATTTAATTTTTGAATATCTTCTTTCAACCCATTTTCTTGTTCTTCAAAAGTTTTTAAGAGACTTACCTTCTTATTTGATGCTTCGAGATTTACTTTCAGAGATATGTTTTCTGCTTCAAGTCGTGCATTCTTTTTATTTGATTTATCCAGGTCTTCTTTGAGGGAGATGATTTCTGATTCAAGCCCTTCCTTTTTAAATGATTGTAGAGGTTCCTCATTCTTCTTACTTGATGCTTCAAGATGTGCTTGTAGAGAGATGATTCCAGCTTCAAGACCTTCATTCTTCTTTTTTGATTTTTCGAGATTTGTATTTAGATCGTTAATTTCTGCTTCTAGTCTTTTCATTCGATTGGATGCATAAGCATGAAACCTTTGATACTTTTCTATAGATTCATTCTCCTTAGATGATTTTTGCTGATCTTCATCTCTAATCTTGACAGCTTCTTCTAGATCCATACTGTCACTTTCACTATCATTACCTTTGCATATACAGGTAATTGAAATACAAGAACAACGATCAATACTTGTTTCATCTCCTTCAATTTCTGCTATACATGATTTCTGAGGTATCTCCTTTCCTTGAGTAACCTTCTCCTTTTGCTTCTTTGCCATGAGCACTTGTAGAACTTGGTCAGAATCTTCTTCATCTTCACTGGACACTTCATCATCATCTTCATTTGTATAATAACTCTTCCTTTTTTCAAATTGTTTCCCTTTACCATGTTTCTCTCTATAAGGACATTTAGCGGCATAGTGACCAACTTTTCCACACTCAAAACATTTGAAAAAAAGCTTACCTTTGAATCTTCCAGTTCCTAGTTGGAGTTTTCTCACGAAATTCGCTTCTTCTTCATCGGATATATAGCTGGATTCTTTAACAACTTCCTTTTCTTTTCCTTTTGCAGAAACCTTAAAAGCATCTTCTCTTATTTGAGAAGGACCTCCTTGTCTCATTTCAAAAGCAGTCAGAATACCATGTAATTGAACAATAGTAAGAGTTTGCAGATCTTGCCTTTCTTCAATAGTTGAAACTTTAGAGTCAAATTTTGAAGTCAAGGATCTTAAGACTTTTTCAACCAGAGTAGTATCGGTTATGGTTTCACCCAAATTTCTCATTCGATTTACAATATCGTCCAGACGTAAGAAGAAATGGGCAATACTCTCATCACTATGCATCTTCAAATTTTCATATTCAATTCTAAGAGTTTGGAGTTTTTCACTTTTTACCTTTATATCTCCTTCATAACTCAGAATGATTTTGTCCCATATTTCTTTTGCTGAATTTAGCTGCATCACTTTAGCAAATTCTGGTTCAGACATGCTTCCTAATAAGACATTTACTGCTTTGGCATTGATTTCATACTTCTTCCTTTCTACTGCATCAGTAGGAATACTTGCCGGATACTGATAACCTTCTTCCACGATTGCCCATACATCTGCACCAAGACTTTGCAGATATGCTTTTGTTCGTACCTTCCAGAATATCAGATTGCTTCCATTGAATAGAGGTGGCTTTATAGACATTACTCCTTCAAGACTTCCCATTACAACGGATCTCCTTCAAGCGATCAAGCTTCTGCAGAAGGACCTCTCTCTGATACCAATTGTTGGGAAAAATACTGAGAGGTGGGGGTGAATCAGTATTTAGGAATTTATCAAACTTTTTACTTTTTCACTCTCTAAAACCCATACGCGACTTTGCTGAATACAACTAGCGTATACACGCGGATATCCTTCATGAAACTCGCGTATACACAGAGATCTAATTATGCCATTAATTCTTCACTTATATCATTCTATCATTCATTCATTGATGTTCTATAAACAATAAACATGTGCAGTAAGAACAGAATAAACCATCACACATAAGCATCACACATGAACACCAGGATTTTTAGGTGGAAACCCAAGTCGGGAGAAAACCACCGCTGCAGTTGCTCAGCCTTCAATATTTTATTATAGAGAAAAAATCTTACAACATATGTGTCGCCAGACTTACTGCAAGATGCCAGGCACTAACGCCATACCAAATTTCTCTGAAGGGAGCTCCAACCCCCGACTCGTTTACTCACCCCCTCTTGGAAGGGAGCCACAAACCCCTAATCTCGCTTACCAAATTTTCACCGAAGGGAGTCAAACTGATCAAGGCTACAACCTCTCTAAGACTTATATGACCAATGCTTCATCAATTTTCACACCGGATCCAAAGTTTCCTTTTTAGACACCACTATGTGCCACGTTTCATCATATTTTCAGACTCGACCCACTCCACACATTTAAGCTCAATCATACAACCAAAATGATACAGACAACTTAGAACTGTAGAATACAGATAGCAGTAACATAGCAGAACAGATCAGACATTTCATAACCCATGCTTCAGCAAACCCTAGTTTGCATACGCGCTTTACTTTCACTGATACCGCGTATATACACGCTTCCAATCACGTCAACCCGCATATACTTCTGCACATATTACAGAGTTAGTTTCACTGCGCATACACGCTTTCTCTTCAGCGAAGCTGCGTATATACGCGCTTCTTCTACGTCAAACTAGCGTATGGTTCTTCAGACATTTAGGTCATTGCAATTCTTTAGAACAGATACATCACACAGATTTTATCCTTTAATTCAGACAGATGTTCGCCTCATCTCAAATCTATTCATTCCATAAACAGATCTAGCAAGTACAAATACATTTCAGATCTAGATACCCTTCTTCATCATTTTCTTCATTGGTGCATCATGCATTCAGATCTATCATTCAACTGTAACCCTTTCCATTCAGATATACTTCAGAGAGAAGTATTCATTCAAGCTCAGACATCTTGCACCCACACTCATGATTTGCACAATGAATTTCTTCTTCTTATATAGGTTTACCCTTTTTCAATACCATGAGCCAAAACCACATTACTTCCGATGGTATTCCTGAACGGGGTCATTTAGACGAATCATTACCCAATACAATGGGTCAATACCATGGTGGTTACCCCTGGTTTTGCACTTTATGAGCACTTTTGCCCATACGCGACTTGGCACGTACTTTACCGCGTGCATACGCGACTTCTCCTAGGCAAATCCGTGTATGCCTTGAGACATACTCTTTTCATCATAGATCTAGCACATATTGAATTCCTTTCTTCATTACCTTCTGTACTCTCTGTAGATACATCAGATTTACATCTTTTAACAGGTTCATCAAGACATATTCTATCAAGCACAACTTCATCAAGTGGGTTTCCATTCAAGGACAACACTCTATCAAGTGGGTTGTCATCAAGGACAACACTCAGCATCATATTGCCAACAAACATCATATCACATCATATTTACATCATTTACCAAGTCCATCAAGTCAAGAATAACTTCATCAGGTGGTTTGCCATCAAGGACAACACATGTCAACAATCTCATGTCTTCATCTTCATTCAGTGGGTTGCCATCAAGGACAACACTCTGCATCATATTGCCAACACATAATTATTTTCATTGAACAGAGGTACACCATTATTGGTGTGCTCCATGATCTCCTTCCAGCTGTTAAAATACTATTGAAGGAACCAAGCTATGATACCAATTGTTGGAAATACTGAGAGGGGGGGTGAATTAGTATTCATTTCAATTAGTATCATTATTAATCCTTAAGAGCATTAGTTAATTTTCAATTACTATCAGTGTCTGTACAATGATAACAATAAAAAAAAGGAACAAAAATGCACATAGTTTTTAAGGTGGAAACACCCTCCGGGAAAAAAACCACCTGAATGATTTTATAATAATTATTTAATATTCAACTCCAATTGAAAAGAAAGCTCCAACTTCCTAGAATCTAGAAAAACATTCTTCTCCAACTCCCACTGGATGAAAGCTTCAATGCCCGAGATTATTAAGTAGTAAACTAAACAAATTCCCCCATACCCAATGAGCTACAACTCACCCTAGCACCACCCTACCACCCTGAATAAATGGAGAGAGAAACAACTTGGATGGGAAAAGTTAATCTCTCCATGAAGCCCCAATACATTGCTTAAATTGGGGGTTGAACATTTCTTTGATGAGCTACCTATAATGGCTCATTTCAATTGGATGATAGCATGGGTGTGGGAGTATGTCATTGGGAATGAGATCCCCTATGTTAGTCATCACTCCTACCTTGAGGAGGCCATTGGACAATAAGAAGGTTTCCACTTACAGTTTCCACTTTCTCATTATGTGAGCCATTTGGTTTTACATACTTGGGAGGAACCATTGGAGGACATATTTATTGGTGATTATTTTGAGCAGTGGTGGGGACTATTGATGAGAAGGCCACAACGAGAAAAAGGAAGGAATTTTGCTCCACCTTTACAGTTGCTTGAGGACAAGCAACATTTTGGAGGGGAGGACTATAATATTCCAAAATTTTAACCTTCATCTAAATGGAATATTATAGTTTTTTTTGTCACTAGGTAGGTGAATAAATGGGAGGGGAGGTCCCTAAAAACCATTTTGAAGAAATAATAACACTTCTAATGTGAAATGAGGAAGAATAAGCAGCTGGATTAAGCACCTTTGGGTGTGAACAAGTATTGGATCATGTTGATTCAGTCAACCTTGACCAAATCAACAGTGCTGTCATGGAAGAGTGGCCTTTATGATGAGACGACACAGTTTTAGTGGAGGACAACTTGCATGAGCTTGGTGGCAAGTATGGATGGGACCCATTGTGAGAAGGCTCACATGATATATATGGAGGGAATGGTAGCAATTTTTATTCATGTTTTATATTATCATTTTGATATCGGTCTGCTTAGACTTTGCTTCCTTTTGTTGTTTAGCAGGTTTGTTGTGCTGTTTAGCACAAAGGTGTTCCTGGTCGGGAATCCCTACCTCATCCTCAGGGAAGGAGAGGTTATTTTTACTGAATTTCCTCATTCTGGCATTCTGGAAAAGCTACCTCCTTTAGCTACAATGCAGTTTCTATTTAGAGCTGGGTTGTGTTGCAGGGTGCAGCAAATGATGATCACATAGAGCCATTTTTGGGCTTGTTTTTCAGTGGAGAGGTTGCCTATCCATTGGAGGATCAACAAGGAGGACTCCTGGGCATATTTTCACATATTTGGCATCATTCCAACCATCTATCATCCCTCACAGCGCAGTCACAATTCTGAATTGTGTTATTTCTGGAGGCAGTTGCTGGGAGGGTTCATTGAGCTCATAAGGAGGATCTATTTCTGAGTAGAGGGATCAACCTTCTATTTAGAAATACTATTGGAGGAGGACACCATCATTTCAGATCTGTCATAGCCTCATTCTCTTCAGATCCATTTTGCAGTGACATCTCAACCCCAGGATTATTTGTCACATTGTATATCTCTTGGTATTTCTAGCAATCTTTCCCGGGTTGGCTAGAAATCATGTATTAGAGCCCACATCTTCTTTTCTGGGAATTTATTTTGTTTCTATCAGCCATATTTCATTTATGTAAATATATAGCAGTAGTGACACTGATATAGAAAACGCTATCACTACTCTCTGACATTCTATACAGTTGCAGCAACTCATGTGTTGATTATTCCTATCATTGGAGGCTTGTTCTTATTGCTTGAGTGGCTTGTCCCTCATGATATTTGGTATATTGTTGTTGATATCTTAATAAAATGATGGATGCATATTGATCCCTCTCATGACATGTTCATACTTTCTGTGTTTTACATTATTATGTCTTGTATTGCTGCATAATCCCATTTGGGAATATTACAGTGGAGCAACATTCAAAGCGGGTTCCCTTTGGAGACATGACCTCCCACCTTGCTTTTGATCCAGATTTATGCAGGAAAGAAACATAATACACATATAAACATAAATACTAATATGCTGTGGAAATAACACTTCATTTCCTTAATATCAAAGAACTGAAATTTGCTTACAGACAGAATGGAAATAAACTAGCTAGGGCGCTGGTAGCTTATCTTTGAGAAGAGATGTGGAAGCTACATGCCTCTAAATTGTGTTACAATGAGAATAAAGGGCCTATTTATTATTTAGAAATAATGGAAAAACCTAAACATCCAAAACCATAGCCCTAGGAGATGAAGCGCCAAAACTATGGTCCCCATTTGGGTAAATTGGTTTTTCAACTTCCCAGGGACGTAACTTTGACATACGATCTTAGTTTGATGCACACCATAACTCGTTAGAAAGATATTTATGAGGACTACAAATTTTGATGTGAGAAAAATTGCTCCATCAGGCTATGCTGCTCCTGGTTTTCCCAAAAAACATCGTTTAGGGCCTCAAAACGGCTCCGGAAGTTCAGGACTCGAAAAACTGCTAAAAATAGTAAGTCACGCCAAAATTGAAAAAATGAAAGAGACAATGGTGGGGTCCCAAGTGGAATAGGTGGGTGGCCACCAATATCCACCTGGATCATTCCTAGCCCTTAGGAAGCAAATTTCCCCATTGTGTTGAGTTCCTCCATGAGATGAGGAAACTTTTGCTAAACTTGGTCCCTGGTGAACCACTGGCCTTGGTGTAGGAGTTGGCCAACTTTGGTAACCTGATGTAGTTGGATCTTCTGTTGGCGAGTGTTCTTCATTTGCATGTCCATGATACAAACTGTGGTGGCCTGTTCCATGCAGTCTGGGTTTAACTCTGTTGGTGTGAGTTGTTCTGTAATGTCGGAAGTGTCTAGTAGAGGTGGGAAGTAGGGATGAAGGCGGTCCACATTGAATACTAGGTGCAGACCAAGGAATGGTGGAATACTAAGCTCGAAGGAATTTTTCCCAACAGCCTTGGTGATGGTGTACGTCCCATATTGGAGCGGGCAAAGCTTGCGGTGGGGTTTAGTGAGGCGCTCCTTCTTCAAATGTAGCCACACTATGTTGCCCACCTGGAAATTGTGTGGCACTTATTGTTGATCATGTCGTTGCTTGTACTTAGCATTGGCTCTATCCAATATGTCATGAAATTGTTGGTGGATTTGATGAATGCGCTCGATGAATCTGTTCGCTTTTTCAGCTTCAGACTGGACATGAGCTAAATCAGCCTGAGTAGCCGCAAATGGCATGGCTACATCAATGGGACATAGTGGTTGGAATCCCAAGCCCACCTGAAAGGGGCTGTGGTCGGTTGAGTTTTGGAGAGCTTGGTTATAACTTTGTTGTACATAGGGGAGGCTCTCATCCGATGTGCATTGATGATTTGAATTGTACATGCATAGAATTTGTACAATCATCCTGTTGATGACCTCTGTCTAGCCATCAGTTTGGGGATGGAAAGCTGTCGACTTGGTGAGATTGGTGTACAACATTGACTAGAGACTGGACCAAAATGTGCTGAGGAACCTGTTGTCCCAGTCTGATATGATAGACTGTGGGATCCCAAAGTGCACCTACCCTCGTTCAAAGAAGAGTTTAGCAGTGTCTTCTACTGTGATATTCTTCTTGCGGGCTGCCATAATTTCCATCTTTGAGAATTTGTCAACGACCATGAAAACATGGTCATTTCCATGCTTATTAGAAGGAAGGCCAGACATGTAATTCATGGAGATGGATTCCCAAGGTCGACTAGGTGTAGGTAGTGGAGTATAGAGGCCTTGCTTCTTGGTGGTTGGTTTGGCAATGGCGCAAGCAGTGCAGGATCTGATGTAATTCCCGACATCCTTTCAAAGGTTCAACCAATAGAAATACTTCTGCAGTATTGCCACAATTTTCTCGACCCCAAAATGACGAATGACTCAACTGTAGTGTGCTTCCCATATCATCTTGGTATGCTCGCTTGAAGGAACACAAAGGTGTCCTAGGTGACATAACATTGCATCTTGGAGGTGAAAATTTGGAACTTTCATACCCCCCAAGAGTGCCTTGTATGTGTGGCCGAATTTTGGATCACTCTTGTAGAGAAGCAACCAATCAGAAGTCTCGTGCCCACAAGAGTTGAGAACGGTGGTTAGCGCCACGATCGGTGGTCAGCTGAGGCAGTCTGCAACATTATTAGTGCTACCCTTCTTGTACTTGATGTTCAAATGAAATTGTTGCAAATATGTGGACCACTTCTGATGACGATCATTCTGCAACTTCCCTTGTGTCTGTATGAACTGAAGGGGTCAGTGGTCTTTGTGGATGATTATTTCCTTCCCAAAAATGTAATGCTTCCATTGTTGACAAGCCTGCACAATGGAATACATTTCTTTGTCATAAGTGGGATACTTGTGAACTATGTCAGACAATGTCTCACTGTGATATGCCACTAGATGCCCCTGTTGAGTAAGTACTACCCCAATAACATAGTCAGAGGCATCTGTCTTGATCACCAATGGTTATTGCAAGTCCGGTAATGTGAGCACTGGGGAAGAACAGAGGTGATGCTTCAATTCTATGAACATCTTCTGTTGATATTCCAACCAAAATAATTTTTCTTTCACTCCTCCCTTGGTGACTTGACTCAAGTGCCAAGTGATATGAGAGAATCCCAACACGAACCTCCGGTAGAAATTAGAAAGATCCAGAAAGTTGCGAAGCTCTATTAGAGTGGTTGGGGTTGGCCAATCCCAAATGAATTAGATATTTTTGGATCCACATGCACCCCCCTTTCATCAATAATGTATCCTAGATATTGAACCTGGGTCATGCCAAAAGTGCACTTCTCCAGATTGGCAAAAAACTTGTGTTGCCGCACTATTTGGAGGACGTGTCAGATGTGGTGGAGGTGATCTGCCCAAGTCAGGCTAAAGATCAAAATGTCATCCAAGTACACCACTACAAATGAGGTTGTGAATGACCACAAGATCTCGTCCATCAACCTCATGAAGGTTGCGGGAGCATCCATCAACTCAAAAGGTATGACCAGCCATTCAGAAAGGCCCTCCTTGACTTTGAAGAAAGTCTTCCATACATTGGAGGGTTTGATTGGTATCTGCTGATACCCAGAATTCAAGTCGATCTTGCTGAAATATTTCGCCCCTTTGAGTTGGTCCAAAAGGTCATCAATTCATGGGATTAGGTACCTATTCCAGACAATGATCTTGTTCAGTGCCCGATATTCAATACAGAGTCTCCAAGTCCCATCCTTCTTTTACACCAATATGATCGGGCTCCCACAGGGCAACGAGCTTGGCCGTATGTGACCTTTCTGCAGTAGCTCCTAAATCTGCCTCTTGATTTCATCGTTCTCCAAAACAGAGCACTGATATATCAGTCCATTGGGTAGCGGCGCAGTTGGGGTCAGATAAATGGGGTGCTTGACCTGACAGTGCAAAGGAACCCCTGTGGGTGAGGTGAAGATGTCCCCATACTCCTCCACACCCTTGTCCATTTGTTGTTGTTGTGTAGAGGAGCCCTGTCTGAAGGCCGTGGCCACAATATTCTTCTTGCCCTGGGGGGCAGATCATCAGGAAAACAAATTTCATGGTTTTGGAAATGAGATTAATGCATTCTTTTGCATTAACCAAAGAGATAGCGACAGGCGGTGGTACCTATGGTATCATGTACAACTTATTTCCCAAAGTAACAATAACAGTGCAAGGCCGGGACTCATACACAACATGTCGCTTCCACAAGTATGGTTGGCCTAATAATACATCAGAAACATTAAGAGGAGAAATGTCACATAAAACCTCATCTGTGAAGGGCTTGGTGCTTAGGAAAGATGGCACTGCTGGCTGACACGGAGATCCTGTCCTTGGTGAAGCCACTCGATGTTGTATGGCTGTGGGTGTATTGTGGTTGTCAAGCCCAACCGCTTCATGACGTCTGCTGAAATGAGGTTCTTTTGGCTCCCATTGTCCACAATGAGATGTAGTGGGGAACCCTTTACCCACATCTGGGAGTGGAAGAGAATCTCCTCCTCCTCTGGATCTTCCAGTTCCTCCTTTTGCATCTTCGTAGTGGAAACAATGGCATTGGGCTCCACATCAATAATATGTTTCCCTTTGTCATTCCCCTTGTTAGGTTCTGATTCAAAGTCATAGCATGCATCTGACTAAGAAGCCCTCATCTCAGCCACCAATGACTGCTTAGCCCGACACTCACTTGTGTTGTGAGTGGAGCTCTTATGGAACTCACACCACTTTCCTGTGTCCTTCTTTGGCTTAGTGGTGTTGTTCTTTGTTTGTGGCTTTGACAAGTTGCTTTGGCTGCCATGCCTTTGATTTTTACTTTTTTCTGCGGTTTGGGGGCACCTTTCCCTTGCTTTTTATTCATAGATCCAAAGTCTCGCTTATTCTGTTTGAATTTATGCTTAATCTTGGAAGCATACCGGTATGCCGTACCAAGCGAGGAGATTTTGAGGAACTCCATTTCCTCCTGAATGTATCTGTGCAAACGACTGTGATACTTTAGCACCAAATTTTTCTCTGAATATTTGATACTCAACTTTTTGCATAGGGTATGGAACATATTCATCAGATCATGCACATCTTGATCCCTTTGTTGCCGCAGTTTGGTCCACTGTATGTTCTTGTCCTCATAACTCCGCACGGGATATTATTGTTCCTTGATGGCATATCGAAAAGAATTCCAAGTCGGTACGGCTCAGAACAGAGAGGGTTCTATCTTGTCATTTTTCTCACAGTAGGTTTCCCACCAGTCCTTGACATGGGGGGTAGCTTTGAGGAGTACAAAAATAATATTCTCCCGATCAGAAATGTCATGAACCGAGAAATATCCTTCTAATAGATTCAACCATATATCTATGAAATCTGCATCTATTTGACCCTCAAATATGGGAATGTCAAATTTTACTTGTACCTTAAAGGGAGTCGCGCCTCTAGTGTGGCTGCTGGATGCAGATGCGTCGCCGGTGGGCAGTCGTTGAAGAATCTAGGAAAAGTTATCCATCATCGCATTCCTTTATTTTTCGAGGGCCTCCTCGCGAAATATTTTGATATGATCTCCTGCTCCCTCATATTTCTTTTCATCCCCCATGTGTGGTTGTCGGGGTTTGCGAGGCTGATTTTGCAAAGGTTCCAGCAGATCGATCCCTAACTCCTTATACCTCGACCTCGTTGGGGACATGCAAAGAAGGATCGAGAAAAAGGAGACCACTTTGATTCAACTGATCCAGATTTATGCAAGAACGTAAAATAATATTCATATAACCATAAATACTAATATGCAACAGAAATAACACTTCATTTCATTAATATCAAAGAGTTGAAATTTGCTTATAGACAGAATGGAAATAAACTAGCTAGGGCACTGATAGCCTATCTCTGAGAAGATATGTGGCAGCTACAAGCCTCTGAACTATGTTACAATGAGGCTCGAGGGCCTATTTATTATTTATAAACAATGGAAAACCCTAAACATCCAAAACCCTAACCCTAGGAGATGAAGTACCAAAACTATGGGCCCTGTTTGGGTAAATTGGTGTTTCAACTTCCCGGGGACATAACTTTGGCATACGATCTTCGTTTGACGCGCACCATACCTTGTTAGAAATATTTTTCCAAGGAATACAACTTTTGATGTGAGAAACATTACTCCATAGACCCATGTTTCTCCCATTTTTCCCAAAAAACATTGTTTAGGGCCTCAAAACAACTCTGGAAGTTCAGGACCCAAAAAACCGCTAAAAATAGTAAGTAATGTTGAAACTAAAAAACTAAAAGAGACAATGGTCGGGCCCCAAGTGGAATAGGTGGGTGGCCACCAATATCCACCTGAATAAGATTTAGTAGGCACCTACTTCACGTTCATTAATTTTAGCATACCAACATCCGAAATGGGTTCTTTGGAGACATTCCCTCCCACCCCAGGCTATGTAGGCACCTACTACTTCATCAATAGTCAACATCACGGTTATGGGTTAACCACACAAAATATTTGTCATCGAATTCCATTTGCTAGACCGCAGACTATTAGTATCACAGTTGGTCACAATCATTAAATGGTATATCTATCCTTGTATCTTCGGTTTTCATGGTTATGTGTCATCCACAAACCCACACTTAATTGAAGTCCATTTTCTAGGTTGCACACTATCAGTATCACAGTTGGTCACAATAATTACAAGGTATTTATATCCTTGGATCTCTGTTCATCATGGTTATGAGTTAACTACACAAAACCCTTCTCTTCAGTGGATCGTCATATTCAAGAAAGGATTCTCAGAAGGTAAATTCATGCAATGGGGACCATTGCTTCTTAAGGAGGGAGGAATGATTTGAATGGAAAATGGCATCTACCCATGGTATTAATCCACACATGGAATTTACCCATGGTTAACATACATGCAATTGAATACTGTCTAGAGTTGATTGCTAGATGGGAAGAGCACAACTGCTAAAGGGGAGAAAAATTAATCAATGCTGAACCAAGGCTACCAGAGATAGCTGCCCTATCAAACATTAACATGGTCACTCGTGGAGGGAAGAAAACTGGATTTGATGTGGGAGCCACTGAACATTAGAGAATCATAAGACAATCTTCACCAAAATACTCATGTGACCCTGAACAACAGAAGAGGTCCTATAAAGAAGCTGCAAATTCTTTTAGGAAATTTAGTTTAGGTGGTGGACCTCAAGGAGAGCAACCATGATATATAAAAGCTAGGAACACAGACCTACCACAATCCAATGATTGAACCATAGTATAATGTTTCAAGCTATTTATGCAAATCGTGAATGATGATCAGATGCTTGGAAAATTGAGGAAATTTCTTAAATATCTTATTAAGGATGGAGCGACCGAGGGAGGGTTCATTTATGCCAACTTACCCTAGAGACACTCATGGAGGGTGTGAAGGAACAAGAAGAGAAAAATAAGAGATTTCTGGATTGATTCTTAGATTATGGGGCTTCAAATCAAGGATACTATGTTATATCTAGGATCATATGTGAATATCCTACCAAGAAACACTTGGGAATCCCTAGGAAGGCTGAAGTTGGTGTTTTATCCAATTCATCTACGTATGGAAAATAAATATTGTATCTTTCTAGTAAAAGGATGGAGGACATATAATTCAACATAGAAGGGATGAAAAATTATGCTTAATTTGAAGTAATAGACATTATGGGGGACAAAGACCCCTATCTAGCATTGCTTTGGATAGACTAGGATTTTGAGAATTACACGATAATTGGTTTATAGAAGGAATTGATGGCATTTGAAGTGGAGGGGATTAGAGTGATCCTGACCCTAGAGCTATACCAAGGACCAAGGTTCACTGAACCAAAAAATGACAAAGAATAAATAGAACTGTTTGATCAGTTGTACCAGATGATAGCTGGGAGAAGAGAAGACTATAACAATTCAACAACAGAAGGATCAATTTGTTGGAAAAGCATTCAAAGTTCGGAGATCGGCTCTAAGACCGCTTGGGATTACTAGAAGTAGGGTGGATATGAGATAAACCCTAGAAGTTGCGTCACAATCCATCGTATCAACTGGGTTGGTACTGAGGTACGTGAATCCCCATTTTCAATAGCATGGATTCATTTAATGGTTTTCTTAATAGAATTGATAAAACTATCTCTGAAGAAAATAAAGATCCATTAATATATGTTTCCTTAAAAGAGACACTATATAGGTGGTGGGGATCTCATTCCAACCATCTCAAAGAATGGAAGGAGATTAAGAAAATGATGAAAGTTAGATCTGGGCATTCAGAGGATTACCCACAAAAATTCGTGAAGTATGGGGGGAGATCCAACCCTCGGGAACATTTACAAGAATGTAAGGCTAGATGGAATAGAGAAGGAATACCACAATAATTTTGGGTGCATAGCTTTGTACAAACCCTGGGGACATTTCCGAAGGCATGGTATGTGAAAGAAGAATTAAGGTGAAATACTACTGATTTGGATTTCCTAGAAGATCAATTCATTAGAAAATTTTCCTTCACAGATAGTAATGAAATTATAGTCAATGCTTTGCAGGCCATTAAGTGAGTTTTTATTATGGCATGGCAGTTCACAGAAGTATGTATATACCAAAGAACTTTACAACATATATATGAATCGGGGTTCCATGAGGTCGTAGCCTGTGGAAAGATAGACATAGAAGCCGATGAAGATGATCTGGAGGAGTTACACCCTCTACCATTCAAGGAAACTGAGGGGGAATGGAGTATTGAATATGGGTCTATGACTGATGGTCCACGACTACTACCTTTGAATTTTTGGAAACACAACATCGATACTGATGAAAAATCGAAGTTGGACTCAATTGGAGATTACTTGGATGTCCAAACTATCAAACATGTTTTTGACCTCCTAAGGGAATATGAGGATTTTTCCCCTTCGTTAGTTGCATAAATTAAGGGTATTAAGGTATAATTAGGGGAGATTAATATTGTGCTATAATGAGATGCAAATATAGTAAAGCATCTATTGTACTGATTGAACCCGAGAGTTAAAGAGAAGGTGAAGAAGGAAATAGACAATATGTTGGCAGGATGGATTATCTTCCCAGTTGACGAAGTAGAATGGGTCAACCGTTTTGTTATATAGAATGAAAAATGTGCCAATGAAATTCAAGTTTTTATGGACTATTGGATTATGAACAATGCCAGTGTTCATGATCCTTTCCCAACCCTTTTTAGCAATGAATTTTTAGACATTGTGGCAGGTAATGAAGCGTACTCCTTTACAGATGGATTTTCTAGTTACCATCAAGTCTGGATTGCAAAATAAGATAAGAAGAACACCACATTCACCATGGAATAGGAACATTATGCATACCACATAATGTCATTTAGACTCAAGAATGCGCCAACAATGTTCTCAAGAATTTTGATTCTTGCTTCTAGGGATTGTATTCACAGGTTCCTAGAAGTTTACATGGATGAATGGACCTTCTACAGTTTACTAAAGAGACATTCTATTTTTCTCCAAGTCATGTTTTACCATTGTAGACAGCTGTAGATATCACTTAACCTGAATAATTGCATATTTCTTTTCCATTTTGGAATGTTTCTCAACCATATAGTCTGCAAAGAGGGAATATGTATAGATCTAGCTAAGGTCGCCGTGATCCTGAACATGGACTCACAAAAAAGTGTTAAACAACAAAGATCCACCCTTGGCCACATAGGGTATTATAGGAGGTTCATTCATAAGTATGCCTCAATCATTGCACCACTAGAGAAGCTATTGAAAAAATCCAAGCAGTTCATGTGGTTGGATGAATTTGAAGCTGCTTCCAACGTCATGGATGAGAAATTGGCAAGTGCACCAATCTTAGTTTATCTAGAATGGAATAAGAAATTTCATACTCATATTGATGCCTCAGGTATTGCCTTAGGAGTCATCTTAGCATAGCCCAAGGATGGTAATCTTGATCACCCCATTTATTTGTCTAGAAAAAAATTATACATAGTATAGAATAATTATACCACAATAGAGTGTCGAGCACTTGTGATGGTTTATTTTCTTTAAATTTTTTGGAACTATCTTCTAGGGGGTCTATTCAAATTCTCCACTAGTCATTCTGCCCTGAAATTATTAGTGAACAAGCTTGTACTCGAATGAATGATTTATAGATAGATTTCGTTGTTCCTAGAATTCACATTTGAAGTAATTGTCAAGCCAGGTCGACTAAAAGTGGGAATTGATCACCTTTCTTATTTAGATTCAGGAAAAACTATAGGATCAGTAGATGATCAACTACCAGATGTAGACATGTTTCGAGTTGAAGCTATACCAGACTGCTTGGATGATATTGTAGCATTTATAACCACAAGTAAATTCTTGGAGGGTTACACAATGACAACGTGAAGGCACATGGTAGTCCAAACTATAGGTTACCAGCTGATTGCAGGAAAATTATAAAAGTTGGGCCTTGATCACATATTGTGCAGATGTGTTCTTGGTCATGAGAGACATGATGTATTGTGGAAGTGTCATTTAGGAGTTACAGGAGGGAATTTTGGGGGGAATGCCACCATGGGGAAATTTTTATGGGTGGGAATTTGGCGGCCCATATTTTTCTGATGCAAAGGAATATGTCAAGAGGTGTGAAATTTTCCAAAGGATTGGAAAGCCATCACACTCTGATGAACTTCCTTTGAAACCAGTATGAGCACTGCATACTTTTGAGAAATGGGAAATTGAATTTGTAGGACCTATCAACTCGTTTTAATGCCACTCCCACACCAAATATATTATAATTGCCATAGAGTACCTTAATATATGGGTTGAGGCCACACCAGTAAAATATTGCACCACCGACCCTATCACCATATTCATTTTCGAGAATATCATGACCCGATTTGGGTGCACCCGAAGACTCACAAGTGACCATGGGCCCATTTTATTAATGAAACGGTCTCCTCGTTACTGCATAAATTTATGAAACAACACCATAGGAGCAACTTGTATCACCCTCAAGCAAACAATACTATGGAAGATTTCAATTTTTTTTTAAAAAGAGGTCTCACTAAGATATGCTCAGCCAACAGATACTGTTGGGAAGAGCGGGTTCCATGTAATCTATTGTCCTATCATACAACTGTCAAGTGCTTATACAATTATACACCATTACGGTTAGTATATGGACGATACATCATAGTACCCATCGCGTTTACTATCCCAAACCTTTTCATGGCACATTCCAACATGATGGAGGAAGATTCAATTCCGAAGTGGTTGGAAGAGATATGGGAACTAGATGAGGCTTGGTTTCTAGCATGCTTCCACCAAACTATTGAAAAACAAAGGCATAAGGCATGACACAATAGAAATATCAAGTGGAAATATTTTATAGTTGGAGCACATGTTTTTCTATACAAAAATAAACTATTAAAATTTCTTGGGAAGCTACAAATTCATTGGTTGGGACCCTTCATTGTTGTGAAAGTAAAGGAATCAAGATTTGTCAAGCTCGCAGAACAATATTGTGTCTTACTATTGGGATGGGTGAATGTTGCATGCCTGAAACCTTTCCATGGATCAGAAAATTCTGCACAAAATTTATTGAATCTTTGAAACAAGATCATAAGTAGGCTTAGGTAGGGTTAGTCGGTTCTTTGTAGTATATCAGTTGTGTCAAATAATTTAGTTTGTCAGTTTTTATAGTAGAAGTTAGTCCAGAATAAAAATTTTGTCGGGTCTTTT
Source organism: Pinus albicaulis (assembly GCA_034641835.2). Classification (NCBI taxonomy): domain Eukaryota; kingdom Viridiplantae; phylum Streptophyta; class Pinopsida; order Pinales; family Pinaceae; genus Pinus; species Pinus albicaulis. The sequence continues at coordinate 1,093,803,793 of CM076582.1, forward strand.
AGTTGCTGAGGAATTCCCCCCCGCTACAACTACTTGTGTTTGAGGAGCCACCCGTTTCAATAGTCGTATCTGTAATAATTAAGAAATAATTCCTTGTGTCAGTTCGAATATGGGATAAATATTTCCCTTAATATGCCTGTCATGATCAATCATCAACTTCTAGGCATCTCCCATCATATAACCATGATTACCCATCAATTCTACCCTCCTTTTTTTTGCATCATCTGAGTTAGGTTCAGCTCGTTCATCTTCGTTGCTTCCATGGTTGAGACAAGTAGGGAAAGTTACCATATTTATTCTTTAAATGGTCTAATAAAAAATTTCATGTAGGTATTTTCTACTTAATCTTCATGGAAATCCGAACCAAGAGTCGAGGTGGAAAACTTGCCATGTCTAGAGTCTGTATCCAATTTTCCATGTTCCCAGGCCAAGTTCAAGCCCCCTGTGTTATTTTTATATCATTGTCACTTTGTAGTAATATGAAAAATGTTATTTATGATCCAGAAGTCGATCCAAATTCAAGAATCATGAGGAAAAAACACCTCTATGGAAAGTATGATAAAGTTGTGCTTATCAAAAGTTACCTCTCAGATTCATTATACTTTCCATCACTTAATCGAGAGCTCTAAATAGAACTATTAATCAAGGCCAATGGAAGCCAATCAATAAAAGTCACAAATGAATTCAAGGGAATTGAGAGGTCGACGTTGTTGAATTTGAGGAGTCTTCCAATATTCGGGATGAGAGGAGACGCTATGCAATGCACGAAAATGCTCATTAGTAGGATGCATGGATGGTCATTATGGCTAGACAAATAATATCATATACATGTTGTTGACATTTAGAGACTCATAGGCATGTCTTATGTTGGAACCGTCGTATTGAATGCTTCCAACAGGGGGAGGAAAATAGGTGATGACAACTATTATAACAGGTATGGTACCCAACGAGGAGGCAAGGGTGTTGCAATCGAGTCAATTAATAAAACCAACATCAAATTCACCTATTACATAATTTTGGGAAGCTCATGTGACATTTTTTGAGAGGAGAGTGTACATTAGACATCATTTCAATTAGATATGCTTGTGTGCAGGGCACACAATTGAATTGGTGTAGCTTTCTATGAAAATAAAATTTTGAGGCTTGTGAGGGAGTGTATAAAAGGGATACCCACTTTATTGAAATAATATCTCGTCATTACATTGGCTATGTGGAAATGGTGCCCACTAGAGAGTCGGTAGATAGCACCAGTTACAAAAATACTAGTAGCTTGATTTCAGTTATGTTCCATGGCAGACTTCTAGGGATCCAAAAATAAAATAAATTAATGAGTCCTCCTTTTCCGAATGGTATAATAAGATATTGGAAGTCACCAAGGCCACACAAAGAATCCCAAAGTCCCTCCTTGATGACTACTCATAGGAAAACGGGTTCGGCATCAGCCATAGAATCACTTGGATGCTGGAAATATTGATGGGTGGGGGTGAATGAATATTTCTTTCAATTAGTATTATTACTAATATTTCAGAGCTTTATTTAATCTTCAATTATTATTAGTGTTTGTACAATGACAACAGTAAACAAAAGGAACACAAATGCACATAGTTTTTAAGGTGGAAACCCCTCCGTGACAAAAATCACGCGAATTCTTTTCTAATAATTCTTTAACCTTCAACTCCAATTTAAAAGAAAGCTCCAACTTCTTAGAATCGAGAAAATAATTCTCCTCCAGCTCCCACTGGATAGACGCTCCTATGCCCGAGATTCTTCATTAGTCAACTGAACGGATGCCCCAACACCTAATGAGCTACAACCCACCCTAGCACCACCCTACCACCCTGAAGTTTTCATAGGCTTGAACCTGTTGGTGACTTTATGCACCAGCCTAGCACCACCCTACCACCCTACAGAAGAATAAAATAAGAATGGACTCTTGTACCAGGGAAAATGGTCCACTTTACAATGATATAGAATGATGGAGAAGAAGAAGACACACTAGACCATAACCCGAACTATGACACAACCACCTAATGATGATCCTAGACCTCCCCACATCACCCCTTCAACTTTTGGTAGATAGAAACTTGTAAAAACTTTACAATGATGCTTTTACAATGACCCAATACAAAGATACCTTTATAATGACTGTATGCAGTGTTGCCCACTTGAAGACTTCATGTGGTGAACTTCTTGCTATTGTTCTGCACCTTGATTGTTGCTCTTGTCATGGTACCCTTTCTCGCTCTTTAGAACATTAGATCATGCATTGAGTCTTATCTTGATGAATATATAATACCTGCAAAAAGTCTTCAAGAAAATACCCATGACATGATAATAGCAAAAATTACCTCATCTTGCAGAGCATATGTCAGTGCTAAACAAAAATAACAAATTAGAATAAAAAGAACCTAATGAAATTAAGAGATGAAAATGCATATATAGAAGATACTTACCTAGAGATTTCCTATGGTACATCATTTTTCTGCACCTTGATTTGCTTTTCTGCCCTAGAAATTTTGTCCTTTGTAGCCCTTGACAACACACGATCTAGATTTTTCTTGCCTTCTAGGAGCTCGATATTGAATATGACAGATATCTATGATTTTGGATCCCCAATATGTGATATTCGGTCATATAGTATCCCTCTGAGTCTTCTTTCCAATGCCACTGGTCTGACCCGATTTGGATTCTTCAAGGCAAAGTTATGCCCAATCTCTAATAATGACCTAATTATGGACTAGTTCAGTAGAGATAATTTGTACGACATTCCATGTGTCATTGTTTTCTCCTTAGGATTTGAAATTAATAAAATGAAAATTAAATTCCATTCAATATCCACTACTTCTTACAAAATTCCAATCCGCTTCTCAGAGAGAGAGTTATGACAATTTTCCCAAGGTCACCTCTCTGAGATGAAATCGAAAGCCTAAAAAAACCCTAACTTCCACAAATCATATCTCCAAAAATACAACAAACCAAGATCTAAAATTTGGACACAAGCTTCATCAGGATTTCACCCAAGTTAGTTTTTTGTTTTAGTATCTGAAGCTTCACAGAAAAAATGTTATAGTGCAAAAGCCACAATGAACTGTTTTTAGTAGCAAAATCCTTACATGAGGAGGATATGAGGGTCACAATTTATATAAATTCTTAGGTTGAGAGGGTCTTCAACAAGTGAACGTTGGAGGGATTTTAGGAGCTTAAAAAAATATTAATTATTGAATATTCAATTACCATAACCAATAATTAATGTCATGCCAAAACCCCATGGGGTTTTAGTCCACTAAGTGGGGTTACTAACTTCAAACACGAATATCTCTCAAACCGTGAAGAATTACGTGGCATGCCATATATCAACGGAAACATATCGACAAGTAACAAACCACCCTAAATATCCTTGACTCAGAATATAGTAATTTTTCAAGTCAAAATTCCCATTCAAGACCAGGGTATCTCGTGGTGCTGCTTGGGTTGACATCAATGACAACCATTAATCAACAATCTCCCCCTTTGGCATTGATGGCAACACAAGTACTCCCTGTGCGATCATGACACCTATTCCTACAACATTATCTCCCCCTTTGACATAAATGGTAAAGGGTAACCCCCCCTGAAACAAAACCATCCTACAGACCTGTACACACTTCCACTCCCCCTTTATTTTCCGAATAAGGAAAATCTAATGAGAACTTGGGAGAATCTCAAGATTCTATCGAAGATATTTGAATGCTTCACAAGGTAAAGGTTTAGTGAAGATATCAGCGATTTGTTCTTTTGTACTAACATATTCAAGTTTGATATTCTTTTCAGCGACTTGTTCTCTAACAAAAATGATATTTGATTAGAATGTGTTTTGGTTTTGAATGCATGACAAGATTATTGGAGATGCTGATGGCACTGGTGCTATCATAGAAGATGGGAATAGGCTCACTGTGTAATATCCAAAAACATGAAAAGACAGTAATACACAACACAATAGCTAGAAAATGCAACAATATGGAAATAAACTAAATACACCAAAAAAATAGACAAAATAACTGAGTCATTTTATTAATAAGGAGGTGAAAACACAAGTACAACGACGCTAAAAAATAACAACACTCAAGCCAACAAAGGTGGCTAGAGTGACGCTCAAGTCCTTTCAATGAAGGCACTGGGTAACTGCTAATCTGTTGGAGGATACACTGCATTTTCCTTGCTGAGAATGTCGAGACCTCAAATGTTGGCTGAAAAGGAATGTGTAGATCAGGATATTCTAGAACTTAGATGATGCTGCGATTTTAGATCTGGGTTCTATGATGAAAACCCAAAATAACCCAGAAAGGATTTCCAGATTGGCACACCTTGGAAAATCACCCTCCTAGGGCCTGCAATACAAACTGTTGGGAATGCAGATATATGGCATGAACTGAAGATAATATGGCTGCAATAATACACAATTAGCTCAATGCTTGAAGGGCCGATCCCTTCTCTAGATTCCCAAGCTAGAAGCTTGAGATCTAGCTCCTCCTTTCTCCTCTCAAGTTGTAGCTACAAACTGCACAATTACTGGACTGGACTGCACTGGCAAGGAGGCTAAAGATGTAGCCTGTTGCTAGGTGATGGAATATATATCACAGATGATGGAAATGATCTCTCCAAAGTGAGGGGATGATTCCTCATAGGATTCCAAGCTAAAATTCTTGGAACTTCCTTCCTCCACTAGATCTACTCTATTGGACTGCGCAATTCTTGGAGGAACTGCTGCTGCATGGAGGTGTATAATGATTTCCTGATGCCAGATGTCACAATTATTCCCCTGGAAGACTAAAATAGAAGAAAAAGGCGAAAGGATGAACCCTCCACCAGTTTCCTAGCTGAAATGTTAGAAACTACCTCCCTCCTCTCAAACCCTATTACAAGAATGCATAATTCCTGAAGTTGTATGTGCAGAAGAGAGGGGCTGAATGTGGCACCAATGTCGGATGATGAATAGATGCTCAAAGAAACCTTTATAAAGTAGGTACTCAAATTCCCCCGTGGATAAGGGTGGGATATCCGCTCGGAGACACCCATGTGCTAAACAACACTACAGACTTAGCTAAACAGTTGAAGCATGCAAAGAAATGTCAAACGGAAATACAATAACAAATTTCAGACTGATTTGCTTTTTTTCCCTCATCTTCCTTTTATGGTTGTGAGCCTTCGCTAGCCTTGGCCCACCTCATAACTGCGCTACACATGTGGCCACTAGTCTCCATGAAGACTGCGTTGTCTCCCCATGATCTCCATGATCTATGCAATTAATCTCCACTCCCTCCATCATGTGTTCATTTAATGTACCACTTTCTCCATCACTGCATCACGATTTATCTATGATCATACTTTTATTCCTCCAATATCTCCATCATCTCCCTCTTATCTCTCCATGATCTCCACTCTTTCTTCATTAATAAACTTCTCCACTACTCAATAATGCTGATATACTATATAACTAACCCACATTCACACAAAAAAGTGGATTTTATTCATCTATGGGGTTTATTGGTCCCTCCACCCTTTTATTTACTTAACTAATTAAGAAAATTAAGAACTCTAATATTTCAATTAACTGATGGAAAATTGGGAATATTACAGTCCTCCCTGCCAAAATTTTTCTTGTCCTCAAGCAACTGCAAAAGTGAGTGCTACAAAAATCCATATCCCTCCCAAGTGGCATCATCATATGGAATGTATTCCCATCTGCTCCAATGTGTTATGAATGCCCAACTCCATAGTCACCTCTCTAGAACGTCTAGAATGGCCTCTAACTGTGTAGGTAGATTCCTCTCTTCATCAATAGATCTCCAAGTGGCAACCATCTTCTATCCAAGAGCCTCTTCTCTGCATGAGATATATGAAATGAAGTGGTTCCTTCCCCAAGTGGAAAGTTCCAACTCATGAAATATCTCTCCAACCCATGCTACATGGAGTAGGATGTATCTCTCCATACTCCCATCATTGGCCCTGTTGGCTCTGATTTCTCCAAGAATAATCTCAACACCATGAAAAATAGGAAATAGAGACATATGGGTTGACATGTGAAATGTTAGACCATACTCTCCTAATAGAAGCCACTGCATCAATGCCTCTTGCTACCATATCATACCAAGTATGGTATCCATGCTCTCTCAAGAGAAGCCACTGCAACAATGCTTCTTGCTTCCACACCACCTCATCATCATACCAAGTATGGTGGCCATACTCTCCCAATAGAAGCTAATGCAGTAAGGCCTCCTGTTTCCATCCTACATCATCCTCTTGCAAGATATGGGATAATTTCAGCCCATATTCTCCCAAGAGCAACCAAAGAAACAACGACTCTTGTTACCACCTCACATCATCATAATGGAAATAATGGAGCAACAATATACTGATTAACATGTAAAATGTCACATCAGACCGCAATAACCAAGCTCCCTGCTGCCACATCATGTGAGTGTTATGCAGTGTACCAAACGATAACACATACATTGACATAGGATATGTCATGTGATGTCCAAAATCTATCAAGAGTAACCAGCACAACCATGCCTCCTGTTGCTGCATCACAGTAGTACTAAAAAACACATGGATTATACAAATGGGAAATGTCGGGTGGTAACCATACTCACCCAAGAGAAACTAGTGCAACCATGCTCCTGCTGCCCCGTGTCATAGATCTGCAAGTAGCCTTTCAACCACTTGCTCATCATCCTCACCCATCGATCCAACTGTGGGTGATGACTCCTATCATGCTCCAACTTAGTATCCACCCAATGGAGAATATCATCCTCCCCAATCTGATGACAATATTTGCACTCCATGATGTGTTGAAGTGCATCCTCCTTGAGGTCTCTCTATGAGAACCTCTCACAGATGGCCTGGTAGAACCTATGAGGTTCTAAATATGTTGTAGGAAAAAGCTTCCCTTTGAGCTGTGAGATGCTCATCAAGAAGGCTCTATCCTGATAATGGAAGATGTCATCCATCACAAGATGTCTATCATCTACCATCTTCCCATCCAATGCTTCATAAGTGAAGCAGTCATCAGAATTCTCCAAGAATAATTGGGCCCCCAAATCATCATTGCTCCTAAGTGACAATGTTGCTGATCTCCAGGATAGTGAATCTGATGTCTCATGGCCTTCCTCATACACAATACTAAACTCATAGTCTTGCATCGTACTAATCCACCATTGTTGCCTCTCCTGCAGTTGTTTCTCCTCCTCAGAATGATGTCAGAGACCATGGTGGTTGGTCTTTACCCGAAATATACTGTCAATAAAAAACTGCTAGAATTTTCCCAATACATGCATAATGGCCAATATCTCTTTGTGGTAAATAGAAAACAAACAATTCATGCGATAGTAATCTCCAACTCTCGAAAGCTATTTTATAGCTTCCCTGCAATAGGACTATGTTAATCCCATCCTCTGAAACTCCACACTCCAACACAAAGTGTTGTGTGCAACTAAACAATGTAAAACATGGATAGTTATACATATCCTCCTTGAACAAGTCAAGGGTCCTCTGCGTAGTGATAGTCTGCTGCTCCAAATCAGCAAGGTGCTCTAACCCTTGGTTGTGCAATTTCCCTAATGGCATGACCCCACAAATCTCAAGACGAGGTGCTGACATAATAGGGAATGGAAATTTTTGCAAACCTTGGATTAGCTAATACTTGGGAACATCTTGCAAAGCCAAAAGAGTTCCTCCAACCGCTGTAATGGCTTCTCCAACTGCTGATGATGGTGATGGGTGCTCCTCTACTGCTACACCAGCACTGGTATTTTCCTTCTCCTCCTCATGCATCTCTTGAATCATGCATGGGACTCCCAATGTCAAAGGTTCAAGACCATCTTGCAAAGATGCAAGTGCTCCTCCTGCAAGTACTTATGAAACTGTTGATGGTGGTAGTTGCTCCTCTTCCAGAGTGATAGTGCTGAAATATTCCCCTTGCTCCTCGTGTGATTTATCATCAATGTCGGGAAATGTCTCAATGGGAATTACCTCCCGTTTTCTTCTATCAAAATTCTTTATCAGCCTTTGAGTGAAGTCTGCATAAGCAACCACTCTTGCATGTTTCATATGGCTGAACAACCAATATTTTTCTCCACCCTCAAGGTGTAGCGCTGCAATCTCAACATCCTCTCTTTCTGCTACTGGGTGTGGCTGGAAGAAATCATCTAACTCCTTCATCCAAGCATTTACTGTGCTTGTGGATGAGCCATCAAATGTAGGCAAGAAGAATTTATTTTGTATGTGCCCTTTTCTTCTATTGTAGCTATGGTATCTTTGGATTTCTTTGATCTGGAAAAACTGTTGGAGAGTTAGATTCTCCTCGAATTCTCTTGATTGTGATTTGTACTTTGCAAGATAATCACTTAGAGTCTCATGATATATATATCCTCCATCTCCATGCCATTCATCTCCTTATGCAAGGAAAGTGGACATAGAAGAATGATGTGGAGTTCTTTGCATTTTTAGTTGTTTATGTTGCTGATAGGAAGTGCTTGGAACTTCCACATTCTGAAACCTTCTTGAGGTTTCTTTTTTCCTCACCCTTCTCATTTCTTTAACCTCCTTGGATATATCCTACATAGATCTGAAGAGAAGTGTGGAAAAACTTAATCCCTCCATCATTGTAGATCTCTACTTTTCACTTCTTCTTTTGATGTCATAAGATGTAGTGCCCACAAGCTGAGCCAAAGATCATGCTCTCATACGACTGTGATATCCAAAAATAGGAAAAGACATTAATACACAACACAATAGCTGGAAACTACAAAAATATGGAAATAAAATAAATCCACCACAAAAATAGACAGAATAGTTGAGTCATTTTATTAACAAGGAGGTGAAAACACAAGTACAACAGTGCTAAAAAATAGCACCACTCAAGTCGACAAAGGTGGCTAGAGTGACCCTCAAGTCCTCTCAATGAAGGCACTGCATAATTTTTTATCTACTGGAGGATATACTACGTTGTCCCTGCCAAAAATTTCGGGACTGCAACTGCGAGCTAAAAAATAATGTGTAGATCAGGCTATTTCGAAGCTCAAATAATGCCAAGATTTCAGATCTAGGCTCTATGATGATAACCCAGGATAACCCAGAAAGGATTTCTAGATTGGCACATCTTGGAAAATCACCCTCCTAGGGCCTTCCATACATAACTGCTAGGAATGCAGATATATGGCATGAAATGAAGATAATATGGCTGTAATGATACACAATTAACTCAATTCTTGAAGGTCTTATCCCTTCTCTATATTCCCAAGCTAGAAGCTTGAGATCTAGCTCCTATTTTCTCCTCTCAAGTTGCAGCTGCAAACTGCACAACTGTTGGACTAGACTACGCTGTCAAGGAGGTTGAAGCTATAGCCTACTTCTAGGTGATGGAATATAGCTCACAGATTATTGAAATAATATTTCCAAAGTGAAGGGATGATTCCTCACAGGATTCCAAGCTGAAATACTTGGAACTTCCTTCCTCCACTAGATCTACTCTACTGGACTGCACAATTCCTGGAGGAATTGTTGCTGTGTGGAGGTGTATAATGATGGCCTGATGTCGGATGTCACAATGATTCTCTTGGAAGACTTAAATATAAGCACAAGGTGAACGGATGAACCCTCCACCAGCTTCCTAGCTAAAATGATAGAAGCTACCTCCCTCCTCTCAAACCCTAAGACAAGAATGCGTAATTCCTCAAGTTGTATGTGTAGAAGAGATGGGTTGAATGTGGCACCAATTTCAGATGATGAATAGCTGCTCAAAGAAACCTTTCTAGAGTAGGCACTCGAAGTCCCCTGTGGATAAGGGAGGGATCTCTTCTCGGAGACATTCGTGTGCTAAAAAACACTGCAAACTTAGCTAAACAGTTGAAGCGTGAAAAGAAATTTCAAATGACCATACAATATCAAATTCTAGATTGATTTTCTTTGTTGACCTCATCTTCCTTTTATGGTTGTGAGCCTTCCCTAGCCTTGCTCCACCTCATAACTGTGCTACACATGTGGCCACTAGCCTCCATGAAGACTGTGTTGTCTCCCCATGATCTCCATGATCTATGCAATTAATCTCTACACCCTCCATCATTTGTGAATTTAATGCACCACTTCCTCCATCACCGCATCATTATTGCTATATGATCTTACTTTTATTCCTCCACTATCTCCATCATCTCCCTCATTATCTCTCCATGATATCCACTCTTCCTTCATTAATAAACTGCTCCATTAATACATAATGGTTATCTACTATCTAACTAACCCACATTCACACAAAAAAGTGGATTTTATTCATCTATGGTTGTTACACCAATTTTTGGTCATCTAACCTGTTACTATTAGATGGACCAAAGTACAACATGTAAGACCAATTTTACCTGAAGTAAAATTGCTTTCACTATGAAAAACAACTTAGTAATCCATAATTTATTAAGTTGTTTATTGTCTAAACAAGAAACCCCACAAGGAAATATTGAATAAATCCATATTTGTTTGATTTTCCTCAAGGAATAATTAGTTAAACAAAAATTTAATTAGTATTCTTGGTCATATTTAACCCAAAACAGGAAATTAATTAGATAAATCACTATTTATCTTATTATTTTCTAGGAATAATTATTTAAACATTATTTAAATAATATTCCTTGTTAAATTTGACTATATCATTTATAAATAATTGAATAAATCAATATTTATTTAATTATTACTCAACCACACTATTAAAATAATAAATAAATAATTTATTTATTTATTATTTACAAATAAAGAGATTTGACGAAATTCAAATTATTTTTCCCTCCAACAAATATAATAAAATATTCCATAAAAGTTGGATCTAGATTTGGTTACTAATATTTTAATTATGCACCAATATCTAGACTAACTCAATATTTTGTTATAAATAGAAGGGTTTTTCCATCCATTCACTACCTTTTGTTGCCTAAAGATCACTATGGATCTATACTTTTGGTCTGACTTTGATCCTCCATCATTGTCATATTTTGCTACCATTTTTCTTGTGAGCTCCCTTTGAGTTCCAATTTTTTTCTGGGTTTTCTACAACATCAAGAGAGAGAGATATTAGATCTGAAGTGCTAAGGACATACAAGAACCCATCCCATTGAGGGGGACTAGTAACATCTTTCTATGTTCCCTTCCCAGGTGTCATAAATACAAAAATTCTTTAAAAATATTCTTGTCTTGTCTATTGGATGCATGGAGCAATTCTTGTTTTTATTTACTGCTTAATGTCTTTAACATCATAGACCTAGATTTTGTAGCATTTGTCTTGGTCAACTAACTGCAGATATAAAGAAATTGGCAACCATATTTGATGTTAGGGTTGCTTGTTATGCACAGCTAAAGTGAGCTTTTTTCGTACGCTTGCGATTAGAATTCACACTAACAACTGGCGACTACATAAGGGTTTATAATTATGACCTCTGTCGTTTGTCAAATCCCTGCATGACCAGCTGCTTCAAACCCTAGGGTTTTTCTTCAGCTTCTTGTTTTGCTTTTCTTGATGTTGTTTTAAACCTTTAAAACCCTAAAACAATAAAAATTCTAACTTCCGTGTGTTTCCAGACCTATTGCGCACGTGACAGGCATCAACCGCAGTTGAGATGATTTTTTTTTTTTCTAGAACCTACTCCTGAGAGTGCCAGAAGTGCAGGTCACACTTTTTGGGCCAAAAACTGTGACCTAAACCTTCAGGATGCAGAAAAATGCCTCAAACCTGCGACCTCTGTAGAAATCAAGTCAGAAACTGTGACTTGTACTTTTTGCGGGATTTTTTCTGTGATTTTTCTAGGTTTGTCTGGGCTACTGTTCAGGGTTGTCTAACCTTTGTCTCCACCCGTTTTGGACCTGTAATTGCTCTGTTTTACTCATCGAAGTAGGAACTTAGACCCTTAGGGCTTCAATACGCTTCCACCTTTCCAAGAGGAGTTTAGCTGAAGCAAGTCGTTTGAGATTTCAGGGTGTTCAGCCATTTTTCAGATTTGATCCTGTACCTTTAGATCCATTTCATATTGGTTATTCATCCATCCAAAACAACTCTTTCAGTTTTGTTTGGGTCCTCCTCTAGGGTCCCCTCCGTTCCCCTTCAGGTTGTAGCCTTTCGCCACCTCATTTGCAACACTTTTCCCTCTAGTTTTTTGTTGTTTTTTGCACCTATTTCCAGCAGATATGACCTCTAGATCATTGTCCCTCTCGAATTTAGATCCATTGGCTAATTTTCTGTGTTTTGACTAGATTTTTTCCCATCCATAGAATATTTGATGGGAAGCCCGCCTCCTTGGGTTTAGATTGATGAATCTTTAATTGTTTATTTTCTGTTATATTCAGTTTACTTTATTGTTATTTGCAGATTTATTTACAGTTATACATCACATTTTTTTTTTCTCTACACACTTCTGGGTTTAAAAATTAAAATTAACACACTTAACATGCACACCCTAAGTGAAGAGAGCCTGGTTTACACTGCCATGCAAAGACTATAACATTGTAATCATTTGATACCACACCTCTCTGCCCTTGTTTCGACATTATAATCATTTGATCCTACACCTCCTTGCCCTTTTTGGTCTCTCTTCCTTTTGTGATCCGTGTTTGTTCTTCCATCATTGTGCCCCCAAGGAATTTATCCCGGAGACTTCTTGGCCTTCATCCTCAGTTTCCATTAGGAAGAATTACTCCTCTGTGTAGTGTTATAGGTCAATTTGGGCACCATTCCCAATGACCTAGTTAACTGGGCATCATCTCCAAGACCAATGATCAAGGGTCTATCATTCCCTATTATTTCAGTTGCTACATGCCCTAAGAAAAGAAACAAGACAAATCAAGCAAGACTTTCATCAAGCAAAGGTTTCCATGGTTTGAAGCTTATTATATAGCATATGAGAGCTCACCAACGCAGGCTATAAGGGGCCTAAGTGCATTGCATATGCAGGTAGCCCCATGCAAGGCTGCTCTGCAAAGCACTTCCCAACATTTATAGGTGTGTTGGTCACATTGGGAGCGAAATTCTCATTGTTCCAGAATCTCCACTTGGCCAGTGCCTTCTAGAAGAGTTCACATGTGTCAAGCTTTGGATCCAAGTGTCAATTTGACATCTACATGACTGGAAACATGTCTTTCCTATTATTGGAAAGTCATTGATTTCAAAACAACCTACAGTTAATCTATAAATTGAGCATAGATCTAAGTGCTTGAGAAGAAAGAATTTGAGTAGAGAAATGCTGGAGAATTTTCAATTGAGAGCTAGATTTGTGAAGCTGATGCTAGAGAGATTTATACTGTGATGAGGTTTGGGAACGTTGCTGAAAGGTTACTTCAAATTAGTCACTAGGTTGTAACCTCTCTTTCTATCATCAATAAAGAGTACTGCTTATTTTTCCCTATATGCATCTGTATTGGCTTTGATTTTCCATATTGCAAGATCTTGGTTGATGTATATGGTTTATGCTTTACTGATTTAGCTAACTAGCTTGAATAGATATCTATATTATTACATCTTCTGTTGTTTCGGTGTTCTTTCTTGCAAGAAGCATTTAGCCCATAAACCGCTTGAATTTGAAGCTGCAACGGAAGCAACAGAAGGAGTCATTTGGAAGCGACTGAACAAGTAAGCCTCCAATCCTCTCTGTGTATCTATTCTGAGTTAGGAAAAATAGTCATATAGTCTTTCACCTGTTGTTCTAGACTAGCACTTGTCTAGGGAAGCGTGATTTATCCGTAATTTACAATTCTGGCCCAACAAATTGGTAACTCCACTGGGGAGAGTTTCTCTTAGTTCTAGGTGTTTTAGCCTTTGATTTTCTTTATTTATCCATCCAGTAGTTGTTACACACAAATATTAAAAATTTTCAGAGCTTAATTTGAAAAGAAAATGAGTTAAATAATAGAAATTTTCTTTGTATACTATGCCCAACGCACCCTTAGACTGGACACAGTGCTTTACAGAGCACTGTCTCCCTTTGGAGACTGTGTTGACTCCTGAAAGTACCCAAATTCATTTGAATTTGCTTTGGAACTTGCTTAAGTTTTGTTTGCTACTGTGTTATGAAAAGTTTGATGCCAATTGACCGGTGAATCTATATGATTCTTCCCCCTTTGGTTGAAAATTTGTTCAATGTTTGTTTAAAAAAGTTTTTCTTTATCATTGACAAGTTGATTTCAAAGTACTTTTTATGGTCGCATTAAGAATCCTTTGCTTTCGAAATAGGAAATTTTCGTAAAGTCTTCATTTCCTTGATAGGAGAAATTGTTGTTGAAATCCTCGTTTTTCCTTCAAAATAAAATTTTTTGTTTGTATTCTTCGTTTCTTGAAAGTAAAGAGCATTTGAATTATTGATTTAGTGCACCAAGTTTCTTTTCTGCATTCATAACATTAAGGAAACTGAGAAGAAAAACTTGCATTTGCTTGTAGGATTGTGTGTGTTTTGCAAAAGGAACATTAGGAAATCTGCATTTTGTTTGTGCTCATTGATTTTGTTTTGTTCATTGATTTGTTTGCTCACAAATTATTTTCTCTCTTCCTTTAGTTGCTAGGTTCTTCATTGAAAAAGCTGAAAGTGAAAGTTTGTTTATCATTCTTAGCTTGCATTTTAGGAATTTCATACACATCATCACGGTGAACCTTTGAAAGTAAAATTGTTAAGCAAGGTCAACATAAAATTAATTTAAATTTACTTAACAATGCATTGGAACCATAACGATAACATTTAGAAGGTCTAGGCTAGAGACGTGTTTCGACATCGTAAAACACAGCAACTGTCGTTAACTTGTCTACGATACATTCCAAGTGTGATACCTCACTCCACACATGTAAGTATATCGTACCTCGTCCACATACTTTCAGGTATATCAGGCGGTGTTACAGTACGATAAGTATAAAGGGGTGCTCTCACTATGCGGTTTCACATCAGACAACGCTAATATGGACTTGGGCCTCCATGTACCTTCGGGTATATTTGGGAGGACAGATTTTAAGTTTTATCCATCCACAGTGAACTGAGTCAGATGCCTTGAAATTGTGATACACCGAACATAGCATTTGGGGAGATTACCTACCCGTACTTCTTGGTTCGCTAGGAGGTATTATGTAGTTCATAGTTTCTTGGTAAACCCTTTTGCCTAGCATTACCCTCTTTCTATTTATTTTTATTTTTTGTGAAAATAAATCAGTAATCATGGAAGAACAAAATCCTATCCCCCATCGTTCGCGTAGATTAGCTTTAAAACCACCTTTACCACAGGAAGTTACTTCTGGTAGGCGAAGGCGATCACGATCTGTCGAATAAAGTACAATCTATACCTCTGGAGAAACATAATATTTTAAACCAGAGTTAGCTCAAATTGTTTCCACACATCTTGGTTCGTCTACTATTGTCGAAACAAAGTCTTCACAGCTACCTGTGATCATGATCCATTCAATTGCTGAGACCATACCTCCTATACCCGACGTTGTTAAATAAAAAATTGATCCATATCCTATCTCTTCTTTGCCAGAACATCTGAATCCTAAAGTTGAACAATCAGAAGTTGTTCCTACCTTGGTCATCCCACAAATTTATTTAGCCATTGAAACTTCCATATCACACAATCAACCATCTGAAATATATTTTGGGCTTGACGGTGAAGTTCTTCCTCCTGATTTAATTGTGATTGAAGAAATCCCACAAGATGATACACCTTTAACTCCAACCCATTTTGGGGGGGACCTTTACCTGTACCAGTCTTTTCCTCAATCATTTCCATCTGCTTTTGTTGATCCTATTGCCATTCAATCTCTCGTCAATTTTTGAGGGTATACATTTGGCCACACAACCATATTTGAACCAACATATTCGGTTGGGTCTGTTGTTCCAATTACGTTAGATCATACCCTCGATACTCCGTTTATGTTTACAACCTCACCAAAGTCATATTTGCATGGTGGCCCTTCGGTCCCAACAGGTTACAAATCATTGTCTGGCACTTTCTATGGTGCATCTTCACGATCATGGTCTTTGCCAATGTCATCATCTGGTGTTTTAACTGATAGTCCTATAGTTAGTACTGAACGACTTGATTAATTACATACATCATCAAGGAAATATCAAGTCGGTCCTTTTGGGTCAATTCCTTTAAGTACCATATCAACTAGACTCCCAACATTTGGAGAAAATTATTTTCTGCCTTATTATCATCCTTATGCTGGGGGGGAACCTTTGGTCACCCAATATGACAATACTCCATCACATTTTGGTCAAAATAATGTTGACTTGAATGTTTGTCATTGGCAGCCCACTCTGCCTATCCAACCACAAACAGTTGTACACTTGTATCAACATGTTCAACCTGTTACACCCACTTCATTACCACTTGTTAATACATCTATACCCATGTTATAGAATCAAAATATTGTACATCAACCTTATTAGGTGGGTTCTTTGACTCAATATCATCAAATTTTGGGTCCACATACTCAAAATCCTTTGGTTAATTTACAACAACCTGTATCAGGAATCATTTATTCACAAGTTGGTGTACCATTTTATGGGATGTCACAAACGCAACCTGGTTATACATAACAACCGAATCCAAATTATACTAATCTGGGTTATAACATTGGTGGACAGACCCCTTGGCAACCACAAGCGCAAATGCCTCAAACTTCATTTCAACCAGTATTATATCCAGGTTTTGGTTAACATAATTCTCAAGCGTTTACTATGCAAAATAGCCCCTATCTGGGTTACCAACAGCAAATTCCATATGCTGGTGCTCAAAGGCATGTTTCCCAAGCAATTCCATCTTACCCTGGCTATTCTCAACCTGACCTTAATCGACAATTTCCTTTTGTTGCAACCTTAAAATTACCAGATTTAAACCGGTTAACCAATGATCCTATAAATTATGCTCCTTGGTGGCTGGTGATACCTCATAAATTACCCTCTGATATTCTTAAATTTAGTGGAAACCCTGGAGAAGATCCATCAAATCATGTCATGACTTATCATTTATGGTGTTCATCAAATTCCCTGAATGATTATTTTGTTCAACTACGTCTTTTCCAGCGTACGCTCACAGGTCCGGCTGCTAAATGGTACATTGAGTTACCTAGAGCTTCTTTCGACAATTTCACTGCTTTATCTACTATCTTTTTGACCCATTTCCAGTTACCGATCAGATACAAAACTGAAATGTAACTCTTTACCAACTTCAAACAAACTAATTCTACTCACATTTTTGATCATATTCATGAGTTGCATCGCTGTCGACAAATGGTTAAGATATTTGTTTCCGTTTAGCTCCTTGCTGAATGGTTCATTAAGTCTCTGTTACCATCTATAACTGAGGATGTGGCTAAGGGTGGCGTCATCACAAAAGAGCAAGTTATCGCTCGTGCCCAATATTTAGAATTGATTTACGCTCATTCTTGCATGCTCTATGAAAATATTCCTAAAGCGCTGCGATCTAATTTTGATGTTCCTCATTGAATAAAGGACTCTCATGCTGGAGACGGCTTGATAGGCACTGCAAACACACACCATGCTACTGCATCTGATCCTGCTCCTACTTCCGAAATTAATGCTGTGTCATTTGACAAAGGAAAAGGTGAGAAGCAACCAGGAGGTAAGAAAAAGGGGAAATCAAAGAAAAAGAAAACTTCTAACCCGCAGGAAATATCATTTGATCAATCGTCTGGACCATGGAAACCTCGTTATCCATGCATAATCTGCAATGAGGAACAATTTTTTAGGGATTTTCCTCACCGTGTTGAAGTGTCAAAAATCATCAAGACTTCCCATGCATCAACTGTGTTGACAGACCGATTCCCAAATCTAGACACTAATTTGGTTGCTACGGATCTAACTCCTAGTTCCCAAGTGTTAATGTTATCCACCAAAAAACCTTCACAAGATATTTTGGTGTCGACACAAAATAAATACTATGGTAGTCTGGCCACTAATCAACCTACTACCTCAACAATGAATCCATCTAATGAATCAGTACCACCTACTATTATTCCTGAATTGACAATTAATCCATCGAAGGGAGTAATTCATAAATCGACATATAATCCTCAAGCAAGAGCTGCAAAACATTATAATATAGTTGAATATTTGGCTCAATCCCCTTCAGCTATGTCTGCTCTTGAAGTATTACAAAATTATCCCTCCCAGAAGCAGGCTTTATTGTTAGCCATTGGTGGAATTGATCCGACTGAGTCTAATATTTTCGTCTTTAATCATACAGGCTATGTATCGCAATTACCAGTAGAATTGGCATTCTCCATGCAAGTAAATGTTCTCAATAACCTTGTTCATCACATTATTATTGATGAGGGAGCATCTACGTGCATTATGTCTCTAAAATATTGGAAATCACTTGGCTCGCCGCGATTATCACAATCATCAACGACGTTGAAGGCTTTTGATGGAAGAACATATAAACCTTGTGGTATTATTAATAACCTGCATGTTGAATTAGGGGGAAAAATAGTAAATATTGATGTCGAGGTTGTTGATGGACCCCTTGAATATAATATTTTACTTGGAAGACCATGGGTATATGCAATGACCACCATTGTTTCTACATACTTTAGAATGATTTCCTTTCCACATAAAGGTACAATCATAATCATTAATCAATTATCTTTTTTTACCTCCACTTCACAGGTAACTGGAAGCGTTCTGTTTTTTCACTTACCCCAACTAGAACTTCAGAACATTGGTATAGGACTCTTAAAGGATTCCACTCTTATGGGAACCTTTGCATTACCGCCGCCCATGACGTCGGCAGAAATTGCAAGCATAGAGACCTACTGCATGATCTCTTTCACTCTATCTGGCTTAAGGGAGAGTACAGGTGATTCTGATATTTCTACGTTGGATGATGTTTTACCGCCTAGCCCTATTGAGATGGCATAACAATCAATCTATTTGTCTTGGGCGGCAAATCTGAAATCAACATCGCCGAGTGTTTGGGTTGATCGTTCATTAGATTTTGGTACTCCATCTGATCTGTTTTCCTCAAATTTTTTGACAGATGAAAATATTTTGGAAGCTATGATGTCAGAAGGAGAACCATGGGAAGATTATCTTCATCGTTCCCATCTTCCTTATTATGAAGAAAAAAATCTTAGTGAACTATATCACCCATCCATCAATAATTTCTTTTCAAATTATTTACCGATTAATGCAATCAACTCTGAGCGAAATTTATCAATATCGAAGAAATGATTTCTATTGATAATTCGACCAAAACTGGCGTTGTAGAAAATATTCATGTCGGTGTATCTTGTTCTCCATCAGAACTTGATTCATATCATTCTCTTTTTCGTGAATTTCGTGACATATTCGCTTGATATTACGAGGAAATGCCAAACATAGATACTAGTATAGTTGAACACACTATTAATATGTATCCTGATGTCAAACCAGTGCGCCAACAGCTTCGTCCTGTTCATCCAAAGAAAGCCGTTGCCATCAAAGCAGAAGTTGAAAAACTTTTTCCTGCTGTTTTCATTTACCGTGTTCTGCTAACTGAGTGGGTTTCCAATATCGTTCCTATTATGAAAAAACAAGGAACCATTAGAGTGTGCATCGATTATTGGGATCTTAATCATGCTTGTCCAAAAGAAAACTATCTTAATCCCTTTATCGACCAGATTATTGACGATTGTGCTGGATGCGAAATATTTTCATTCATGGATGGATTTTACGGCTACAATCAAATCAATATCCGCCCATATGACCAACATAAGACAACATTCATTTGTCCCTGGGGCACATTTGCATATAGGAAACTACCATTGGGTTTAAAGAACGATGTGGAAACTTTTCAGAGAGAAATGGATTATGCTTTCAATGACATCAAGCAAATTGTTGAACCATATCTAAATGATTTACCAGCGCATTCAAGAAATCAGACTGATCACCCAATGCATTTGAGAGCCATTTTCTTATGCTTCCGACACTACAAGATACACCTCAATCCACATAAATTTGTGTTTTGTGTTGGTTCTGGTCGATTTCTCAGATTCATAGTCTCAAAATAAGGAATTTGAATAGACCCCCTAAATGTTTAGGCCATTCTTGATTTGCCTGCACCATCAAAATTACTTTAGATACAGAAACTTCAAGGAAAGGCTAACTTCCTGAGAAGGTTCATTCCAAACTACGCCGAAATGGCTAAAGGATTTACTTGATTATTGAAAAAGGGGGTTCCCTTCCATTGGGACCAAGTTGTGCAAGATTATTTTGATGTTGTCAAGGACCATCTTGTCTGAGCGTCATTAATGTATCCTCCTAATTATCAAAATGATTATTTCCTATATATCGTCGCGGATGAAACGACCATTGCTATGGTTTTTGTCCAAGTAGAAGAAGGAATTGAATATCCAATCTATTATTTGAGTCGTAATCTCAATGATACAGAAGTTAAGTATATGGAAAGATTGTGATGCAGAATAATAGATGAGTTATTCTCCGAGATTATCCTGATTACACACTATTTGAGCTTCATGCATAATACATAACCTCTTCTACCATTGATCATCAATTTGCGGAATTAAAAACAATCACATGCGCACATTGAAACATTAATCAATCACACATATAAACACAGTATGTAATGGGGAAAGCTTACCGCTGAAAACCCCCAACTATCTGTATATTATAATGATAGAGAACATGTAACAATACATAGCACAAACTCCTCACAAGCTCTCGGCACTATCTCCAATTGTTACACACTAACTAGCTCAGATATGAACAAGTCACAAGTTCAAATCTCCTCCACCTGTTAGCCTGCCTCTACTGCGCAATCCAAGATGGTTAATTGTGAGATCCAAGTTTGAATCCCCTTGGCTTGTACTGCGCAATCCTCATTGGCAATCTCAATCAATGTGTGTGCAAATCTCATGCACAGCTATAGTCACAACTGATAGTAGACTCACCCTTTCACCCACCTCTAACACTGGTCTCCACTGAACTGTCCATGCATTGCAGTTAACTGATGTATTCTTTAGTTGATTTGTGAGTTAATAATTAGTGAATTAATTAATAATTAATTCACACCACTCATCACTAGTGTATTTATCAGTTAGACTAAATACAACTAGTTCAACTAAGTTAAACCGAACACAACTCCATCAACTGTCTCACCAACTCCACCAAACTCTGCCACATGAGTTCTAACTGAAGTCAACCATGCAATAGCTCAACTAAACCATAGGAATAGCATAATTCCTTCTGTCAGTTGCATGTGCCATAGTAGCTCGGGCGAAGTCTTTGCAGAGGAACAAGACTATTTATGGTAAATATTAAGAGCTAATAATATTCAACGATCTATTTTAGTGACGGAGTCTAGCTGGACTCCCTTGATATGTCTAAAAATAGAGGTCCATCTATTTTACCAACTTGACCAACCATCCATAAATAGCATCCTGCAACTCATAGACCATGATCCATATGTCTAAAAATAGACATAGTCTAAAAATAGACTTTGCGCCAAAAATAGCCTGCGGGCCCACTTAGTGAAGGTGACTTCTTTTCACTAAGCTCCATCATCTTGTTGCATTCTCCAACAAAGATTGCCTAAGAGCTTCAATGGTACATCTAAATATTTCGCCATTATATCCTTCTCCTAAAAACAACAATAGTTTCAGATTGCAACCCCATGACTTATATCTCATCACGTTAATTTATGGGGGGAAAATATTCAAAATGGATTGTCATTTTGCAGGAATTTGATTTGGAATTCATCAAATCCAAGTCAAATAAGTCCTTAGTTTTTGCTGAGCTTCTTTGTGACCTTCCCTCTGATAGTACTGCTACTAAGTCAGAACCATCTATTCTAGACAAGTCTCTGTTTCTGATCGGATCATCTGATCCTTGTTATGGGTATTTCATCATTTATCTCCAAACCCAAAATTTTCGACCTAATACCTCTTGCTCTAATCAGCGACGTATTCGATACCAAGCCAAAGATTATCTGATCATCGGCGATACACTTTATCACCGTGGTTTCGATACCATTTTAAGGAGGTGCCTCATTCATGAGGAGGCTGAAAAAGTATTAAATTATTGTCATGTTGGGGCTTGTGGTGGAAACTTATCTGGATATGCTACCTCGCTGTCAGAAGTTGTCATGCATGCCAAATTTTTTATTGTAAAATCCGCAAACCAAAAATGCCAATGCATCTTGTTGTCTCTGCTGGGCCATTTATGTAATGGGGTATTGACTTCATGACCTGTAACCCTCCTTCATATGGGGGGCATGGTTATATTATTGTTGCAGTCGACTATTTTACCAAATGGGCCGAATTTATGCCTACATTCAACAACACAAGATAGACAGCTGCATTGTTTTTCTACAACCACGTTATTGCATGGTTTGGGGTCCCACAGGTTATAGTTACGGATCATGGGAAGCATTTTCACAACCATATGATGTCTAAATTTACTACCAAGTTAGGATTGTAACATGATAATTCTACTCCTTACTATGCACAATCAAATGGACAAGTTGAGGCTATTAACAAAATTATTAAACGAATGCTTCAATGAATGATAGGAGTCCGTAAAAGGAACTGGCACTTGATCTTGTACTCCACTTTATGGGCGTATCAAACCTCAGTGAGAAACGCAACCATATTTACTCCTTTTCAATTGGTGTATGGTTTGGAAGTTATCTTACCAATCCAATGTGAAATATCATCGTTAAAACTTGCAATAGACTTGTTACCTGACACCTTAGAAGAAGAAGCGCATCTCCTTAACCTCATCCATCTAGATGAAATGCGTCGTGAAGCCCAATTGGCCAACGAAGTGCATAAGAGACGTATGAAGGCACAATACAACAAAATTTTCCAGCCTCGCATCTACTCAGAGGGTGACTTGGTCCTTCTTTACGATCAAGAAGTTGATGTAATAGGTACATGGAAATTCGAGCCATTGTGGCATGGCCCCTATATTGTCAAAAGAGTTCTTGCTAAGGGTGCCTACGATTTAGTTGATTACGATGGAATTCCATTGGCACAGCCTAGAAATGGGTTGTATTTGAAACGTTACTATGCTTAATCATGAGCGTAGTAATTTTTTGTATTATATTGTTTATATGTTGTTGATTTGAATTCACTATCTTAATTTGTTTTTAGAGTTTTCTTGACGTTATTAATCCACTTTACATTTTATGGCAGATTTCTGAATCTTCGGAACCATTTGTTGGATATGCTGATGGTGCTAGTCATAGTACACAGAATCTATCCTCTGCAGCGTGGGCCATTTTCACTCTGAACGGCGAGTTAGTGAGTTTTCAAGGGATTTGTATTGGTAGATCAATGAACAATATCGTTGAGTATAGCACGTTGATTGAACTTCTCTCTGATGCCATTTCATTTAGTATAAACCACATATCATAAGGTTAGACTCACAACTTGTGGTATTACAACTTACTAGTGTGTATACTATTAGAAATCCAACACTTCTTAGATTGTTCCTAAGAGTTCGACTTTTGGAAATACATTTTGATTTCATTCAATAACAACACATTTCCAGAAATTTGAACACCTTAACTAATTCATTAGCTAATCAAGTTTTAGACAGACATTTGTGACATAGGTAAAGTAAACATTCACATCATTGAATAGGATTATGCATTAAACATAGGAAAAACTCTAAAATCATATAGATAGATAGTTATCGGTTTTTTACAAAATTTGTGCCCAAGACATATTGGTCATCTAACCTCAAAATGTATGCAAAATTTCACAAGTAAAATAGTGGTGCTCATAGTAACATGCTATAGATCTAGCAATCCTACCGAGCAACCGCATCCAACGCTTAGGAACCCCAATAGTGTGCTGCTGCAGTCGCATGGGAAGCTCTTCTATCCAGCAATCCAGAATCCTGAAGGTCAACGCCTCTATGTGCTGCTGAAGCTCAGCCAGAGTCTCAGCCATGTAAAGGTCCCGAAGGACTGCTCTCCCGACAGCCCTCTCTGCTGGCGCATCTGCTTCGCATTCTAGTTCCTCTACTGGTTGAACATGACTAATATCTGCATTACATCAAACATTTAGTTTAGTCTTGGAAAGAAATAAAAACACAAAAGCATTGTATAAACCTTAGAAAAATAAAAAAACATGATCAAATCATTCTTACCTATTGCACCCCACTGAGCGCCTTCTGGTAATACTAAATTTGGATCTCCTTGGAAGTCGATGCCTGCGTATGTATACTCATCGATGGCGACGATCTGTCGCTAGAACCAGACAAAGAATGCAGTAGAGAACACAACGGTCGATTGGCATGCATGCTGACCCATGAGTTATACCCATCTCTGCATTCGAGGATCTCTAGGACTAGATATATCCAATGTTACATGTTGTGGTTGCATCAATTGAATACGTTCCAAAGCGAAGGAGATAAGGATTGAACCATAACTGAAAATTTTCTTCCTTCCTCCCTTTGATTTATTCAGTTGTTCCTTTATCTGATATAGAATAGCTTTAGACCAGTTGAAGACTGTTGGCTCTAAGCACTCTAACGCATACTGCATATAAGATATGTTCGCTACATGTAGTGTAACAGTGCTATCAAGTTTAGCGATCCTGAAGAGAATGGTTCTCAAAGGAAAATCCCTAACATCTCGGATGTTTATTTTTCCATATTTGCTAGGTTCTGCCCCTGGATAGAAATACTGCATAACATAATCCATCACTGTCTCTCCTCCAATGGTAGACCCTGTGAGAGAAATGGGCAAACCTCTCCTCGAAAAACCTGTGAGAAAATACGTGTCCCCAACTGTTATGGGAACCACTTTGTTTTTAATGTGAAATGCCCCTATCGCCAGATCCCATGCTCAAACTAAGAACTCCAAGAGTTCTATTTGTTGCCTCATTCCTGACAATTTGAAGTACTTAATTAGTCCACAATATCTTAGGGCTCTTATAGTACCTAGATCATTTAAGGCAATCATATCTTATTCTTCATGTTCTCTTTCCCTCCATGTAATCGTCATTATAATCCGATGGAAACCTGAAATACAACCATAAGATCCATTAGATTCCATTCATTGCAAAAAACTAGGCAAATTTTGGGCACAACTTGAAAATAAAAAACTTGAACTGCGCCCAACACACTCCCTGGGCTGAGAAAGTGCATTGCACATGCATTTACCCTTTACTGTATCTGCTTTGCAATGCAGGTTTCGACATTCAGGGGTGCGTTACTCTCATTTTGGGTAGAATTTACCCTAGGGGCCTCAAAACCCTAAAAATTTGCAAAGAATGGAAATGAAATGAATACCAAAGGGAAGAGGAGGTTCATGGTACTAACCTGGATCAAATGGTGATGAAATCCATCCACTGAAATGACCGCAATCAACGACTGAAGTTCGGAGGCAAAATCAGGTTCAGAGCTCCAAAATGAAAATGGTAACTATGGAATGGTAAAGATGAATAGTGAAACTACTTTAAATAGTCATTTAATTATTTGCAAGTTAAATTTATTGCTATGATTATAGTTTTATTATGTTTTTATCATGAAACATGTATTTTTAATCCATTTGATGTTGTTCTGAACAGGAAATACAACTGATGAATAGATTAGTCGTGCAGATTTATTCAAAGAATGAATTGACCACAAAGCATACTTTTTCTCCTTATTTTTCGAGCTTTGTTAAAAATGAAAAAGGATTTGAAGCGCACTTTTATCTCTTTTTCGAGCTTCAATAATAGTGAAAAAGGAACCCTTGGAGTCTTCTTTCAGCTCTTTTCATACTCTGATAATGTGAAAATATTGCCGAACACTTGTCTTTTCGAGCTCGTTAAAGTAAATGAATTGATATCTACTCAGTATAAGTTTAACCCTTTTCCGGACTGAGATAGATTATTTAAGAAAAAGGAATACCTTGGTTAAACATGACCAAAGAGGTTCTCTCAGAGATTATTTAACACTTTTTTGGATCTGAGTG
The DNA here is from genome assembly GCA_034641835.2 of Pinus albicaulis. Lineage (NCBI taxonomy): Eukaryota > Viridiplantae > Streptophyta > Pinopsida > Pinales > Pinaceae > Pinus > Pinus albicaulis. The sequence goes on from CM076582.1 coordinate 1,093,829,773, forward strand.
ACAAATTTACAAAAAATTACTTATGGAGTTGTCTTTCGTCCTATTTTTTCAGACTCTCTAAATATGAAAAAGGACCGGGCTATCACTGTCGTTAAGCTCGTTAAAACATAAAATAGCGACAGGCTTGTTGATCATGGCAAGAATTGAGTTTCATTCATCGCTAGACTCGTTAAATTATTAAATAGCGATACATTATTCACCCGAAGGGTTGAATTATAGATCAAGCAAATGTTATCCTCCTCAAGCTTGTTAAAAAAAATAAAGAGGTACTGGTCAACAAATGACCGGGGAAAATTTGGGAAAAGTGAGCAAAGTTTCTTTTTGGTAGCAAGTCGCTCTTGAACATGACACTTCTTTCACTCCATGTCCATGACTGTTTGGGTTGGGTAATCATCTTAATGGTTCATTCACACCTATGGTTCATCATAGCTTCACTTCGATTTTGGGTCAATGCTGCCAAATCATCATAGTGTCGCCGATATGTTCAAATGAAGTCATCCAGTGATTAAAAACTCATCCTTCTGCAATACTCATAAACCTTCATTTTCATGACCGTCATCCCTGAAAATTGCTATATCAAGTCATACCATTGTCTCTGAAATCAGTAACTCCTATTTTACAATAAGGTGACTTCTTTTCGACAAAAAATCAATATCCAGGAAGTTCACTTAGAAACATCAAATTCTAGTACCATGAGGCTTGTTGCAGCATCGAAAAGATCCTCACTTCCATACTTTTGACTGAAAGATTTTGTTTGGCATTCGAAATCAAATCATCTATTCATGCCTTAAGAAATGTACTGCAGTACCTTGAGGGCCATTGACATTAATGGTGGTTCTCTCGCGTTTGTTAATAACTCACATCATTTGTTGGTAATCAAACAATGTCTTTCCATGTTTGACTACAAATCATATATTCGCATGGATATACTTGTACCCGAATGATCGAGTGAAGAGATAAGAAGACCCTGGATCTAGTTTCATCCATCCAAGCTTCGATTTCAGGATAGTTGTATACATCATCTTTACGGTGACCTTACATATATATTTTCATCCAAACATGGGCCTATATCTGTAGGCATGTCTGCATCTGGGCAACATTCCAATGAAGACGACTTTCTGAATTATGTACATGTTATTATATTGTTTTATGTGCTGAACATGGGAATTCCTACCCTCAGCAATTATGATCAAAAGAGGATATATCATGATGTAATGTATTGTAACATTGATGCAGGTGACCACACTGCCTTGTTTCCAGACTCATCACAGTGTAAAGCATCTCAATCAAATGTTCTTATTATTTGGATCTCATGCTTTAGGGGGAAATTGTTATAGGTCAATTTGGGCACCATTACCAATGACCTGGTTAACAGGGAATCATCTCCAGGGCCAATGATCAAGGGTCTATCATTCCCTATTATTTCAGTTGCTACATGCCCTAAGACAAGAGAGAAGACAAATCAAGCAAGACTTTCATCAAGAAAAGGTTTCCATGGTTTGAATCTTATTATATAGCATATGAGAGCTCACCAACACAGGCTCTAAGGGGCCTAATTGCATTTCATATGCAGGTAGCCCCATGAAAGGCTACTCTGCAAAGCACTTCCCGACATTCATAGGTGCGTTGGTCACATTGGGAGCGAAATTCTCATTGTTCTGGAATCTCCACTTGGCCAGTGCCTTCTAGAAGAGTTCACATGTGTCAAGCTTCGGATCCAAGTGTCCATTTTCCATCTACATGACTGGAAACATGTCTTGCATATTATTGGAAAGTCATTGATTAAAAAACAACCTACAGTTCATCTATAAATTGAGCACAAATCTAAGTGCTTGAGAAGGAAGAATTTGAGTAGAGAAATGTTGGAGAATTTTCAATTGAGAGCTAGATTTGTGAAGATGCTGCTGGAGAGATTTATACTATGATGATGTTTGGGAACATTGCTGGAAGGTCACTTCAAATCAGTAACTAGGTTGTAACCTCTCTTTCTATCATCAATAAAGAGTACTGCTTATTTTTCCCTATATGCATCTGTATTGGTTTTGATTTTCCATACTGCAAGATCTTGGTTGATGTATATGGTTTATGCTTTATTGATTTAGCTAACTAGCTTGAATAGATATCTATATTATTGCATATTCTCTTGTTTCAGTGTTCTTTCTTGTAGGAAGAATTCAGCCCATAAACCGCTTGAATTTGAAGTTGCAACGGATGCGACAAAAGGAGTCATTTGGAAGCGACTGAACAAGTAAGCCTCCAATCCTCTCTATGTATCTATTCTAAGTTAAGAAAAATAGTCGTACAATATTTCACCTATTTTTCTAGACTAGCACCTGTCTAAGGAAGCGTGATTTATCCGTAATTCACAATTCTGGCCCAACACGTAGGATTCACGTTATTTCTCCATCGAGTTCCCATTCCGACTCCACTTCTGGTTCACTGGGTGCCCCTTCCAGTTATATCCTCTGTTCTCCTCCTGTCACCTTCACCATGTCTGGTTCAGGACCTAACGCTGGTGGTATCCCCAGCCCTAATGCTTGGAACACTACTAGTGGGACCACAACAGGAACTATCTCGGCTGCTCCCTTCCTCCCTTATATGGTAGGTCTCAATCTTCCCGATTTTAACTATTTGATCAATGAACCCATACACCATGATTCTGTTTGGCCTACTGTGCCAACCAAGCTCCCTTCCGACATCCCCAAGTTTGAAGGTCTTGCTGGAGAAGATCCTACAAACCATGTTAGATCTTTCCACATTAGGTGTTTGTCTAACTCCATCATCGATGACTCTGTTTGTCTTTAGTTGTTGCAACATATGTTTACTAGAGAAGCTTCTAAGTGGTATGTTGACCAGGCCTCCTCCTCTCATACTACTTTTGTGACTCTTACTTGGGCTTTTCTATATTACTTCCAGCTTCCCCTTTGTCATGACACTAGTACCGAACTTTTGACCTCTTTCCATCAATCGTCTGTGACCCACCTATCTGATCATGTCCAAGAATAGCAGAGAAGAAAGAGCCTATGTCCAACCCCTACCTTCGAAGACCGTGTCTGCATGGAATGGTTTCTCAGATCCATTTTTCCTGCTATAGGCAAAGATGTCGCATCTCATTTTCCTTAGACTGAAGAAGCTGCTCTCCAGATTGCGTTAAAATATGACCTGATCTACGCACAGTCTGGTTATGTTTATACCATCTTACCTGATCTCCCTAGACCCGATGGTGCCAATGCACTGGGGGCATCCCATGTCACCGATGGTATCGTTGGAGCCCTTTCTCATCCGTACACTCATCCTCCCATGGATTATGGTTTCCCTCAGGGAGGGACCAACTCCTCCAACACTTTTCCCCCTCCTGGTAGCATGTATCCAGGATACGACATGCCTTCTCCTTTTGACCAACCTCTTTACCACAATGTTTCCCAACCTCCTTATTATCCATATGTACAGCAGGGCGCGACTAATCCTCCTACTTCCAAAAAGAAGAGGAAAGGTACCCAAAATCAATCCGCCCCAGGTAATCTAGGACCTAATCCCCAAGGGAATGCACCTAACACTGCTAACCAGCAACAAGGCACTCAACCCAAGTAGGACAGAACTGTTCACACGAACAAACCTTGTTCTTGTTGCCATGTATATGGTCACTACACCCACGATTGTCCTCTTTTACCTCAGATGTGTCAGATGTGGGAAGCTTAAGCAACATCCTGAGGACAATAAGCCTCCCCTTTGGTTCCTCCTAACACTGCACCTATCCAACCCACTGTGTTTACCAATACTTCCCCCCAGCAAGGATTCGTGGCTACCCAACCACCTGAAGGTCAGGCGGCCACTCAACCTCCTCCACCTGGTACCACTGATTACCAGATTCTCATGATGAACTCTGACCAACCCATTACCTTTGACCTCAACCTTCAGACTCGGTCCCGTCAGTACAACAAGCCTCCCACTACGTCTACCCCCAAGTCCCCTTCTTTAGGTTCCACAGAGCCTCTTTCGACAACCAATGGTCCTTTACAGATCCCTCAGCCTATGGAAGAGGTTCATACCAAGATCCCCAAGGGACCATTATGCCGAAACATTACTTTTGGTAAAGCTTCCCATTCGTATAGTATAGTAGATGATTTGGCACAATCTCCTACTGCCATCTTAATGCTGGAACTCCTCCAGTCGTGCCCTTCACAACGAAAAGCTCTACTAACTGCCATGGGTGTTGTGGATCCTTCATATGATTGTTTGATCATCTTTGATGTTGACTGGTTGGAACATCCTCCCCTTCCTGCTTCTGTCACCTTCCAAATCCTTGTCAAGATCCGTAATGCCAACGTCTCCCATTGTATCATTGATGAGGGGGCATCCACCAGTGTGATGTCTGCTTCGGTTTGGAAGAAACTCGGATCTCCTGATTTGACCCCTTCCACTATCACCCTCCGAGCGTGGGATGGCCACTCTTCCCAGCCCATAGGCCTATTCCGCAATTGTCCTATTACTCTTGCGGGCAAGACTATTTGTGTTGAAGTAGAAGTAATGGATACCCCCTTATATTACAACATTCTATTGGGTTGTAGCTACACTTATGTGATGTCTGCTATCCCATCTCTGCTACACCGTAAGATATGATTTCCTCATAATGGAAAGATAGTCACCATCGACCAGTTGACATATTACGAACCGAAGTCTCAGACCTCCCCTGAGTCCATCATCTCTTCGGTGGCCAATAAACAGACAGTCAAACCTTTGACCAGTGTTTCACCCAAAGTCTACAAATACTCCTCTTAGCTTGGTTCATTCCCTGGTATTTCTCCACCTATCTCTAATCCTAGCTTGTTGAGCGTTTGCATGTTGTAATCGTCCTAGTCCGACCTCAAGCGAACTAGTTCGACTAGCTAGCAGCCCCGTCCTCCGCAACCTACTCCTAGCACCTCGACTTAGCCTTCAGGACCCCTCCTCAAGGCCCCTCATTTGCAGCTGGTATCCATGAGCCTCTCTACTCTCCCAATATAGTTCCTCTTGGCCTTAACCATCTCGGATCTGTCCCACCTGGGCATTACCCCTCCAGTCAGATACCATTCCTAGCTCCCCCTCCTAGAGTATTTTTGATACTTTTTATGGATACCTTATCCCTTCCTAACCTAACCCTGGGGATTCCAGTTTGGTACATTAATCCCCCAACCGTTATCCTGCCTGGTCAGCCCAAACCTTACCTTGCTTTTACCCCAGTTCAATCGGTCCCCATGACCCCTCCCTTTGCTACAGTGCCTCAGCCACCTCAACAGGAACCTCCTCCTGTTACGACATCTTCAGGTGAAGGGTGAAAAGCTTGCAAGAAGGCACCTAGAGACAAGGCCACCCCAACAAAACCTGCTCCTCCTTAGCCTCCAAAGCGTACTACCCAGTGTGCTTTGTGTGATGTTATCAGTCATGCCACCCATAACTATCCTAAATTGCCTCGCCTCAAGCCCATGGTCAATGAAACGTTTCCAAAGTCTGATATCCCTGAGGTCTATGTCACTAAACTCGATTCAGTCCAGAAACTCAAATATTTGTGTACAAATCATCCTTGTGATTTGTGTGATTTCCATGGCCACTATACTCACCTCTGTTCCCACCTTGAAGAGTACCACTCCTCTTTGGAAACGGTCTGCCAATTCGAGGCCAAGCACAACAAGTTCACCTCTCCCTTGTTTGCGAGTTCTAGTTTAATATAACTAGAGGACCTGCTTGCTCCCATTGACATTCCCCCTCCCGATGTCGAGATGATGAGTCTTCGGCCACCATTTTATACTTATAATCATTCATGAGACCCACGGTGGAAGACCCCTTTGAGAATTCGCCTCCCATTTCGCTTGACCTCCATTCAGCGATAACCCTGGGCTCAACATCAATAGATACTTTATCTACTTACTCTTCTCTCACCCCCCATAATGTTGTGCATGTGAGCCTTTCTTCACATGATGATGCGTCAAGTAGCTCTACCGTGTCAGGTGGTTCCCCTTCCTCCAATCATCTCATCATCCATTCTGATGAAGACATTATGGAAGCGATGACCTATCCCAACTTTCTGCGGGATGATATGCACCATTGTGCGTACTTCCTCCCACAGCAGTCCCATGACCAATATGTTGTGGAAACAAAAGACTTCATTCCTGATGAAGTCGACTGGTTTAGAAATCCCATCCTTGCACCCGATGCTTTCGAAGAAGGAAATACGGCGAATATCTCTCCTACCATTAAAATCAACATTTTTGACAAACCAGGGGTAGAAGAAAACATTACCTTGGGCACCCAATGCACCCCAGAAGAAATTGAGGCTTACACCAATCTATTCAAGGAACTACACGATGTTTTCACCTAGTCCTATTCAAAAATTCCTGGACTTGATCCTGCCATTGTCGAACACCATATCGTTACATGGCCCGATGCCAATCCTGTTCATTAGAAGTTGATACCCATTAATCCTTCCAGACGAGAGGCTGTCAAAGCTGAAATCGATAAGCTCAGGTAGGCTAGTTTTATCTATCCCATTGAATACAGCACTTGGCTGTCCAATCCGGCTCCCATTTTCAAGAAATAAGGCACCATCCTTGTCTACACTGAGTTTCACGACTGGAACAAAGCTTGTCCCAAAGACAACTTCCCCACACCATTCATTGACCAAATCATTGATGAGTGTGCGAGGCATGAGGTTCTATCCTTCATGGATGGTTTCTCTAGATACAACGAGATTGTTATCCGTCATGCTGATTAGCTTAAGACTGCGTTCATTAGTCCGTGGGGAACCTTCGCCCATAGGGTCATGCCATTCGGCGTTAAGAACGCCAGAGCCACTTTTCAGTGGGCCATGTTTTATTGTTTCCATGACCTGGCTCATATTATCCTTGCTTATTTAGATGACCTCACTGCACATTCTAAACATCGATCGCAAAACCTCCATGATCTGCATACCATCTTTGTCTAATGTCGCAAGTATAATATTCGCCTCAACTTGCTGAAGTGTGTCTTTTGTGTTCCTGTCGACCGTCTTCTAGGCTTCATTGTGTCTAAAGATGGTATAACACTTGATCCCTTGAAATTTCAAGCCATCCTTGAGCTTCCTATTCCTTGTACCTTACGCTAGTTACAAAGCCTCTAAGACAAAGCTAATTTCCTTCAATAGTTCGTACCTGACTATGCCACCACAGTGCATGGGTTCCTTAGACTCTTCAGATCTAACATTCCATTTGTGTGGGATGACTATGCTCAAGAGTCTTTTGACGCCCTGAAACATGCTCTCATATCCTCTCCCTTGATTCGTCCCCGTGACTTTGATAGGGATTTCATCTTGTACTTCTTTGCCTCCACCTATTCGGTCCCTGGAGTCCTTATTCAGGAAGATGACAATGGAATCAAGCATGTTATCTATTATTTCAGTAAGAACCTTGTAGCCCCCCTTGTATCCTACTCACATGAAGAGAAATTAGCACTGGATGTCGTGTTCTCGGTCCAAAAACTTCATCATTATATCCTCATGCATTCCACCAAGGTCATGACTAATTCCAACCCTATGGCCTTCCTATTGAGCTGTTAGATAATCAATGGGAAGTATGCCTATTGGATCGTCATCCTCCAAGAATTCGATCTTGAGTTTGTCACACCAAAACGTAAGAAAGGTTTAGCCCTCGCTAAACTCATTTTTGAATTACCTATCGGTACGTAGGATCCTCCAGTTAATGATGATTTTCCGGATGAATATTTTTTTTCCATTACCACAGATGATCCTTGGTATGGTGACATCCTCACTTATTTGTGAACCCAAAAGTTTTCCCTCCATCTTGACTGTGAGGCTCAACGACATATCTAGCACCAGGCCCCCCGCTACCCTCTCATCTGTGATGACCTTTATTAGCATGGTGTAGATACTATCCTTTGTCATTGTCTCATGCACACTGAAGTTGAGAAAGTCCTCAATGCTTGCCATAGCGGCGCTTGTGGTGGCCACCTCTTCAGTCTCGCCATTGCCCAAAAAATCATGCGTGTTGGGTATATTTGGTCTTCTCTCTTCGGTGATTGCATTGAAGTAGTCAAACACTGTTTCAATTTCCAACATTTCACCCCTAAGGCGTGAGTCCCTCCGACTCCCCTCCATCCTGTCATCTTAGCTGGTCCCTTTTGTAAGTGGGCCATATACTTTATGGAGTGTCGGCCTCCATCTGGTGGTAACCACAAGTATACCATCATGGTGGTTGACTATTTCACAAAATGGGTTGAGGCCATGCCAACGTTCAACAACATGGCAGCTACCACAACCCTCTTTTTCTTTAACCATGTTATCACTCGATTTGGAGTTCTGAAACAATTGGTCTCTAACCATGGCTGGAATTTTGAAGTTGAGATATGGTGTGAGATTTCCTCTCTATTGGGCTTTGAGCACCAATATTCATCCTCCTATTACCTCCAAGGTAATGGTCAAGTTAAAGAAGTCAATAAAATCCTTAAAAACATGCTTCAACAGACGGTGGATAAGCACAAAACCAACTGGCACCTTATGCTCTTCCCTGATTTGTGGGCCTATAGAACTTCTGTTAAAACCAACACTGGGTTTACTCCTTTCCACCTTGTTTTTGGCGAGGAGGAAGTCTGACCGATCGAGTGTGAACTCCCTTCCCTTCATCTAGCCATTGAACTTCTCCCTGACACCCAACCTTTAGAACAATGACTTATCATGCTTGAGCATGCTTCCGAAGACCGTTGTGTTGCATTGCAAACCACCGAAGCGGCTAAGAAACACACCAAACCTTAATATGATTGAAAAGTCCACCCTCGTACTTTTCACAAAGGTGATCTTGTTTTGGTGTATGACAAGGCCCATGATGTCCTCAGTCATGGGAAGTTTGACTCATTATGGCTAGGCACTTACATCATCAGTAAGGATTTAGGTAAAGGGGAATACCTCTTAAAGAATTTTGAAGGCCACTCCCTTCCTAATCCTCATAATGCACTCTATCTTAAGAAATATTAAATTTAGTATTTCCTTCCTGAAATGCATGTTCTATTTCTTTTAGGTAGCCAGCTTGTGATTTTTTGTGATTTGATACTTCACCCGGACACATTTTTTCCAAGAAGGGTCACTTCACCACTCCTCAAAATCGAATTTATTCACTTGCAACACTTGTACTTGGGGCACCACTTTTCCTCCATACTTATCCATGCTCGTGTCAATTTTCTTCGTGAGTAACTATCTTGTACTCATGCTTTTATGGTCCCCACCAGACCTTCTCTATGTGGCAGCATCATCGAGTCGTCCATGTTTAGAGCATCTGAGTTGAGTCATCATTGCATCCATGGAGTCTATCTCGAGTCCCTTTGTATCTCGCTATAGTCCTCCATCCTTCATTGCTTGATTCCTCTCTCGTGTTGCACATAATGGCCTTCAATACTACTGTCCCCTATCCCCTTTGATATTGTGTCAGTTGCTGCCAGGTCATCCATGCCCTTCATGTTCTAACAAAGGAAGTCGTCAGCCCGCTACTAAGTACCCCCCATTCCATCATCATCCCTGGTGTCAGTTTGTCCATTGCTCTACTATTATCTTTCGTGCCTTATTTGAGGATCCCTTATTGCCTCACCTATCGTGGACCACCTTCTATCGACATCAACTCATTCATTACAGAAGATAGGTCTAGGGGGTGGTGTACGTTGGTTCCAGATTCCTCTCTTGTACGGTGCCTCAGATTAGGCAAAGGGACTCCTTATTTCCCTTTGACTTGATTGTTTCTCAGCTCCATCTCCTTACGGCATGGTCAAGATCCATATACTTGATGGTTCAGTGATGCAATAGATTGTACCGCTGATTCCCGAGTGTGTGTGAGATGTTTCAGACCTCATGATGGGGTGGCCCTTCAGGTAGCCCCCCACATACCCGAATGACCTCTTCATTATAGCCTTCGATGTAGCTCCACAGATTTGATGGTTCCAGCCTCAGCCGCTTGCATTGCCCATTAGTTTTCATGTATCATTCAGATTTTCAGAGCCCTCTCCTGTTTACAGGGCCTCTTTGGTTGTACTTATATCTCATGTACTCAAATATTACTGTATAATTCGTGGATGTTATCCCAGACACATTATGTATGTGAAATCCATTATCATGTTTTTATCTAGCTCATGTTTATGCCAGCATGTACTATATAGTTCAATCCCTTGTTTGCTGGATGCATTATTCTTTGTACTTTGTATCAGCGGGCATAGGTATGCCTCCCCCACCTCTTGTAGAATAGCTACTCACTCATAAAAGAGACTTGTCGCACCTGTAAGTCTCACCTCCTCAGTGTCTTGTCCTCTAGCGCTTTAGTCTACCTTATATTTTTCTGTCTCTAACTTCCCCTTCGGTGTCTGGTGATTGAGTTCTTACAACGTACTTCGGTCATACGATTATCTCCTAACGCTCGCACGATGGGGGGCAATCTGTTACACCAATTTTTGGTCATCTAACCTTTTACTATTAGATGGACCAAAGAACACCATGTAAGACCAATTTTACCCAAAGCAAAATTTATTTCACTATGAAAAATAACTTAGTAATTCATAATTTATTAAGTTGTTTATGGTCTAAATAGGAAACCTCATGAGGAAATATTGAATAAATCCATATTTGTTTGATTTTCCTCAAGGAATAATTAGTTAAACATCAGTTTAATTAATATTCCTGGTCATATTTAACCTAAAACAAGAAAATTAATTAGATAAATCATTATCTATCTTATTATTTTCTAGGAATAATTATTTAAAAATTATTTAAATAATAATTTCTTGTTAAATTTGACTAAATCATTTATAACTAATTGAATAAATCACTATTTAATCAATTATTACTCAACCACACTCTTAAAATAATAAATAAATTATTTATTTATTTATTATTTACAAATAAAGGGATTTGACCAAATTCAAATTCTTTTTCCCTCCAACAAATATAATAAAATATTCCATAAAAGATGGATCTAGATTTGGTTAATAATATATTAATTATGCACCAATATCTACACTAACTCAACATTTTGTTTTAAAAAGAAGGGGTTTTCCATTCATTCACTACCTTTTGCTGCCTAAAGATCACTTTGGATCTATACTTTTGGTCTGACTTTGATTCTCCATCATTGTCATATTTTGCTATCATTTTTCTTGTGAGCTCCCTTTGAACTCCATTTTTGGTCTGGGTTTTCTACAACATCAAGAGAGGGAGATCTTAGATCTGAAGCACTGAGGACATACAAGAACCCATCCCATTGAGGGGGACTGGTAACATCTTTCTATGTTCCCTTCCCAGGTGCCATAAATACAAAAAATATTTAAAAATATTCTTGTCTTGTCTATTGGATGCATGGAGAAACTCTTGCTTTTATTTACATCTTAATGTCTTTAACTGCATAGATCTAGATTTTGTAGAATTTGTCTTGGTCAAATAACTGGAGATCTAAAGAAATTGACAGCCATCTTTGATGTTAGGGTTGTTTGTTATGCACAGCTAAAGTGAGATTTTTTCGTACGCTTGCGATTAGAATCCACACTAACAATGGTGTTTATGGGTCCCTCCACCCTTTTATTTACTTAACTAATTAAGAAAAGTAAGAACTCTAATATTCCAATTAACTCATGGAAAATTTGGAATTACACATTGAATTGTACTTGAAGATCTTGAAAAGTTTTTTTCATCCAAATGAATTGATTAAAACAAGTTGTCGCTGCAATGTATTTTTCTTATGTTGTAGATAACGAGATTGAGGTTTGATTTTTTCTCAACCATGATATGAGAAAACCACCTAGATAGAATGTTTCTCCACTAGTACTCTTACGATCATCAACGCTTCCTGCCCAATCTACATCTGTAAATGATTGAATAATGAGATTGTTGCCCTTGGGATACCACAAGCCATATTCTGTTGTGCCCTTTAGATATCGAATAATTCTTTTGACAACAATAATATATGATTCTTTTGGTGCTGCTTGGAATCTTTCTACTTGTCCAACTTCTTGCATAACATCTCGCCGGGAGGCTATTACATATATAAGACTACCAATCATAGATCTATAAAACCTCTAATCTGCATCCTTAGATGAGTCTTCTATGCTCAATTTGCAACCTGTTACCATCAGAGTAAGGACGTGTTTGCAATATTCCATTTTGAATTTCGTGAGCATTTGCTTGATGTACTTGGCTTGAAATATAAATACTCCTTTCTCTTGTTGAGATATTTGAAACCCTAATAAGTATTCCACCTCACCAAGTAAAGACATCCCAAACTCACTTTTCATCTTTGTAGAAAATTTCTTACTAAGTCAATCATCATTGCTACTGAAGATTATATCATCCACATATACCTCAACGATTGTTAAATTATCTTTATCTATTTGTACATAAATATTGTTATCAACAGTACCTTTCTTTAACGCTTGTTGATGTAGATATCCATCAAGACAAGCATACCATGCTCTGGGAGCTTGCTTGAGACCATATATAGCCTTCTTTAACCTACAAACACAAGATTATTTTTCAGATAGTAGAAAACCTTCAGGTTGTTCAATGTAAACTTCTTCTTCGAATTCACCATTCAGAAATGTTGACTTAACATCCATTTGGTAGAAATTGATTTTTCTTGAACATGAATAGGCAAGAAACATCTGGATGGCTTCCATTCTCGCAACTGGTGCAAATGTTTCATCGAAATCAATTGCTTCCACTTGTGCATATAGCAAACCAATCTTGCTTTGTTTTTGGTAACCTATCCATATTAATTCAATTTGTTCCTGAACACCCACTTAGTCCCATTGACATTTTTATCTTTTGGTTGTGGAACTAATTTCTAGGTGTTATTCTTCTCGTTTTGATCCAATTATTCATTCATAGCTGCTACCCAATGTTCATTCTGGCTGGCTTCCTCAAAAATACTAGGCTTTAAGGTTGCTCGAAAAGCAATGTGAACTTGTTGTGATGAACGAAGTTGTCAACCTTCATTTATGTCACCAATGATTTTATTTGATTGATGGTTCTTTTGAATCCATTATTTTGTTCTCTTTGGAGGAGGTTCTTGTTGTCGTTCCTATATATCTTGATGATCATTATTTACTTCTTCCTGGTTGGTAGTTGCTTCTTGTTCTAGAATTTTCTCTGAGTCTTTTTCAACCTCTATCCCAAGTTTCAAAGATTCTAGATTCTCACCATTATTCGTTAGAACACCTTCTTCGTCAAATGTAACATTTATGCTCTCCACTATCTATTTTCATCTTATATTATACCACTTATAGGCCTTTATTTTGCGAGAATAACCAACAAAGATACCTTCGTTAACATGTGATTCAAACTTACCCAACTTTTGATCTTCTCTTTTGATATAACATTTCTTCTAAAGATTATGAAATATTTTACATTAGCAGTTTTTCCTTTCCATAACTCATATGGAGCCTTGTTGCAATTATTTCTGAGAAGACTTCGGTTGAATGTGAACATTTTCGTATCAATTGCTTGAACCCATAATTTTTCTTCTAATTTTGAGTCCTTCAACATTTTTCTACCCATTTCCTGTACGGTTTTGTTATTTCTTTCAACAACTCCATTTTACTGAGGTGTTCGTGCTATTGAAAATTTTCTCTTTATTCCATTTTTGTCACAGTATTGCTGAAATAATTTGGAGCTGAATTCTCTGCCATTATTTTATCTTAGACACTTTATTTTCAAATCAGTTTCATTTTCGACCAACTCCTTGTAGATCTTAAAGCACTCAAATGCTTTAGATTTTTTCTTTAGGAAACTGACGATTGTCATCCTGGTATAGTCATCTATCATTAACATGAAATATAGTTCTCCATATAAGCCTTTTGTTCTCACAGGACCACATAGATCAGTATGTATCAATTCCAATGGTTGTGATGCAAAGTGTTATTTTGTTTTAAATTCAACTTTTGTCTTCTTGCCATGCCGACAGGCTTCACATAGTGTGTTGGAAGGTTTTAAGATTTTCGACATTTCTCTTACTTCTTTCTTTTTTCTTATCTTGACAAGATTTTCAAAGTTTATGTGACCCATCCATTTGTCCCATAACTAGCTTTCATCTTCTTTAGCTAGTAGACATGCTTTAGTTGCTTCATCCAGAACATATATGTCATTTGGATCTCGACTTGATATAGCCACAATTTTACCATACCTGCCATTCCGGATTTCATATTTTTTGGAGTTGAATAGCATTGTGTGTCCTTGATCACAAATTTTTCCAACACTGAGTAGATTGTGATTCATGTTTTCAACCAATAGAGCTTTCTTGGCTAGAGAATATTTGCTTCCGAGAGTGATGGTACCTCATCCTATAACATTTGAAGATCCATCATTTCCAAAGGACACGGTTCCATCCTTCTTCTCTTTCAGAGATACAAATTTCTTTCTATCTCCAGTCATATGTGTTGATAAACCACTATCAACATATTTGTTGTTTTGAGCCTTGAGAGTGAGAGCATAATTATTAGTATTCTTATTCTTCCATGTTTGTTCGTTCTGTGGCTTCGAATATTCTTCTGAAGGATTTCCAAGTCTACAATATCTGGCTATGTGTCTAAAGTTTCGATATTTGTAACATTCAATATTATTTCTTGAATGCTCAAATATATTGATGTTTCGTTGAGACCTAGGAGGTTCATATTTGACAGATCTCCTGGAATTGTATTGGTTCCTAGGGTACGTGCGACATTCTATATCTTTATGATCAAATTTTCCACATGAATAACAATAGCCATGAAAAATATGTTGGTACCTGGATGGAAATATTCATCGGGGAATTGTATTCCAAGGTTGTTCTTACGAATCTTGTCCAATGAAGTCTACATGCTTGTCAGATCTCATAGGTTCATTGTATTGTTTTGTAGAAGGTCCTGCTTCTTCTTATTTGTAACCAAGGCTAATTCTGTTGTTGTCAGATCTTGATTTTTGATGAGTTCTTCCAATGCCCTTGAGTTATTGGCACGTTTTTTAACAATTTTTCCCTTCTTCACTTCCTTACGCAATGAAACTACTTTGGCTTCTAATGCTTCCATTTCTTGGTTGCTTTCTTCCAAATTCTTTTGAAGTGATTCTTCAATACATTTTTGCCCTTCGAATTCAATTTTGAGACCTTGAACTTGTTCTTCAAGAGTATTGGAATGGATCTTCTTAGCCTTGAGCTTTTTTATAAGCCTGATTGCCTCAGAAAATTATTCTATGGTCAACCCTTCTTCTTCATTGTTTGATACCTCTTGTTTATTGTGCTTGGCCATAAAAAATTCTCTCTCATTGGCTTCTTCTTCTATTTCACTATCTTCATTGGATGATGAGCTATATTCTAAGAGAGAAAGTTCCTTTTGAATCCTTTCTTCTTGCCTTGATTTTTGAATTTCTTAAAGCCTTTCTTTCCTTTTGATTTTCCATCACTTCTATTTGGACATTTTGCTACAAAATTCCCAACCTCACCATAGCCAAAACATATCAATGGAAGTTTACCTTTGAATTTTCCCTTACCAATTTTTAGTTTTCTCGTAAAGTAAGCATATTCTCCATCTGAAAGACCTTCTTCATCATATTCCTTTTCTTCACACTTGCATGTGAAAGTATTTTCCTTTGAAGGTTGTTTTTCCTTATTGGTTTTCTTAGATGTAGCAAATGCAATTTCTAGATGTGAAATACCCTCTTCTTTATCAAGTCTCATTTCATATGCTATGAGAACTCCATGTAATTTCTCGTTGCTGAGTTTTTCTAGATTTGCACTGTATTCTAAGACTGATAACTTTGGGTTGAATGTTCATGGTAACGTTCTAAGAATCTTTCGTATAATAATCTTCTTGTCAATAGGCTCTCCCAATCCTTCCATAGTGTTATTTATGTCATGAACGTGTTGGAAGTATGCAACAATGTTTTCATCTTCTTTCATTCTGATTTGCTCAAATTTTTCTCTGTAGATTTGAAGCTTTTCTTCTTTGACATTTGAGTCACTTGCATATATATTCTCAAGCTTGTCCCATACATTTTTAGCGGTTTTACAACCCAACACCTTATGATAAGTAGATTCAATAATTCCACTCATAATAATATTCTTTTCTTTTTCATCATTTCCCAAATGCTTCTTACCTTGTTCATCCGCGGTTGGTGTAAAGCCATTTTGAACAGTGTCCCATACTTCGTAACCTTGTGTGAAGAGATAGACCTCCATTATTCCTTTCCAGAGTGCATAATTATTTTCATTGAACAGAGGTACACCATTCTTGGTATGCTCCATGACCTAGTTCCAGCTATTAAAATGATATTGAAGGAAACAAGCTCTGTTTCCAATTGTTGGAAATACTGAGAAGGGGGGGGGGGGTGAATCATTATTCCTTTCAATTAGTATTATTATTATTCATTCAAAGCATTTTTTGTTAAAAACCATGTTAGGGCACACACATGGTGTATGAGGAAGATGAGCACACACAAGAGAAACAACACACAATGAAAGATAAGCGTGAGGCTTTCTTATTTTCTCCATTATACATGATCTACATTTATAATACAATGGTGTGACTCTTGGTTTCACATTCCAAGGTCACTTGGACTCCATTGTGACTTTTCATATTCCACACCTACCCATGTAGGATTAGGTGTTCCAACATCCCCCCTTAATCCGAAGGGGTATGTGTGAGTCCAAGAAAAGAGTTGTAATAAATATGCAAAGTATACATGGCAGCACTTGGGCTGAATCAACTCTCTGAAATGTTGGAAAAAAAAGGTGGTTTTAGGATGACCACAAACACTGGAACGCAAAACTTGTTGCAGTTCCCGGAACTCTTCCAAAACTGGCAAGAAGCTGAAAGCTTCTGCTAGAGGAATTGTCCCTCATATAAAAGGGAGACCTTCAACCTAAAAGAAGGGAGGTCTACTACCTGTGGTGGTTTTAGGTTGTCCACCAACCAAAGATGATGGTTTTAGGTTATCCACCAACCGAAAATGATGGTTTTAGGTTATCCACCAACCAAAGATGATGGTTTTAGGTTATCCACTAACCGAAAATGATGGTTTTAGGTTATCCACCAACCGAAAATGATGGTTTTAGGTTATCCACCAACCGAAGGTATGCTCATGGGCATCTGTATCTCTGGCTACATCTCTGAATCCGGAATGACGAATTGTGGCTCAGGCTCGCTTGAACTCTGGCTGCAACTCTGAATCTGGAATGAGATCGGGCCGTGCTCGTCGGACCGTTCGCTCACATGACCACCATTTTCCCCCCCCGTTAGCAGCTGCAAGGTGAGATGATGGCGAAAACTCAACCGCAAGCTTGTTCAACAGTGACAGCGAAACGCAATGATGTTTTAAACATCTTCGTTGTCGATGCCATTGCCAAGAAGTTATCCATCCAAGATGAATTGGTTTCGGCAGAGGTTTGCCAGGTTTGAAGCATCTGCTTGAAGAAGAAGCGGACCATAGTGCTCGCATGGATGAAGATCAAAACAGTGATCTTTCATATGGCAAACTCGATCATAGTGTTGGCATTTTTCAATCTGTTATGGAAGCGGAACATGATCTGGAACAGCTACAGGTGAACTGTCGTATAGGAATCCGACATTCTGAAATATGATGGGCTTGGTGTAGTCTGGAATATGAAAGGACACATCCTTGTCATATCCAAGAACAGTTATGTGCTTGCTGTGGACAAGCTCTTCCCAAGGTCTGATGATGGGCTTGAGAAGTGGAGGCTGAGCTGCTGCATCTGCATGTACATCTGCTCTAGTGCAAGGAACTGAATGTGAATCAATTGCATCTTTATCTTCTTTCTTCTGATGAGAGTCCTTCACAATGTTCGAATAAAAGTAGTCTCGTAATGGTGACTTTAAGGAAGCTTGAGCTGAGATTCCAATTGCAAAAACTCGATCTTTTCATGTGCATCTTGCAAACAACTTTGAATTTTACAAAGAGCATCCTTGCTCATTTTTATCATGTCATCAACATTTGAATGAATGAGGTTATTCAACAACACTAATACCTCATTGATTTTATCCATTTTCAACAATTTAGGCTCAAAAATGAATGAAAGGGTGTCGGCTTCAACCAAAAATGCACCCATTTACAATGTGACTGAACAACAAATACAATTGACTCAAGAAATTCTCAAAGTACAAAGTGTGCTCCTCAAATGATGGAGGGAAATCAACAATCCAACAACTCAAATACTGATTGCAACTGTGAATGAAGAGGCAAATTCACTCACAATGTGAGTTCAATACAAAATCTCTGCAAAAATATGTGTAAAGGTGTAGCTGAAAACACATGCAAGAATCTTTTTATGGCAGCTGAATTTTCTTCTTCAAAGAGTTGTTTTGCAATGATGGCAAACTTGTCTTCAAATGTCAATTTCTTCATAAAAACACCCTCTTATATATGCCACAAATCACAATGTCAAATCTGCAATTTTATCTATGTATAGTCCATGTGCTTCATATGTCAATTCCTTCATTTCATTTCTGTTGTTCTTATTCTCTTATTCCTCTCTCTCTGCTGTTTTTTTTTTTTAATTAATTAAAAAATTTAAATAGGGAGGGAGTTTTATTAGGGAATGGGAAATATAAAAATAGGATGGGATAATGGGTGAGGGGGACTATTAAAAGTGGAATTAAATAGAAATGGGGGAATTTAAAAACAAAAAATCGAATTTAAATGGGAGGGAATTTAAAAATTTAAAAGGGAGGGAAATTAATTTAAAAAGAGGGAGAGTTATGAAATGGGAGTGGAATGTATTGAAATGAGAAAGGGAATTAATGTAATATATATAACATGGGACGGGCGGAATTGTATTATATGGTGGGGGGCATTACTTGTTTTAAAAGTTGTTATTAGAGGATAGGGGGCGTTATATGGGCGTTATTAGTTGAATGAAGTGAGCAGGTTGCAGGTGCAGCGTTGAACTGCGTAGGAAAACGTGGCAAAGAGGCGTACGGTGATGGAGAGGGGGTAAGTGTGCAGTAGCGGGTGGAGAGCCGAGATTAGTTAAGCGATGTGGGAAGTCGAAATGAGAGGAGGCGCTGTTGTTTGCAGAGTGGTTGTTGGGACGAGCGCAGGGAGGAGAGAAGAATGCACAGTTTGGTAGAGGGGGTGCGTTTGCACGCAGAGTAGATAGGTTGAGCGTATGGAGCGTTGTTGCAGGCCGTGGGTAACGCGGTAAGAGAAAATGCAAGGGGGTAAACCAGTCGAGCAGTCGTGGTATGGAATGCGAAAAGGCGTGAAGGTGAAGATCGTAGTGTTGCAGGGCTCGAAGGGTAGATTGGGAAGCGATGCAGAGGGAGCGGTGTTTGAGGTGAGGCGATGGTGTGTGCGTAGAACGAGCTCTGTAGGGTGAGGGGGAGCGTTAAGAGTGGAGTGAGATTGTAGTGTTGAGGGTATGACGGGTTGAGAGATGCGCGCGAGGAGTTGGAAGTGTATGGAGTGAGAGCGTATGGAATAGGGATCGATGTGTTATGAAATGGCGAGGGGTATGAGAGTGGAGTGTTAAGCAGATAGGTGTAGAGCAGAGTGCAGGGATTAAGAAATGACAGTTGGGTAAGGGGCCCAAAGGCCATGGAATTGATTTTTTTTATTTTTTTTATTTTTTTATTTTTTTAAATTAAAACAGCAGAGAATAGAGAGCGGAGTATTTTTTTTTTCCAGCAGCAGAGGAGAAAAACTGAGACTCCAGACTTTAAAGCAGCAGCAGGAAATTTCTTCAGAAATGCAGGATTTCAAGTAGTAATACACCACAGAAAAATTTGCAGAGATTGCCAATAAAACTTCGAAATTTTTCCAGGAAAATGGACTTTAAAAATGCAGAATTCTCCAGAAAATTTTAGCAGTAAAACCCAGAAATTTTTTCCAATAGCTCAGCAGCAGAAAACTCAAAATTCTTTTCCATTAAAAAACCAGAAACTTCTACTTCAGAAACCCTCTTTAAACAGTGTTTTCTAGCAACTCTTCAATGTAGAAATTAATAGAAATTACAGGAAAAATGAGAATGAAAACCTTCAGATGTGCTTCTTCAACAACAACATGCTCTTCTTAAAACAAATTCTGAATGCTACTCTTTCTTAACAGAAACTCTCTAAATCTTTGCCAAATGTCAAGAATTTTTGCAGATATGCACAGGCCATAAACACAAATGGCTCACTCAATTTGGAGCAGGGCCAGCGATCGCCCGCTCTGATACTATGTTAAACACCATGTTAAGGCACACACATGGTGTATGAGGAAGAATAACACACACACACAAGATACTCAACACAATGAAGGATAAGCATGAGGCTTTCTTATTTTCCATTATACAAAGATGTACATTTATAGTACATTGGTGTGACTCTTGGTTTCACATTCCAAGGTCACTTGGACTCCATTGTGACTTTTCATATTCCACACCTACCCATGTAGGATTAGGTATTCCAACATTTTTAAATCTTCAGTGTGCTCCGGTGTTTGTACAATGATAGTAGCAAACAAGAGGAACAAAAATGCACACAGTTTTTAAGGTGGAAACCCACTCTGGGACAAAAACCACCTAATGCTTTTCTAATAATGATTTAATATTCAACTCCAATTGAAAATAAAGCTCCAACTTCCTAGAATCTAGAAAAGCATTCTTCTCCAGCTCCCACTGGATGGACGCTCCAATGCCCAAGATTCTTCAGAGTCAACTGAACGGATGCTCCAACACCCAATGAGCTACAACTCACCCTAGCACCACCTACAACATTGAATTTTTCGGGAGGCTTTGAATCTGTTAGTGACTTCATACACTTGACCTAGCACCACCCTACCACCCTATAGAAGAATACAAAAATAATGGACTCCTGTACCAGGGAAAATGGTCGACTTTACAATTATATAGAATGATGTAGAAGAAGAAGACACAATAGACCATAACCTGAACTATGAAACAACCACCTAATGATTATCCTAGACCTCCTGAAACTGCCTCTTCAACTCTTGGTAGATAGACACTTGTACAATGTTTACAATTATGCTTTTACAGTGACTCAGTACAATGATACCTTTACAATGACTGTATGCAGTGCTGCCCACTTGAAGACTTCATCTGGTGAACTTCTAGTTGTTGTTCTGCACCTTGATTGCTACTTTTGTCATGCTACCATTTCTCACTCTTCAGAAAATTATAGCATTCATTGAGTATTATCTTGATGAATATATAATACCTGCAAAAATTCTTCAAGGAAATGCCCATGACATGATAATAGCAAAACTTACCTCATCCTACAGAGCATATATTGGTGCTAAAAAAAAATAAAAAAAATTAGAATACAAAGAACCTAATGCAATTAAGAGATGAAAATGAATATACATAATATAATTACCTAGAGCTTACCTTGGCTGCATCATTTTGCTGCACCTTTCTTTTCTTTTCTTCCATAGAAAGTCTGGTCCTTTGCAGCCCTTGACAACACATGATCTTACATTTTATTGCCTTGTAGGAGCTTGATATTGAATCTGATGTATATCTGTGATTCCAGATCCCCAATATGTGATATTAGGTCTTATAGTAGCCCTCTGATTCTTCTTTCCAATGCCACAAGTTTGACCTGATTTGGATTCTTCAAGGCAAAATTATGCCCAATCTCTCACAATGACCAAATTATGGACTAGTTCATTAGAGTGAACTTGTCGACATACTTGCAAATGTCATTTCTATCCCTTAAATCTCTCTGAAATTGATACATAGAAAAATAAATCCATGCACTATCCTCCAATTTTTATAGAATTCAAATCCGCTTCTCAGAGAGAGAGTTATGACTATTTCCCCAAGATCACCCTTTGAGATGAAATTCAGAAGCCTGCAAAAACCCTAACTTCCATAGATCATATATCCGAAAATATAACGAACCAAGATCTGAAATTTGGAGACAAGATTTATTAGGATTTCATCCAAGTGGGTTTTTTATTTCAGCATCTGAAGCTTCATAGAAAAAAATCCACGGTGATATGTTTTTAGTAACGAAATCCTTACATGAGGAGGATATGAGGGTCACAATTTATATAAATTATTAGGTTGAGAGGGTCTTCAACAAGTGAACACTGGAGGGATTTTAGGATCTTAAAAAAATATTAATTATTGACTATTCAATGACCACAACCAATGATTAGTGTCATGCCACAACCCCATGGGGTTTTAGCCCATGGCGGGGTTACTAACTTCAAACACGAATATCTCTCAAACCGTGAATAATTACATGGTGTGCCATATATCAAAAGAAACATCTCGAAAAGAAGAAACCATTCCAAATATCCTTGACTCAGAATAGAGTAATTTTTTTCAAATCAAAATTCCCATGCAATATCAAGGTAGCCCTTGGTGCTGCTTGGTTTGAAATTAATGCCAATCACTGATCAACATTGGATATGACCGAAGTGTGTCCATCATGACACATTTCAAATGCGGCCCCAAAATTTTGTGTTAATTGAAGATTCTGTAATATTCCCAATTAGTCAAGCTAATGCGAATATACAATTTTGTTTTACTTTTCTGTCTCATGAATAAAATTGTGAAGGAGGATCAATAAAACTCCTAAACAACAAAATAAATCAATGCTCAATGTGAACAAAGCTAAATCTGAGCTATTTTCATAAACACACTTAAGTGGCAAAGAGGCTGGATCAATTGACTGAGTCAACAGGACCAAATCAACAACGTTGTCTAGATGCAATGTATCTCCTAGAGGCACAACGCAGTTCATGTTGGAGGCCACTCATGTGAATGAAGCTAATTCATCAAGATGGTTTAGGGTTGGACAAGATTTCCACATTATAAAAGAAAGAGGAGGACACCAAGGAGAGGGTTGATCATTTGATATTTCTAAAGGTATTGTCTATTTAGACATCCCTCATTCTCTAGCTGTTTAGCTAAGAATAGTGATTTTTAGCACTTGGGTGTTCCTGGTTGGGAATCCCATCTCTTCCATTGAGGAGCTCTTGGAGGAGTCTTATTACATCTTGTCCACTATCTGGAAGTTGGCCAAGCTCCATCTTCCAACTACAACTCAGATCCTGTTGAGGATGTGGTTGTCTTTGTAAGCTGTAGCAAGTGGAAGCTAGATCTACTCAAATCTAGGCAAATCTAGAGGCCCTTTTCAGTGGGGAGGTCGTCTATCCCATTGGAAAGAGGATTCTGGATCTTTGGAGCTGCATTTTTAGATCTTGGCATCAAGCCAAACTAGTGCTAGAGGCTACGACGCATTTTTCCTTCCAGAACTGCGTTATTTGCAAGTATTCAGTTGCAGGGTGTTTTGAATACATTTTGGAGGAGAGATCTCTGGTGATAGGATTCTCCCTTTCACTGTGGTGATCCATGGATTAGATATCTCATCCATGTACCATTCAGATCTGATTTAATTATGATTCTATTTACTACAAAATTTCTGAATATTTCTACAAATCTATAATTCTAGATCTCAGATCTACTCTTGTACTCTCATGTTTTGCTCAAAACCCCAAGGGGAATTTGTAGAGGAACTCATCTAGTGTACAGATCTGATATAGATATAATATTTTGTACACAAATCTGTTCTAGATCTGAAATGTAATATACAGCTGCTTCATCCCATAAAATAACGCTGTTAAGCTTTGCAGTCTCAATATGTTGTTGCAGCACCTTAATCTTGAGGGTTTCTTCATGTAAATCTTCTATTTTTCTCTTGTACACTGTATGGGCCACATTATAGATCTGTTTTACTGATGTACATGAAATTATGGAGCCTCCATATTGATCTCTTGCTTTAACTTAGTGGAACTGTGTTATTTCTGAAGCAGTATTGTTGTGCATGACTGCAGCCCCATTCCTTGGGTGTTCTTCAGCCATACTAGGTGGTGGGAGATCTGTTTACCTCACCTAGTTTGATTTGTTTTTTCTCTCCTTTTGGATTTAGACATTAGATCCACTGATATAAGGTATCCTTGAGTTGCAAACTCATTTCAGTGCACCAATATTTGGAGAGAGCATTATTCCAGTAGGCTTTGTTGTGCATTCCCATTTTGGGATATTACAGTGGTATCAGAGCTTCTTTCTTGGCACAACCTATGCTTTTCTTGCAGAGCCAATATGTCTCCAGAAGAAGAAGAAACTCTCACTGACAAAGAGGAGAGGTACCAAAGAAGAAGAAAAAAAAAATATTACACAGAGGACAAAGAGAAGAAGGGTGAAACCCCTTTATCTGGGAGGATTAAAAGAGAAGAGTTTTCTAACACTCTTTCTCAAGCTATGCATGAGCTGAAGTAAGATATTTGGGGAATGAGGAGGGAAAGATGTGCAGATCCCTCAAGGATATTTTCACATCAAGGGAGCCCCAGTACTTCTTATTATGTGTATGATAATTTAGCCACACACCCTGATCTACAACGTTGTAACGTGCCCACCTTCTTGTCAAAGGAAGAAGGAGGATAAGGAACACCAAAGGAGGAAAATCTTGGTGAATATCTCCAAGAGTATGAATCTCAGTCCAGGAGATTCAAAGAAAATCTCAGTTTCCCAAATTTCTGTCAGCTTAAAGAAGAAATGAGATCCTACAGCTATAGAAGAAGGACAGGGTGCATGCAGCCCACTTTTGGTAGATTTTCTCTACCTGTTTTTGATGGATCACCTAAGAGCTCAGCCTAATCCTAGGTAGGGAAGCTTGACACATATTTACAGCTACATCAATTCTTAGAAGAATAAGCCATTAAGATAGCAGCGCTGCGTCTCCAAGGGAAGGCTTATGCCTAGTGGCTATTTGAGACATTCTCCTTGAAAAATGTTAACATTTCTTCTTATGCAAGGTTTACTAGGAGGCTAGTGGAAATACTTGATGTACATGCTGAAACTTCTTTGAGGAAGAAAATCAAGCCAAAGGAGTCTGAATCCTTGCATGAGTTGGAGAAATCCATGGAGCCTACTCCATTTTTGAATATTGTTGAAGGGGTTAAAGATCTGCAACATGATTTGCCAAGGGCAAAGGCCCCACTTCAGCAAGAACATTATTCTCAAGAAGAATACATGAGTGTCCTTTCCTCAAGGAGAGATCAAGAAAAAAGATCTCTTATTGATGAGGCATACTCCATTGATGAGGAGAAGAAAGAAGAAGATCTGACAGGTTCCTCCAGAACTGTGACAACAGGAGGAGATCTATTTCTTTTGAGAGATGGAGATGAAGCCATTGCTTCCACTAGGAGGGCTCTTTTATCTTTGCAAGAAGGCCCCAAGGATACTATACATGAAGAGGATGAGCAACAAGTGTCTATGCTAGTAGACAATAAGACAGAACAAAGGAGGGGTCACAACTATGTCATAGCAAGAGATGATCCACTAGTGCATGAAGAAAAGAAGGGAGAAAATGTTCCAATCAAGAGCATTCTTGCATATTTAAGAGTGACATAACATTATCATGGGACTTCCACATAGAAATCAGAGGTGAAATTACACAGTGGAAGTAAGGAGATTTTGATCCCATTTGACAGGCATGAGAGGATGAACCATGAGGCATCACTGTCTTATGGAAAACCACCTGGAAGACCACTTGATTCAGATTTGGTGAAAGGTGTATCACATATTAGTGCTCCAATCATGAATCCAAGAAGGATTGGAGCATTAGAGGATAAAGCTACAGCGATGGGAGGCTTGGGTAAGCTCTAGAAGAAGGGAGATCTTGTTCCCTTACCATCACCACCCACTCTCATATCTAGATCTATGTTGTGGGAGGAGAAAAATGGAAGGATCAGCCTTCCAAAAACACCTTTGACATAGGAGATGTCAAGGAGGAGATCAAAAACATGATAGAAATTTCTGTTTATGCATCATCTACACTGTCATTGCTAATAATCTAGATATGTATTGGAAATCCCAACTTCTAGTGGATTATTCCAAAGATCTACACACTTGTATGATACTTGATGACCAGCTGCATGACGAGGGCTATTTAGTCCAATAATAGGTCATCTATCATCATGGTAGAGTCTTCTTGTCTAGAGCCTCCAAGCTCAAGCAGAAGATACTACAAATAGCTTACAAAGAGTTTTGTTTCAGCCATATGTACTCCATGAAGATCTGCAACATCATCATGAGAAGCTTTGATTCGGAAGGCTTGAAAGAAGAACTGTATCAGAATTTTCAAAGATGCATGAAGTATGTGGAGTTGGGGCTGCAACATGACTCCATAAAGGGGTTATTTCAGCCATCTCTTCCTTCTTTAGGAAGAGGAGAAAGATCCATGCAAAACTCCATGTGTATGAAAGGTATTGATGGTGAGGAATCTGATTATGTCATTCAAGTTTCATTTTCTGATTATACATATTATTTCACCATGTTTATGCAGGCCATGGCTCCAAGGAGGAGTGATATATCATGTAAATCTCATGGAAAACAGTTGGCCATGCAAATTTCTAAATTTGGCCACTCCCTTGATGAACAAAGGGAGATTCTCTATCATGAAGGGTGCTTCCCTAAGGTACCAAAATTATCTCACACTTTCAGCCATAGTGAGATCACATAGACGACAAGTAAGTGGTGGGAAGACCACTTACCACATCTTAATCTGATGCAGGCAGGAGATGCCCTGCGTTGGTACCATATGTGATACTATGACCCACCTCTTCGTGTTCAAATTTCTGTTTATATAATTGTAACTTTGCTTCCATACATGGATGATGTACTTATCCTATTTTTGGATTTGTATGGAGGAAGAATAGGAGGCATGTGTGTACCACATGGGATGGAGACTCTCTTTGTATATTTTGCTACATATTTCAGGGAGAGCAGGGGTTCATCCATGTTTGTTTCAGTAGAATTCTTGACTCTTTATGGGATGGATTATGTACATCTCATAATGAATTTGAAGGGAAAACTCATGGAAGGTTGGATTGGTGAACACTCAACTTATGCAAAAAGTTGGATCCTTGATGGTGTCACCAATGGGGAAGGAGAAGTGTTGCAGCACTCACCCTATCAGTTGCTTGAGGAAAAGCAACATTTTGGAGGGGAGGACTGTAATATTCCCAATTAGTCAACCTAATGGGAATATACAATTTTGTTTTACTTTTCTGTCTCATGAATAAAATTGTGAAGGACGATCAATAAAACTCCTAAATAGAAAAATAAATCAATGCTCAATGTGAACAAAGCTAAATTTGAGCTATTTTCATAAACATAATTAAGTGGGAAAGAGGCTGGATCAATTGACTGGGTCAACAAGACCAAATCAACAGTGCTATCTAGATGCAATGTATCTCCTAGAGGCACAACGCAGTTCATGTTAGAGGCCACTCATGTGAATGAAGCTAATTCATCAAGGTGGTTTAGGGTTTGACAAGATTTCCACATTATAAAAGAAAGAGGAGGACACCAAGGAGAGGGTTGATCATTTGATATTTCTAAAGGTATTGTCTGTTTAGAAATCCCTCATTCTCTAGATATTTAGTTGAGAATAGTGCTGTTTATCACCTAGGTGTTCCTGGTCGAGAATCCCACCTCTTCCATTGAGGAGCTCTTAGAGGAGTATTGTTACATCTTGTCCATTATCTGGTAGGTGGCCAAGCTCCATCTTCCAACTACAACTCAGATCTTGTTGAGGGTTTGGTTGTCTTTGTAAGCTGCAACAAGTGGAAGCTATATCTACTCAGATCTAGGCAAATCTAGAGGTCCTTTTCAGTGGGGAAGTCTTCTATCCCATTGGAAAGAGGATTTCGGATATTTGGAGCTGCATTTTCAGATCTTGGCATTAGGACAAACCAGTGCTAGAGGCTACAATGCATTTTTCCTTCCATAACTACGTTATTTGCAAGTATTCAATTGCAGAGTGTTTTGACTACATTTTGGAGGAGAGATCTCCAGTGATAGGATTCTCCCTTTCACTGTGGTGATCGATGGATTAGATATCTCATTCATGTACCATTCAGATCTGATTTACTTATGATTCTATTTACTATAGAATTCTTGAATATTGTTGTAGATCTATAATTCTAGATCTCAGATCTACTCTTGTACTCTCATGTTTTGCTCAAAACCCCAAGGGGAATATGTAGAGGAACTCATCTAGTGTATATATCTGATATAGATCTAATATTTTGTACACAGATCTGTTCTAGATCTGAAATGTAATATACAGCTACTTCAACCCATAAAATAATGTTTTCAAGCTTTGCAGTCTCAATATGTTGTTGCAGCACCTCAATATTGAGGGTTTCTTCATGTAAATATTCTATTTTTCTCTTGTACACTGTATGGGCCACATAATAGATCTGTTTTATTGATGTACATGTAATTATGGAGCCTCCATATTGATCTCTTGCTTTAACTCAGTGGAACTGTGTTATTTCTGAAGCGGTATTGTTGAGCATGACTGCAGCCCCATTCCTTGGGTGCTCTTCAGCCATACTAGGTGGCGGGAGATCTGTTTACCTCACCTAGTTTGATTTGTTTTTTCTCTCCTTTTGGATTTAGGCATTAGATCCACTAATCTAAGGGATCCAATAGTTTCAAACTCATTTTAGTGCACCAATTTGTGGAGAGAGTGTTATTCTAGCAGGCTTTGCTGTGCATTCCCATTTTGGGATATTACAGATTCCTTCCACACTGAAGTCACTTCTTGGCTGGGGATTTCTAGAGAGATTTGGGAAGGGAGGAGTATATATTTTTTTGGAGGAATGGTGCCCCAACTAATACCGGGAGAAACCACTGTGACATGAAGGAAGCATATGGCCAAGGAGACATCAAGCTTAGTCATCACTAGGCTCGAGAAACAAATGCAGTCCATATAGGAAACTATGGTGAATCGCAGTGCCTTAGTAAGTCCATTTCCCACATTTTCTAAGTTTCAAAGTTCAAGGTTTTTATTTTTCAATAGGGGAATGATTATGCTCAATTAGATTTTACTTGATAACTTCTTGTGACTACATTTTACTTATTATCTTTTTTCCTTATTATTATAAGTGTGAAGCATCAAACAACTACCCAAATAATAA
Source organism: Pinus albicaulis (assembly GCA_034641835.2). Lineage (NCBI taxonomy): Eukaryota > Viridiplantae > Streptophyta > Pinopsida > Pinales > Pinaceae > Pinus > Pinus albicaulis. The sequence goes on from CM076582.1 coordinate 1,093,858,757, forward strand.
GAACAATGACAAAATATGTAGGTTGCAAGCTAGGGCCAAAACATCTCCTCTTGAGAGGAAAACCCTTAAATCTCGTCTCCTCCTCATAGATTCTTCAATTGATGAATTCCATGACCTGACGAGTGAGACCAATAACCTCCAAGACCAAGACCAACCTCTTGAGATGATTTTCCAAATTTGATCTAGCCAAACCTAGTTAAATATCTTCCTGAAACACTTCCTTGGCCTCATGTTGCAACATTCTTGGCTGCCTACTGCAGATCTAAAATTGCGGCCTCCCTACAGCTATTGCTGCCACATGTGGGAACATCGATATCCTTCTATGTCCCTCCTATTACCTTCACTTTCCTTTCCCAGACTCTTGTATCTTGAGAGAGACCCTCAGTGACCTTCGCTTGACCTCTTTGCCTCCTTTTCTTCAAGATCTAACATGTATATGGATTCCCTAGGTCTACGCAGAAACCCTTATCCTTTTAGCACGTGAGAGAGATAATTAGCCGAAAAAAAAATTGCCTTTATCCTTCCTCTTCTTTGCTAGAATGAGTGATGAGTGTGAGTGCCAAATGGAGGACGAGTTATTTATATATATAGGCTTCTTCAAGGGTGGACGTGGCTCTTTATTTTGGATGAATTTCTAGCTGTCAAGCCGAATTGTTCTTGGAGGGTATTTCGATACTTTTAAAGACAAAAAAATATATATTTACAAGTTACAATGTGCCAATGGGGTTTTCAAATTATGGCAATGACTCTTTTGACTACTTGACCTAGGATAAACCTTAGAAGCACTCAATGGGTTTTGACCTAAAAATTAAAAAAATTGAGCATGAAACCCATGACCCAAAATAATAATAATAGTGTTTTCATTTCATTTTATAATCTACAAGAATAAAAAATATATTTCATACTTATTAAGACCGAACTTAGTTACACATTTTTCAACACTCCCTCTTAACTAGGGAGGTATTACTAAGAGGTAAATGGAAACTTTCAATATGAAGAGATCTCATAAGAAGAGTTGGATTGATAACCCAGCTGTCTAGCATCATATCAATTAGAATTTTCACATAACAAGGCCTTGACTATCAGCTCTATCTCTCCACAAGATCATAGCATAATTCTCGCAAGACCGATGATTTATAGACACCATCATCATTGTCTCTCAAGGTACATACTCCACTCAAGTGTTCACCGAGTATGACCTTCTCTTGAATATTCTTGTCTTGGATAGCTAGTCCTCAAAGAATATCGGTCCATGACTACTCTTGTCTTGAATGACCTACCACATCCTCAAAGAGTATCAGATGCCAAATGGTTACCCAATCCTCCATTTTGTCTTCCCAAGTGAATACAATAATGATGTGACTATCTCTTCCTCTCAGTTAGGGAGGATATATCAGTCAATCCAAGCTTGTATTTCAATTACACAAGATTCTTCTTAGGAATATATTTCGTCAATATGTTAGCTACCTATTCATCAATGGAGATATATCATAGCTGCAACACACCATTTTGAACTAGCTCCTAAAAGTAGTGATACTTGGTTATATGCTTTGTCTTTCCATGAAGTACTAGGTCCTTAGAAAATCATATATTTTTTTTTTTGTCACAATCTATCATTGTAGGGTTCATCGTTCTTTAGAATAGGTCAGATAGCAACTTCCCTAACTAGACTGCTTCTTTGTGTACTTCATAGGCCACACCATACTCAACATCAACACTATTCAAAGAAATTGTTTCTTTATTTCTACTCATCCATGATGTCATAGAGGATCCCAAACTAAACATCCAACTATAGTTCTCCTTCCATCGTGCACATTACCTCCCCAGTCGGAATTTGTATATCCAATATGTAATATTCCCAAATGGGAAAAGCAGCAGTATAACTCACAATAATGGAAATAGAAGCAAATGTTAACACATTACATGTGAGCCAAATGATAGATCCATGGTATTAAATATAAAATCAATAAATAAGTACAAGATCCTGAGGTTCAATCCCTCAACATAGGCAAAAGAAGCCTTCACTGCCCAAAAGCACCCAAATCATGTAATACAATGTTACACAATAATACTGAAGCACATACAATGTAGTTTTAATGGCTAATAACACAACTAGAAAATGTAGATAAATGGATCTAATTATATCATGCTCATACAAGGCCAAAAACGGAGATCTAGGCTCCCATACACTTTCCGTAGAAGGGTTTCTAGAAATACAAAAAATATCAGAATGCCAGAATGCATCCCTAGGGCTGAATAAACTCTGCAACTAGGCACCTGAAAAGGAGGTGGCTGAATATGATGTATATCTGAAAGAAATCCTCCAAAAGACACTCTCAATGAAGGGCTGATCCCTTCAATGGAAAGAAAACACTCCCAATGGAGCACTGAACTCACCCCTACAACATATCTCTAAAATAATGTAGTCATGGACTGGTGCTATGTTGTAGGGGATGATGCTGACTTGGCTTGATGAATAAATATGATATGAAGCATAGGTACCTTCTTTACTAATCTATCAATGGAAAGGAACCTTCCTCCAGTGAAGACAAGCTAAGAAATGATCCAAAGAAACCCTCCACTGCTGCACCCTGCAACTCAGCACATATCTAAACAGAATCTGCATTGTAGAAGAAAGTTGTAGCTTGGCCAAATGCCAGAATGTGGAAATAATGAAAACGCTCTTCCTTAGAGGCCACTGAAGGATAGAGGTGGGATTCCCGCTCTAGAACACCCTTGTGCTAAACAACACTACAATCTTAGCTAAATAGTTGAAGAGAGACAAAATCCTTAACAGACCACAATCAAATAATAAAAAACATGCCCACAATGGCTTCCATCCTCTTCCTTATATTCTTGGTGAGCTTCCTCACCTTTGGCCCCACTCATTAAAGGCACTACTTCCATGCAAAGGATCTCCCTCCAAAACTACATTTTCCCTCATTGAATGTCCACTACTTCCATACCAATGCTGTTGATTTCATCAAAGTTGACCTAGTCCACATGCTTCTTCCCTTGTTCACACATAGGGGAGCTTTATCTAGCTCTTTTGATGCCCTCCATTCACATTTAGAGTGGTTTTATTCTTAATAAGGTGATTTATGCATCTCCTTACCCTCTTATTCTTATAACTAAGAAGCAAAATTAGATTTTAATATTCCAATTAGCTACATGCTAATTTAGGAATATTACAATCCTCCCCTCCCAAATGTTGCTTGTCCTCAAGCAACTGCAAGGATAGAACAGAAAAATGTAGGGAACCTTCATTCCCATGTGATGTTGGAAATATTGTCATTGATGGAAAAGGAGCATAAAGGAGCAGCACCTAAACTATCACTAAGACAAAGGAGTAGAGAAGAACCAACAATAAGGAAAGGGAGAAAATCAGGTAGTAATGTAGTAAGAAAACAGAAGAGAGGCAACAAATATAGTAGAGGAAACGAATGCAGCTAAGAGGGCACCAAAGGCATCAAAGGCAGCAAAATAAGCTCAGGAGAGATTGACGCATTTAAGGCATGCAGCAAGGGAAAGAATCCCAAGTTGGAGTGAATAGCGAATAAAAGAACAAGCTCAGGAGAGATCAACGGACTTAGAAACTGAATAAAGCTCAGAAGGAGTAGCATGGAGGACCCGATGAACAGAAGTAGAAACATGAATTGATGGCTTGCTTGAATTATTTACCAAATACGCAAAGGAACTACATTAAAAATTGGATGTGGAACCATGAGCGAACAACGAAAACGGAACAAGGAAAGTGGTTTCAAAAACCACCAGAGGGTTTTCGCACCGCTTTTGGAGGATAAGTGGTTTTAAGTGAGATGGATGCGATACAGTTAGGTGGGCGATGCATGGCATACTGAAACCGCCTATTTTGCGTAGGTTCAAAAACAATTACCCATCGAGCTAGTTGGCACGCGATAACGTGATGAATCTGATTTAATAATTCGAAGCGCCTTTTGAGGTCCGGTGCTATGCATATTGTGGGGTCAATACATTCTGTTGAAGTGTTTTGTTTTAAAGAAAAAATTATATATAGAGAGCGGAAATATAAAAGGTGTGGGACCAGTGTCACAGAACTGGGACCTGCTTTCCCAAAGCCCAAAAGTGCAGTCGTGGCCCAGCGTGATCAACGGATGAGAATTAAGCAAGATCGATGACGGGAATCAAATCGTAGATCGATGCGATGCGATGGATCAATGCGATGCGATGGATGCGATGCGATGTGATCACATATCACAATCAGGGTAGGAGAGATATGACACAAACTTAGAAGTCACAGAAAATGCGAAGTGCGATATGATGATGTAGGTAGTGACATGGCAAGTGACGTGGAAACTGACATGGACCTGACCACACAAATCACAAATAAATCAAGATGACATGGACCTAGCCCGCATATCGCATACTGCAATCGGCGATGCTTATGTGATAAGAATTCGCAAGTTATAGAAGTTGCGATGCGAAGTAGCAATAAAGTCATGTGGGACTCGAGTGTATTTATATGATGGCACTGTGGTACATTTAACAAAAGTATGGAAGGGTAATAAACTTTGAGATTTTTAATATGATGAAGACTGTTGGATTATGAACAGGATCAACGACAGTCATTTAATCGGGGATGCGGCATCCATATACGTGCAAGACTGGCGAAAAGATAAACCTTTACAAATGTTTTATATACTAAAGGCTATATGATTATAGAGCGAAATGCATGGTTTTAATGAATTTAGTTATGATGGGTCTTAACCAAAGTCATAGTTTATGGTATTATTAACATGCTATGATGAATAATGTTAATCAAAGGATAAAAGTCCAAGGTAAAGTGTGAAAGAATTCCACTTTTAGAATATGTGACAAATCAGTGTTAAGGTTATGGTTGAAGTGCATATGGATACGTATAATTAAATTTATATGCAAAGTGTGGGTGAACGCAGAACAAAAGACACAGATAACAGAAGAAACAAGGTAATTATGCAGCAGAGCTAGAATACAAATAGCAGAAACTGTAAAGACAGTGACAGTAGCAAAAAGACAAATACATCGCGAGCCAAGAGCTGAAAGGGTTAAGCGAGACATATTTGTTGTAACTGTCAATGTAAATGAATTGATTATTTTTTATTGTATGTGATGCAAAGGCAAGTCTCCGTAGGCATAGGAAAAAACTCCATGAGTGTTGTAATGATTATTTCTCATGTAATAACTTGAATGGAAGAATGAGGAATCGAATGGGTGGAAGGCATAGGGTTAGGTCTGTTCACTTCATATTCCCTGTAGAATGCAATCAGTCAAGAGTAATCTGTATAAGAGATGTAATATCAGTGGAAAGAGAGAGGTTAGAGAACTGCAGAATGGATGAGAGAGGAAGAAGAATGTAAGAGAGCTGTAGGAATTTAGAGAGTGTAAGAAGAAGGAGGAGAAGATAGAGAAGCTGTGAAGATTCAAATATGATATAAGGTATATATGAAGGTTGGAGGATAGCAGTGAAGAAGGAACAGAACAGAGCTGATATCTAGGTAAATCAGCATGTGTTTTCATTATAGTGTGAGGAAGTTGGTGCTTCCATATCAAGTTGTAGCTTGATAGATGTCCAGTTGTAGCTAGCTGAGGTAGGATCCTCCTGTAGGTTGTAGCTTGTAGAAAATAGATGGGAGTTGGAGCTTCCTTGCAAGTTGTAGCTTGCAGAATCGAGGTATTAGCCTCCTATAGGTTGCAGCCTACAGAAAATCAGTGGTGAGAGGGAGTTGGAGTTTGCCTTTGCATCACAAAAATAATAAGATGTGGTTTTCTCCCTTATGGGTTTCCACTTATATCTGTTGTCTCTGTGAATGATTATTATGTGTTGATATTCTATATTTAATCTACTTAATATCTGCTGCTCAGTTATTAAGATTGTTGTTCCATTGTATATTAATTTTATCATGAAATGAAGATGTAAATAAGTGTAAAAGAAAGTTTTACAAGACCTTGACTGCATTAAACTGATTCACCCCCCCTCTCAATTTAACCAAGGGTTCAACAATTGGTATCAAAGCTAGTTCCTTCTGTATTAGTTTAACAACTAGAAGGAGATCCTAGGTCCCCAAGATGGCTAGTCTAGAAGGATGCTCAACAAATAAAGCCCCTTTGTTTACTGGTACAAATTATGCCTTCTGGAAAATAAGAATGAGGACGTACATAATGTCTCTAGGAATAGAAGTTTGGGCTGTTGTGGATTTGGGATATGCCCCAAAGGATTCTGACACAAAGAAAGAAGACAAAAAAGATTTTATAGCTAATGCCAAAGCCATGAATGCTCTCTTAAGTGGCCTATGTGAGGTAGAATTTATCAAAGTAATGCACAATAATATTGCCAAAGAAATATGGGATACATGAGAAAGTATCCATGAGGGAGATAAAAAGGTGAAGATGGCCAAACTACAAGTCTATCGAGCTCAATTTGAAAATATAAAAATGAATGAAGAAGAAGATGTTGCCAGCTTATTATTAAAGGTTGCAGAAATTGTGAATAACATGAAAGTTCTAGGAAAAACCATTAGAGAATGTGTAATTGTTCAAAAGATATTGAGATCTTTACCATCCAGTTTTAACCCCAAGGTTTCTACCCTAGAAGAGACAGCTGATTGGGAGACATTGACCATGAACCAATTACTTGGAAACTTAATAGCCTATGAGATGAGACTTCCACAGAGGAAGTCAAATGTGAGGGATGCAGCCTTTAAGGCTAAGAAGAGAAAAGAAGAAAAGGAAGATACATGCTCCTACTCTAATGAAGAAGAGGCCAAACTTGTCAGAAGATTGGATAGAGGCGCAGGTAAGTATAAAGGTAAGCTTCCATTTAAATGCTTTGACTGTGGAAGAGTTGGGCACTATGCATCAAAGTGGCCTTACAAGAAAACAAAGAATCGGACTCAAGAGACAGAGAAAACCAAAACAAATAACTGGCAGAAAGGGAAGAGATTCAATAGAAAATCACTTTATGCTCAACAAGATAGCAGTGCATCTGAAAACTCAGATGAATCCTCAAATGAAGACGGAACCTCTGAATTTGTGTTGATGGCCAAGGAATATTATGAAGGATTCCTTCTAGAAGATGAGGAAGAAGGTGAGGTAGATCTTGAGGGGGAGTTAAGAAGTTCCCTGGAGGAAATAGACAAACTTAAACTCAAGTGCAGAAAACAGAAAGAAATTCTCCTCAAATATGTAAAAGAGGTACCAAATTCAGAAGACCTCATTCAATTGAAAGTAGAACTTGAAGAAGCTAAGAAGGTGGAAGACATTCTTCTAAAGCAAATTAAAGATAAACATTAGGAGCAAGAGAAATTGGAAGAAGAAGTGATATGCCTGAGAAAGAAACTAGAAAACACCCAAAGGGAATTGTCAATGAACACTCCTCGAATGACAAGCACTGAACAGTTGGACAAGATACTAAATGCTCAAAGATCTCCTCTCATAAATACTGGGATAGGTTACGAATTAGAAACCAGAAAATCCAAGGCAGAAGATAACCAGAATATCATTTTTGTAAAAGTTGTAAAGGATAATGAAGCAACTCAAAAGATTCCCACAGAAGTAGAAGCCATCAAGAACATGACCTGCAATGAAGTAAACCGAAACAAGAAGGAACCTCAAATTACAAAGAACGAAATAAAGAAACAATCAACTGAAAAAGGCTCTTACACTACTGAATATGAAAAATTCGGAAGCTGTCAATGGAGATTCTTTCCTCCTATAAGAAATGTCACTTGTTTTGCTTGCCACAAACTAGGACATATTGCTGCATACTTTCAGACAAAGATAATCGATTTCAACCAGCAAAGGATGTAGAAAATGAAAATACTACCTCAAACAAACAAATGGAGAGGAAAACCCTTCACCAAGTACACTAATCATTTCCATGGGTATTGTTTTTATTGTAAGGGGTACGGCCATAAAGCCATGGAGTGCAGAGCGAATGGACAAAGATTGATGTATGAAAACTCAAGGAGATTGATGAATAATGGAGAAATCACTCATGTACATAATCCATTCAGAAACATAATCAAATGCTTTGACTGCCATCAAATCGGGCAGAAGTGTCACAAATTTCCTCTCAGAGAATGTGGTCCATCTTCTCAGGAAAGGTACCTAACAGAAGGATGCATGCAGTGGAAAAAAAAGTTGAATAAGTGTGACCTGGCTCTAATAGCTCAAGATCAGAAAATCCAATGGTATTTGGATAGTGGATGTTCAAATCATATGACTAGAGATCGAAGCAAGTTTGTAACCTTTGATGAAAATAAATTTGGGAATTTAACATTTGGCAATGATAAAGCAGGGAAAATAAAAGGAAAAGGCTCAGTCAGTCTGAATAATGGAAGAGGAAAGGATCAAGATGTACTATTTTTGGATGGGCTAAAAGCCAATCTGCTAAGCATCAGTCAAATGTGTGATAAAGGCTGTGAGGTCCTTTTTAGAGCCCAAGACTGTGAAGTAAGATCGAGCACCATAGGAAAGACCTTTATCAAAGGTGTTCGAATAGAAAGTAATGTCTATATAGTGAAAGAAGAGAATGAAGCATGCCACATAAGCAAACTTGATGAATCATGGTTATGGCATAGAAGATTGGGACACCTAAACTTTGACCACATCATCAGTCTAAGCAAGAAGAACGCAGTCAGAGATATGCCAACAATAAAGGAGCCTTCAAATACCATATGTAAATCCTGCCAACTAGGCAAGAAGACCTGCATATCTTTCAAGACCAAAGAGATACTATCTACAAGTCAACCTCTTCAGCTTGTACACATGGACCTGTGTGGACCTTCAAGAACTAAAGCACCAAGCGAAGAATCTTATTTCATGCTAATAATAGACGATTTTACCAGATTGACATGGGTAGCATTTCTCAAATATAAATCAGAAGCGCTTGAGAAATTCAAAATATTCAAGGCATTGGTAGAAAATCAAACAGCATGCAAGCTAAAGTGCATCAGATCAGACAGAGGAGTTGAATTCACAGACTATGATTTTTTAGACCTATGCAATGAACATGGGATAAAACAACAGTTTACAATTGCAGGAACACCTCAAATGAATGGAGTGGCAGAAAGGCAAAACAGGTCAGTACAAAATATTTTCAGAGCTATGTTGCAAGAAAGTAACATTCCCCAAACCTAGTGGGCAGAAGTAGTACACATAGCTATTCACATTCTTAACAAAGCTCATTTAAGACCAAATTGTGACAAGACTCCTTACGAATTATGGGATGGTAAGCCAGCGTCAATCAAACACTTTAGAGTCTTTGGAAGCAAGTGTTTCATAAAAAATAATGATGAAAAACTAGGAAAGTTTGATGAAAGAGATGATGAAGGAATATTTTTAGGATATGCATCCAAGAGTAAGGTTTACAGGTGTTACAAAAAAATACTGCACAAAATTGTGGAAAGCGTTGGCGTAAGAGTTGACGAAGATCTACCAAACAGTACAAGAAACACAAGCTGCGCCAATCCTCCAGATGATCATGAAGCTAAGAACCAAGATAATGATGAACACAACAAGAAAATAGAAGATACTAAATTAAACTCAAAGGGTCCCTCAAGATACACTAAAAATAACCATCCAGAAGATCAAATCATTGGGGACAAAAGTGTGGGAGTCTAGACAAGAAGACAACTTGTTGAACAGACAGAAGAAGTATATCTAGCCATGCTATCTCAAATAGAGCCAAAGAAGTTTGACGAAGCCAACAAAGACAAAAACTGGGTAAATTCTATGAATGAAGAACTAGACTAAATTGAGAAGAACAATACCTAGGAATTAATTCCAACACTCACTGGGAAAAATGTCAATGGCACAAAATGGATATTCAAGAATAAGATGAATGAACAAGGGCAGGTAATCAGAAATAAAGCCAGACTTGTATGCAAGGGATATTCTCAATTTGAAGGACTTGATTATGATGAAACCTTTGTCCCTGTAGCCAAAATAGAAGCAATCAAATTGTTTTTTGCCTTTGCATGCTATCATGATGTCAAGGTATATCAAATGGATGTAAAGTCCACCTTCTTGAATGGAGATCTAGAGGAAGAAGTCTACATGGAACAACCTAAAGGATTCTCATTAACAGATAAACATGACTATGCGTGCAGATTAAAGAAAGCCTTATATGGTCTGAAACAAGCTCCTCGTGCATGGTATTCAAGGATGGAAAAATACTTGCAAAAGCAAGGGTTCAAGAAAGGAGGAGTAGACAACAATTTGTACATAAAGGCTAGTGAAAATGAACTCTTAATTGTAGTAGTGTATGTAGATGACATCATGTTTGGTAGCAACAAAGATGAGTTAGCAAAAGTATTTGCTGAAGAAATGAAATCAGAGTTTGAGATGTCAATGATTGGAGAGCTCACCTTCTATTTAGGACTTCAAATTCAACAAAAGAACATAGGAATATTAATTTTTCAAGAAAAATACGTAAGAGAAATGTTGAAAAGGTTTCAAATGGAAGATTGCAAACCTGTGTCAATTCCCATGATCACTGGATGCAAACTATGTTCTTGTTAGGAAATTTATTGCAGCAATAAAATATTTACCGAGAGGAATAATAATCATGAAAAGAGCTAGCAACAAAACATTAACATAAACACAATGTTTAATCGGGAAAACCCCAAATCCGGGGAAAAACCCAACCAATGAAATTTCATTAAACATTGGCCAAAACCCTGGCCAATCCGGCCAAGTGAGCCTTCACCGCTCACCTCCAGGCCTGCATTACAATGAAGTATTCCCAACCTCTTATAGGCTCTATTACATGCAATACCATGGGTGCACAATACCATGTGCCCCAAAACTACTACTATTTACCCTAGTCAACATTGACTCTACGCCGAGTCATGTTTACCTAACAGTGCTAATGATGGATCAACAGATGTAGATCAAAAACTTTACATATCCATGATAGGAATTCTACTATACCTAACTACTTCTAGACCAGACATTATGTTGGCAATAGGATGTGTGGCAAGATATCAAGCAGCACCAAAACAAAAGCATTTACTTGCAATCAAGAGAATATTTAGATATCTACAAGGAACTTCACATGATGGCCTACGATATCCAAAAGGAAAAAGCTTCACATTGACAACATACATAGATGCAGATTGGGCAAGCTGTGTGGATGACAAGAAAAGCACAAGTGGAGGAGCATTTTATTTGGGAAAATTTTTGGTGGCATGGCTAAGTAAGAAGAAAACTTCTATCTGTCTATCTACAGCAGAAGCATAATACATAGCAGCAGCAACATGTTGCACACAAGTAATGTGGATGAAACAAACTCTCCAAGACATGAAGGTAAGCATTGATGAACCCATTTCTATCAAATGTGACAATACAAGTGCAATAATTATATCAAAAAATCCTATACTTCATTCAAAAACAAAGCACATCCCAATAAAGTACCACTTCCTCAGAGAACAAGTAGCACAGAAATTAGTGAAGTTGGAATATGTACCAACTAAGGAACAAATAGTAGACATATTCACAAAACCTCTTGCTAAAGAACCATTCGAATATCTAAGAGAAAAACTAGGGGTAGTGTCTGCAGATGTTACTCTCTAACATGATCAAAAAAAAAAGGGGGGGCTGCATACAAGAAATAGGGTCAGTGCAGAAGACAAGTGATAGTCAATATCAGACAAGAAAGCATCATTCCAGGGGGAGAACAATCAACTAATATTGTCACAAAAGAGCTAGAGCAAGTGATCAGTGCATGCAACAGGTCCTCAAGATCAGAGTTTATGGCAGAATTACATCAAGTATTAAGGGTCTTTCAGCTAGTACAGCAGTCTAGAGCATATAACCAACAACAGGCAGTAAAGGTGAACCACATACTAGTTCTATGATTCTCAAAGTGTCCTCCCAAGAACTCTTGTACACCATTCTGGAGAAGCAAGGTATAATGTACATTGGGAAATGTGCAACCCTTTGCCACTGATGTCAAAGGGGGAGGAAAATCAAGCAAAAGAAGAAAGGGTCTTCTGAAAAGCAAGCAGAGGAAGTCCCGGAGGAAGCATTGGAGTATTGCCATCAATGCCAAAGGGGGAGACTGTTGGAAATCTTGTCATTGATGGAAAAGGAGCATAAAGGAGTAGCATCTGAACTATCACTAATACAAAGGAGTAGAGAAGAACCAGCAATAAGGCAAGGGAGAAAATCAGGAAATAATGTAGTAAGAAAGCAGAAGAGAGGCAAAAAATATAGCAGAGGCAAAAAATGCAACTAAGAAGGCACCAAAGGCAACAAAATAAGCTCAGGAGATATTGACGCATTTAAGGCATGCAACAAGGGAAAGAATCCCAAGTTGGAGTGAATAGCGAATAGAAGAACAAGCTCAGGAGAGATCAACGAACTTAGAAACTGAATAAATCTCAGAATGAGTAGCGTGTTGGACCCAATGAACAGAAGCAGAAACATGAATCGATGGCTTTCTTGAACGCTTTACCAAATACGCGGAGGAAATACATTAAAAATTGGATGTGGAACCATAAGCCAATGGCGAAAATGGAATAGGGAAAGTGGTTTCGAAAATCACCAGAGGGTTTTCGCATCGCTTTTGGAGGATAAGTGGTTTTAAGTGAGATGGATGCGATATAGATAGGTGGGCGACGCGTGGCATACTGAAACCACCTATTTCAGGTAGGTTCAAAAACAATTACCCATCGGGCTAGTTGGCAAGTGATAACATGATGAATTTGATTTAATAATTCGAAGCACCTTTTGAGGTTCGGTGCTATGCATATTGTGGGGCCAATACATTTTGTTGAACTGCTTTGTTTCAAAGAAAAAAGTATATAAAGAGAGTGGAATGATAAAAGGTGTGGGACCGGTTTCACAGAACTGGGACCCGCTTTCCCAAAGCCCAAAAGTACAGTCATGGCCTAGCGCGATCAACAAATGAGAATTAAGCAAGATCGACGGCTGGAATCAAATCACAGATTGATGTGATGCGATGAATGTGATGTGATGGATCGATGTGATGCGATGAATGCGATGCAATGGATAGATGCGATGCGATGCGACCGCATATCGCAATCAGGGTAGGAGAGATATCACACAAACTTAGAAGTCACAGAAAATGCGAAGTGTGATATGATGATGTAGGTAGTGACATGGCAAGTGACGTGGCAACTGACATGGACCTGACCACACAAATCGAAAATAAATCAAGATGACATGGACCTGGCCCACATATCGCATATCGCAATCGATGATGCTTATGTGATAAGAATTCACAAGTTATAGAAGTTGCGATGCGAAGTAGCAATAAAGTCATGTGGGACCCGAGTGCATTTATATGATGGCACTATGGTACATTTAACCAAAGTATGGAAGGGTAATAAACTTTGAGATTTGCAATATGATGGAGGATGTCAGATTGTGAATAGGATCAATGACAGTCATTTAATCGGGGATGCAGCATCGGTATACGTGCAAGACTAGCGGAAAGATAAACCTTTACAAATGTTTTATATACTAAAGGCTATATGATTATAGAGCGGAATGCATGGTTTTAATGAATTTGGTTATGATGGGTCTTAACCAAAGTCATAGTTTATGGTATTATTAACATGCCGTGATGAATAATGTTAATCAAAGGATAAAAGTCCAAGGTAAAGCGTGAAAGACTTCCGCTTTTAGAATATGTGAGAAATCGGTGTTAAGTTTATGGTTGATGTGCATATGGATACGTATAATTAAATTTATATGCAAAGTGTGGGTAAACACAGCACAAAAGACACAGATAACGGAAGAAACAGGATAATTATGCAGCATAGCTAGAATATAAATAGCAGAAACTGAAAAGACAGTGACAGCAGCAAAAAGAAAAATACACAGCGAGCCAAGAGCTGAAAGAGTTAAGCAAGACATATTTGCTGTAACTGTCAATGTAAATGAATTGCTTATTTTTTATTGTATGTGATGCAAAGGCAAGTCTCTGTAGGCATAGGAAAAAACTCCATGAGTGTTGTAATGATTATTTGTCATGTAATAACTTGAACTGAAGAATGAGGAATCAAATGGGTGGAATGCATAGGGTCAGGCCTGTTCACTTCATATTCCCTGTAGAATGCAATCAGTCAGGAGTAATCTGTATAAGAGATGTAATATCAGTGGAAAGAGAGAGGTTAGATAACTGCAGAATGGATGAGAGAGGAAGAGAATGTAAGAGAGCTGCAGGAGTTTAGAGAGTGTAAGAAGGAGGAGGAAATAGAGAAGCTGTGAAGATTCAAAGATGATATATGGCAGATATGAAGGCTGGAGGACAACAGTGAAGAAGGAATAGAACAGAGCTGATATCCAGGTAAATCAACATGTGTTTTCATTGTAGTGTGAGGAAGTTGGTGCTTCCATATCAAGTTGTAGCTTGATAGATGTCCAGTTGTAGCTAGCTGAGGTAGGATCCTCCTATAGGTTGTAGCCTACATAAAATAGATGGGAGTTGGAGCTTCCTTGCAAGTTGTAGCTTGCAGAATCGAGGTAGTAGCTTCTTGTAGGTTGGAGCCTACAGAAAATTAGTGGTGAGAGGGAGTTGGAGCTTGCCTTTGCATCACAACAATAATAAGATGTGGTTTTATCCCTTATGGGTTTCCACTTATATCTGCTATCTATGTGCATGATGATTATGTGTTGATATTCTTTATTTAATCTACTTAATACCTGCTGCTCAGTTATTAATATTGTTGTTCCACTGTATATTAAATTGATCACGAAATGAAGATGTAAATAAGTGTAAAAGAAAGTTTTACAAGACCTTGACTACATTAAACTGATTCACCCCCCCTCTCAGTTTAACCAAGGGTTAAACATGTGAAACTCCAAGCTCCAAGCTATCACCCATATAAAATGAATCACCCTCCAGAATGGTAATTCATAGAAAAACTCCTCCCACATGCTCATGAGAGGCTCCACCCAAAGACTCAAGTCAATCATATGGCTCACCTCATAAGGAAACAAGTGATATAATGTAGCAGCCATATAATGTCCCAAGCTCCTTTTGAAGCATGAAGAAGTGTGGGAAGTTTCATTCCCGATGGACACATATGATGCTAGAGCATCTGGACTTAGCCAACAATGTGAATGGATTTTCACATGTTGTGGCTAATGTGAGAAAATTTCATTTTTTCAAGTGTATAAAGCAAAGTTTACCGAGAGGGTTGGATCTCTCAAATCTTCATTTATTTTGTAATAGATCATACAATTATATTATGATTATAATAGGAAATGAGTGTTAGCATAGGTGTGTGTTAAAGCTTTAGAATAGGGATTAGGATGCTAAGAATAGAAATTAAGTTGTTTCATTGATAAATTTAATCCATAAAAGAAGGAAACAGAATGTAATGACGAATATAGCGAGGGAGTAAGACAATATATGTATATATTGGATTTTGAGACAGAGACAGGGGAGGAGGTCAAAAATTGATGTAATGAGACCAAAGAAGGGTGAGACCCTGAGGTTTCAGTTTTTGGAATTGGATTGAAGTGTGTTGTGTAATTCCGTGTTTTGTTTTTATCGGAAAAATTATTGACAATCAGTTTTTGTTTTCATATTTTTCGGTATTGTGTTCCATTTTTTGAGTTTGAAATTGCGTTTAACATTGAATAGTTCATGGATTCATTTCAGAGAGTGGGTGTTCCCATGTCGTTGTGATTGATATCTTGAAAGGGGCAAAATTTTTGCAGTAACATCTTACCAGTTCATTATTGAGAGATCATTTTTAATTTGCTGTGGTTGATTTATGAAAATAATCAAACAGTGTATGATCAAACCCTTATCCCACATAGAAATCGGTGAATAAAAGAAAAGTGGTTTTGGAAAAACCCAGAACAGTGTTTCGCACAACTTTTGAGTTGTTAGTGGTATTTGTCGATTTCACGCGATAAGTCCCAACAACTGACACGTGGTTGTCAAAAAACCACTTTTATCGCATAGCCTTCAAAGCATTAAAATTTGCGCTAGTTCCAATGCGATCATCGTCGGATTGGATGGTAAATGGATATAGAGTGTGATGACTGTTAGATTCAAGGAGGTTCGAATGATAGGGTTTTAGAACGGTCAAAGGTTGACCACTTTATTGATTGTCTCCAGTATTTAATAAAATTGATGTTGATTTGGGTTTTATATATATGTATTTTGATTAAAAAAATTAAACTTATATGAGGATTTCGTGACAGTGATTGTTTATTTAGTTTATAAATAGAATATTGTTGAGGTCTCCGGCATCAACATCCAATCATGTCCCCAACAATAATAAGAACATCATCAACATACGGGATCATAATCAAAGTCATGCTAGCTGCAATGTGTAGTAATGGAGAAGAAAAATGGTCCCTCAAGTGCAACCAACACAATTTCACTCCTAATTGCATCAGAATATGGCATGATGTGTGGTCTCCCAACCACTTTCTTGCTGCCCCATTCTTCTCACATGCTTGGAGAAGGTGTATGATGTATGGTGCAAATTGAGCACACCCTGCATAAGATATCATCTCCCCATGATCTCCTAGGGAGTGGCCATCATCAATAGTACTCATGGCCTCAAGTAGACCATGAAGTCTAGAGAAAAGAGTGCCCCCTCCTAGAGCAGTTCCCTGCACATGGATGGTAAGGAAATACAAATACATAGTAAATGAATCATGATGTACAAAAATATAATCTTTACCATGTATTTGGTTCAAGCTAGTAAGGTGGCTCATAGATGGGCCTCCTCTCACTCCCAATGAGAAAGGAAGTGGTTGAGATAACTCTACCAAAGAGCTATGTTTCTCCTCATCCTCCAAACAATCCATGCATCTCCTCATATGGTGGTGCATATCCTCTTTGAAGCCTTCCCAAATGAATCCCTCCAGGATAGTACGATATTCTTTTATAAAACCAGTGGGTTTTGTTAGGGTCTCGTGATTTGGCTGATTGGCAAACCAAATGACAGTGTAACATCAAACCAGTCTTTGGAGCCCAAGGACCTAGCCTTCCTGGACTCAGAGAGGGCTCTCTCTATATGTGTGAGGGATATCTGTGTGTTTGCTTATTGTGTTCTGATTTTTAGGCTAGTTATGAAGTAAGTTTTTGGTTTTTTAGGTTGTGAGGGATGAAACTGATCAAAGACATAAAATAGGTAACAAGATGTTAGATTAACTGGGCTATGGGGTCGAAAGGTCAAGAAAGCTATTATATGACGATACAAGGCTGTTGAAGGGCCGATTTGATTCAAGGTAGAAAGGATCTTTGGGCAAAATGGAGTAAATGGACATCAAGTTTGTGAACAATAGAGGGATTCAAGCATAACTAGTTTAATAGCAGACATAAACATGGTAGGGAAAACCATTAATCATGCAAAATGTAACTATAAGCTAATCAATACATTGAAATAAACATTCAAGCCATGCATAGAGACTTTTAACGCTCTAACTTCGGGAAATGACTATCAGACTTTGGGGAAAACACATAAGACAGACTAACAACTCAAAACACTATGTCAGAATGCCTAAACACAGTTCTTCAAGTCATTGGGCACTTTGAACAACGAGATTCACATAGTTTTAGGCAAAGGGCTAGATCGGAACTAGGCCTCCTTGATTCAACAAGATGATAATCTAATCAGTCAAAGAGATAATTTCATGGATAGAGCTATGGATAGCCATAGGTAAGCAGGGCGTACCATAAGTCATACTTAGCAATGCATAGAACTATGAATGAAATAAGCAACAATATCCTAAATGATTAAAGAGCAGTCAAGAATTCTTTAATGTTACTTATGAAGAAACAAGAAATTTGAGGTGCCTCCAAGGGCATATCTCAAATTTGTTCTCTACTGATCTATAGCAAGCAAGAAACATGTATTCATGAATGAAAACTAGAAGAAAAAACATGGAAAGAAACACTATACCATTCTACCAAGTCATGGAATCCATCAACAATCCTTCATCATTCATCCAAGAACATCCAAGAGGCAATCCAAAAGCATAACACAAGTATTTTCTTCCAAAGCTCATATGACCATATATTGCTTCTCTTCTCAAGTTCATCCTTGTTTTATAATGAAAGCCTTTGGAATATATAGGCTTAGTGAGGAAAACTTCATGGTTCAACTTGCCATCCTATTGGCCTAATCAAAATATCTAAACTTGTCCTTGAGGATTTGCAAAGCCCAAGGCACAAAATATCTCATAAAATATCTAGAAAATGCTAAAAAAATAAAAGTAATTGACTTTGCATCATTTCTCATGTGCAAAAATAGCTAAACGCACATTTGGAAAAAGCAATTTTTGAAGGTTCAAAAATTACAAAATTATTCAAAATTTATATCAGAAAAAGGTCCCCTGACTTTCCGGCAACATTTGGCAGCCTTCCCGATGTCGAAATGAGGCTCATGATAGCTCGTTGGAAAGCTCTAAGTGTCTAATTTCCAGAAAAACTTAAATTTTCCCAATCCAATGCCTAGAAGTCTTCCAAAAATAGGACTGTGTGTAAAAAACCAGAAAATAAACCTTGCTGATAGACGGGGCAAAATGTTGAAAAAGTGAGTGTTTTTCGCCATTTTGGGGAAGAAAATGATATTCAAATGTTCTGAATATTGCTGAGTATGTGCCCCTAAAATTATGGCATCCAATGATACCATTCACATCCCATGATGATCTCCCAAACTGAAATGGCGAAGCCCCTGAGTTTTGGCCAAAAACCCAAAAATGTCAAAAAACAAGATTGTGTCAAAATTTGCTCAATTTTGGTGAGCGAGTCCCTCAAGGCTTTTTAGAAACATGTCTAGAAGCTCGGGAAAAAATTCCAAGCCTAGAGGTGTCTTTCTCCTTTTTTCTCACCGGGCGCTCTCTTTGGGCAGTTTTGAGCCTTTCTTGGTCTTCTTCTTTGTTTGCTTTGGAATTCTAGATTTGGTGAGGAAGTCATGGCCCCTTGCCTAGGAGAGGCAGCTAGCATATGCTTTGGAGAATTCCCTTCATGATATTTATGCTGCTGTTATGTCTCATAGGGCTACCCCTTTTCCCGTCTTTGTTCATCATTGTTATGCTGCTCCTGCTACTCTGTCTCACATTCACTGTCAATCACTGTTTTATTAAGGTATAATTGGTTTTAAAATGCTTGTGTGAAATGTTTTCTGTGATATCAGGTCCCTTGTTCCTTCAGAATGCTGCTTTTCCCCTTGGTATGCAACTCAATAAGTAAACTTCAAGAACAAAAACACAATCAATCAAGATACACAGTCAAAGTGATTTTTTCTGTGTTTTGTGGTAAGGTCACCTTGCCTTTGGGTGTCTTGAGGACAACAGTATAACCTTGTTTTTAGGAAAATACAAAACCACAATCTTCTTATTTCAAAACACTATTCTTTTCTTTGTATTCCTTTCAACAAGTATATTCGACACTATTACACAGTTAAACAAGGTATGTACACAGTCAAAGGTCACTGTTTTTAAAGGATAAGGTGACAGAACTTGTTTGTGTTTTTGATGTGGTCACAAAAAGTCTTATAGCATTCAAACAATAATAACATCCTTATCAAACAAAAGACTACCCTTCTTATACTTCACTGTTCATCATACCCAGTTTTTCTCTACACACCTGTAAACTGCAAAGGTGGCTTTACTCACTGACTGTGCTCTATGCAGTGGAAAATCAAAACCTTGTTTTTGCTTTTCACCCTACAGAGGAAAATTTCGAGCAATGACCAAGTAACCTATGTATGGTTACTGTAGTTTAAATTTGGATCACTGCTTCTTTTTAAACTGCTGAGTTTCTGATTTTAAATCAATGCCTCCATCTTTCAATATTCCTTAGAAGGTAGTTTCATGGGCTTATCACAACAATAAGAACTCACATTCTTACTGTTTCACCTTTAGTAAGCATAAAACACAGCAAATATTGATCTTTTAAACAAAACTATCAACCCTTCCAAGAACTACTTTCTTCATTGCATAAGGCTGACAGAAGCCATGTTTTTCATCTCAGTTTTGAGGGTAGTTACAATGGTTATTCATACTAATGCAAATTCAACCCTCTTTAAAGTTTCACCACTAGCCAACATAAAACACCACCAGTCTTGATTTTTTCTTTAGACCAAACTATCCACCCTCTCTTGGTGATCTTTAACAAAGCAAAAAGGCACATTGAATACCTTGAAACTGATGATGATGCTTCTTGAGGAGTTTGAGCAGTGTTTCTGGGCTTTGGAGGCATTTTGAATCATAAATATGTGCGCGGCACATTTGTAGCTGAAAGTGTTGCGTTGTCGGGTCACTGTTGGGCCGACAGGACCAACGCGCACAGGCACGCCGCGCGCCACCACAGGCGCACCACGTCACAGTTATAGCCCTATGTAAATTTCGTTCCAGGCGCGCCGCACAACCTTTTGACCCAAAAAACTCTGTTTTTTCGATGATTAT
Organism: Pinus albicaulis; assembly: GCA_034641835.2. Classification (NCBI taxonomy): domain Eukaryota; kingdom Viridiplantae; phylum Streptophyta; class Pinopsida; order Pinales; family Pinaceae; genus Pinus; species Pinus albicaulis. The sequence goes on from CM076582.1 coordinate 1,093,879,184, forward strand.
TTCTTTCTCCGGATTTGTAGACAGCAAGAGGAGTTTGTTCACCGTTTTGAAATGCAGAAAAGTTAAAGGCAACGGTCTTTAAATCCTTTGAAAATGAACAAGTTAATACCTTTTGGGTTTGTCTTGAGAGGGTTTGGAAGATTTATTGTTTTAAACAACTGCCTCATCCATTCGTAAGGAAAGCAAAATGACTTTGATTATGTTATGAAGGGCCCATATTTGAATAACGGTGTAGATGTCTGTGTATTTATTTGACCAGTGGAAAATGGTTATGACCCTTTCCAAGGGTCAACTCTATTGACTGTGTGTTGCACATCCGAACAATGACTTCTACCATTACTGTCCCTTTGGTGACATTTTCAACATAGAAAGCATACTCAGAAATACACCAGTGATTGATGACACATCCTTTGCCATTTTTCAAGGGGACAAATTTACCCTTTTGAACCTAAACATAACAGTGTTTGCTCTGGATGCTTTGAAGGTGATGATACTTACTGTGAAACTGATTTGATTGTCAAGTGTCCTTTAACTTATTTTCTGACTGTGGGTGCAGAATGCAGTTGCATTTATTCAGGCTCTTTCCCCTCTGTCTGTTTAAAAGGGGATTTCTCTAACACCTCTCTTTTTACTCAAATTTCATTGACATGGCACCTTTGAACTTTTACAGGGAACATGCCTGTATTTGCTTTGAAACCTTTTCCAGAATCTAAAAGTATACCAAAATCCTTCCTGTATGTTATGAACAAACGTGTTCAGTTATGTTGCCTCTTGGGGGAAATGAGCTCAGATTTCCTTTGTAAATTGTGATAAGAATTTTTGAAAGACACCTTTTTGTGAGTAAAGAGACTAGTACTCTTTAAAAAATAATCATCATTAGTTCTTTCGCCTGTGCACTGACTCACCTCATTAACCACTCTTCAAATTCTGTCTTGTTAGAGCTGCAGACTGTCTTTTGAAAGAAATCTTGTTGAGAGATAAGCTTGACCTCCTTGGATTGCAGTGGTACCCCTGCTTTCCTTTTGGTCTCTTTTCAATACTTCTCTGTTTCAAATATCCATTATTATGTTTATACTTTGTCTATCAGTCAGTGAGAAAACCTAGAAATAATCATTGCCCTGGCCCATTGCTAATGAATGAAGGAGGGCTCTTCACTTGGCAAAAAATCTGATGTTTTGTCAACCTTCTATCTCAGCCATATGAAGGCTACCTCTGTCTTCAATCATTACCTTTCTTTGGCCATCACCCTCTACTTATAGATGAAGGAGGCGCTTTAACCCTCTGCTTATAGATGAAGGAGGTTCTTAGCCATGACATATCCTCAGCCTCTTGACAGTGTTGCTTTTTCTTCTGTTGTCCTTTCAGGCTGTGAATGAGGTCGCAAGAGTTTGATGAGTAACTCTTGGCCCTGTAGAAAACATCTCAGGCTCAGGATCACATTGAGAAGCAACTGTCTCTCATGTGGCACAAAAATTGCCTTCTGAGATGCTGGTGTGTTTCCTGTCCTTGAAAGATCCACCAAACACTGTAAAACACCTAAAAGCAGCTTGAGATTATGGTCTATGTACTGCTGAGACTTAAGGGTGTATAAGTGGCGCGACTTAGGGCTATAACCGACTTCATTAGTAGAGTGGGAGGTCTGTTATGACTGGTCTATAGCAGATGGAGGTTTTTTGGCTCTTGGATAGTTTGCCAAGGGTGAAATGCCTTAGAGCACCACTTCCTAACTTAGGGGAGGTTCTTTGAACAGATTTGGATTGTCTCTTTAGAGCTGATCGGAAAACTAGTATGGCTGAGGCTAGGTAGGATTTGATAATGAGGTTTCATCTCGTCATGGGCGGATTGGAGAGGTAGGGGGGAAAAAAGTTTTATGGGTGTTTTCCCAGTTGGCAAATTTGACAAATTTTGGATTGGTTGTTGGAAAACTAGGCCGTTACAACTAGTCATCACTAACAAGTAAAAAATACTGATGACTAACAGGTTTAAAGAGAAACCCCTCATATGATACATCTATTATTTTCTCCTTGAGATTAGAGGCTCTAATCAAGAAGATCCTACTCTAAAATATTTTGACCCCATCTCTCACTGCATATCTCCCATCTGATAACTGGCCATCAAGGACTCTGCATGAAAAGAGATCCTTGGAGTAGTCCATTAACAGATGGGATCTCCAATAAGGGTCAATACTCAATAATGACAACGTTGTTGATCTATCATGTGAAGAACCTATCATGTTTTTGATCTCTTCTTTGAAATCTCCCATGCCAAATTCATACGCTGGGATGCTGCAATCTTGCCTCTGCTACTCCTCCTGCATCTGGTCATGCTCTAGTGAAGGTGGAAGTTTTTGGAGGCTATCCTTCCATGAGACGCTATCACCCATAAAAAACCTCCTGAGTTTGGCCAATGTAAGCATGAGTGGCCACCAACCTCTACCAAATATGGAAGAGTTCTTCCAATGTGAAAGTATCTTTTGATTCTGCAAATCCATGGAGTGGTCTCCTTGCACCATGATGGTGCCATCCATCCCTGAAACATACTCTCTCAGCACAATATTTTTGGTGAGAGTGGGCAATACTGATATTGGGAGAATGTCTCCCTACTCCTTGAGCCTACCCCAGACTCTCTACACTGTGTAAAGACCTCCCAAGGTTCTTACCCCTCCGGGATCAATGAGTGGTGCAACCAAATGTGAAGCATATCTCATCATCTCCTGATCTGGTGGTCTCCCAGGTGGAATGCCTCCATGCAATGAGACATCAATATCAACAGTAGACTGCATATATGAGTGGAATTATTTGTCCTTGCTCTCACTGCGCAAATCAGTCTGCCTCTTGTATGCATCAACCTTATGAAATATATAGGGGTGTGTGCTCCTAATCATATGATGCTGGTCCTTCTCCCTATATTATTCTTTTATCCCCAAGATCTAACAATCTATCAATGATGGCACATGCTACTCATGGATTGTGCCCTGATATCCACATGTGAGATTCTTTGGAACTTCTTGCAAGAGTACAAGAATTCCTCTCATTGGAGAAATTGCCCCATCTTCCTCTTCATGAGGTACTATATCTTCTCCTACTATGACAGCGTTGTTACTTCTTGCCTGCTCTTCCCCTTCATCATGAATGGAGGTTACCTCATCATCATTAAGAGGCTCCTTATTTTTATCCTCTTTTCAAAAATAGATCTCCATGTCGTCCTTTTGAGAAGAGAGCTCTTCTTGAAGTGGGGATATTTCCTCTAGCAAGGTATTCTGTAAGTTTATAACCCCCTCAATAGCATTCTGGAAGGGATTTGGGCCTATAGATCCTTCCAACTTGTGCAAAGGTTTGTTTGTTTAAGCTTGGCTAGCTCAACCAAGGATGTTTCAGAATTTTTTTGCATCAAATATTTTCAGTAACCTCCTAGTGAACTTTTCATAAGTAGATACATTCACATCTTTCAAGGAATAAGTTTCATAAAACCACCAGGAATAAGCCTTACCTTCAAGATGTAGCACTGCCATTCTAATGGCTTCATCTTCTGAAACTTGCTACTACTGCAAATAGGTGTCTAGCTCCTTCACCCAAGCCCTAGTTGTGCATCTAGGTGACCCATCAAAAGTAGATAGAAATAATCTAGCCAAATCATGCTACTTGCACCTCTTTATTCTATTGTGATTTCTAGGTCTTATATCCTCCTTGATCTTGCAAAACCCTTGGAAGTTTAGATGATCTTGGAACCTCTGAATATAGTCACCAAGAGTCTCCTCCTTTGGCACATCTCCTTCCTCCATCTCTCTTGCTATGAACATAGGCATGGTAGAGCATTGTAGATCTGATTGTGTGGCTGAATGATTACACCTATAATATGAATAACTAGAGCTTTCTTCATGTGAAAATATTCTTGAGGGACCTTCATGTCTTTCCCTCCTCATTCCCTTGATTTCTCTATTAAGCTCATGCATAGTTTGGAGAAGAACTTCTGAAAAATTATTTCCCTCGATTTCTCCAAATAATGGAGGCTTTCCTTTATCTCTTTTGTGAGTCTTCTCTTTTCTATGAGAAGCTTCTTCTTCTTCTGATAACATAGGTGCAATGTCTTCACAGGCTGAGCTAAGATTATGCTCTGATACCACTGTAATATTCCCAAATGGGAAAAGCAACAATATAGCTCACAATAATGGAAATAGTAGCAAATGTTAACACATTACATGTGAGTCAAATGATAGATCCATGGTATTATGTATAAAAACAATAAATAAATACAAGATCTTGGGGATCAATCCCTCAAGATAGGAAAAAGAAGCCTCCAATGCCCAAAAGCACCCAAATCTTGTAATACACTGCTTCACAATATACTAAAGCAAGTACATTGCAATTTTAATGGCTAATACTACAGCTGAAAAATGTATATAAATGGATCTAATGATACCACACTCATACAAGGACAAAAATAGAGATCTATGCTCCCATACACTTTCCCTGGATAGCCCAGGAAAGGGTTTCTGGAAATACACAAACTATCAAAATGCCGGAATGCAGCCCTAGGGCTAAATAAAATCTGCAAATGGGCACTTGAAAAGGAGGTGGCTGAATCTGATGTAGATCCAAAAAAATTTCTCCAAAAGACTCTCTCAATGAAGGGTTGATCCCTTGAATGGAAAGTAAACGCTCCCAATGGAGCACTGAACTCACCCCTGCAACAGATCTCTAAAATAACATAGTGATGGAATGGAACTACACTGTAGGGGATTATGCTACCTTGTCCTGATGCCAAAATATGATATGAAGCACAGGGACCTTCTTTACTGATCTCTCAATGGAAAGAAACCTTCCTCCATTGAAGACAAGCTCAAAAATTTTCCAAAGAAACCCTCCACTGCTACACCTTGCAAATCAGCACATATCTAAACATAATTTGTGTTGTAGAAGAAATATGTAGCTTGGATGAATGCCAGAATGTGGAAATAATGAAAATTATCTTCCTTATAGGTCACTCAAGGATATAGGTGGGATTCCCGATCGAGAAAACCCTTGTGCTAAAGAACACTGCAATCTTAGCTAAACATTTGAAGAGAGCCAAAAGTCTTAATAGACCACAATCAGATAATCAAAATCATGCCCATAATGGCTGCCATCCTCTTACTAATATTCTTGGTGAGCTTCCTCACCCTTGGTCCCACTCATTAAAGTCAATACTTCCATGCAAAGGATCTCCCTCCAAAATTGCGTTGTCCCTCATTGAATGTCCACTACTTCCATACCATCGTTGTTGATTTGGTCAAAGTTAACCCAGTCCACATGCTTCTTCCCTTGTTCACACATAGGGGAGCATTACCCAGCTCTTTTGATGCCCTCCATTCACATTTGGAGTGGTTTTATTCCTACAAAGGATATTTATGGGTCTCCCTACCATCTTATTCTTCTAACTAAGAAGAAAAATTAGATTTTAATATTTCAATTAGCTGCATGCTAATTTAGGAATATTACAATCCTCCCCTCCCAAATGTTGCTCGTCCTCAAGAAACTGCAAGGATAGATCAGAAAAATGTAGGGAACCTTCATTCCCATGTGAAGCTCCAACCTCCAAACTATCATCCATATAAAATGAATCACCCTACAGAATGGTAATTCATAGAAAAAATCCTCCCACATGCTCATGAGGGGCTCCACCCAAAGACTCAAGTCAATCATATGGCTCACCTCATAAGGAAACAATTGATATAATGTAGCAGCCATATAATGTCCCATGCTCCTCCTGAAGCATGAAGAAGTGTGGAAAGTTTCATTCCCAATGAACACATCCAACCAACGTGTCATCCCTCCAATCATGTCCCCAACAATAATAAGAACATCATCAACATATGAGATTATAATCAAATTCATGCTAGCTGCCATGTGTAGTAATGGAGAAGGAAAATGGTCCCTCAAGTGCAACTAGCATAGGTTTACTCCTAACTACATCAGAATATGGCATGATGAGTGGTCTCCCAACCACTTTCATGTTGCCCCATTCTTCTCGCGTGCTTGGAGGTGTATGATGTATGGTGCAGATTGAGCACACCCTGCCTAAGATATCATCTCCCTATGATCTCCTAGGGAGTGGCCATCATCAATACTGCTTATGGCCTCAAGTAGACCATGAATTCTAGAGAAAATAGTTCCCCCTCTTGGAGAAATTCCCTGCACATGGATGGTAAGGAAATAAAAATACATAGTAAATGAATCATGATGTACATAAATATAATCTTTATCATGTACTTGGTTCAAGCTAGTAAGGTGGCTCATAGATGGGCCTCCTCTCACTCCCAATGAGAAATGAAGTGGTCAAGATAACTCTACCCATTAGGGGATTTTTGAGGTCTAAAATAGGCCTCCTAAAGAAATTATAAAATAATAGTGGAAATAATAAAATAAGATTTGATTACATCATCAAAGTTTAGAGGGAAAGAATAAAAAACTACCTTTTCAACTCATATTTTCAACTTATCTCCCAACAGCCATTTGGAGTACTTGAAAGAGATAAAATTTACCTCTTCATCCAAGAGTAATGACAGTTGCATATTTTTCGAGTGGACTTCGCTACATCAAAACAGAAATACATGGCACCTACTGTACCACAAGCGATGTATTTCTCATTTTTCACATAGCAGGGTCTATCGAAAGTATGCAACATGGGTACTCCTCAGATGAGAAATTAAATTTTGCATCCAACGAGTACTCCCACTCGAAATTTGAGTAAAAACTTTGGGATATAAGTTGAAAATACGAGTTGAAAAAGTAGTTTTATTATTTTATTGTTTTTTATTCTTTTTACCCTTTTATTTAAAAAATGGTGAATCATCCCACATGGTTGACATCATCATCTTTAATCTTATTGGTTCTTATAAATTTTATTTTTGTTGTACATTTTTCTTAGGAGGCCAATTTTAGACCTCAAAATTCCCCTAATGAAAAGAGCTATGTTTCTCCTCATCTTCCAAACAATCCATGCATCTCCTCATATGGTGGTGCATCTCCTCTTTGAAGCCTTCCCGAATGAATATCTCCAGGATAGTACGATATGCTCTTATAAAACCAGTGGGTTTAGAGAGAAACCCCTCATATGTTGCATCTAGTAGTTTCTCGTTAAGCTTAGAGGCTCTAGTCAAGAAGATCCTACTCTGAAAATATATGACCCCATCTCTCATTGCATATCTTCCATCTGATAATTGGACATCAAGAACTCTGCATGAAAATATATCCTTGGAGTAGTCCATTAATAGCTGGGATCTCCAAGAAGGGTTAATACTCAATAATGACAGCACTACTGATCTATCATGTGAAGCACCTGTCATCTTGCTGCTCTCTTCTTTGAGATATCCGATGCCAAAGTCATACACCGGGATGCTGCAATCTTGCCTCTGCTGCTGCTCATGCTCTAGTGATGTTGGAGGTTTTCAGAGGCTAGCCTTCCATGAGAAGCTATCACCCATCAAAAACTTCCTGAGTTTGGCCAATGTAATCATGAGTGTCCACTAACCTCTACCAAATATGGAGGAGTCCTTCCAATGTTAAAGTATCTTATGATTCTCCAAAGCCATGGAGTGGTCTCCTTGCACCATGATGGTTCCATCCATCCCTGAAACATCTTCTCTCAGCACAAAATGTTTGGTGAGAGTGGCTAATACTGATATTTTGAGAATGTCTCCCTCCTCCTTGAGCCTACCCTAGACTCTCTGCATCGTGTCAAGTTCTCCCAAGGTTCTCACCCCTCTAGGATTAATAAGTGGTGCAACCAGATGTGAAGCATCCCTCATCATTACCTGATTTGGTGGTCTCCCAGGTGGAGTTCCTCCATGAAATGAGACATCAATATCAAGAGTAGACAACATATTGTTGAGTCCCAAATCTGCATCTTTTCCATACATTTTTCCATACCTTTTTCACTCACCTAAACCTCCCAAATTGTCAATATCATGTGCAAAAGAGCATCTAACATGGTTTTTAATTATATTTTTGTGTTTGCTATTTGATCTAGATTTTGTTCATTCAGCTGCGGAATCTTGCCACTTTCCACAGCTGCTGCAACTTTCCGCAGCTATTTTGTGAAACTCTATGCTACAGGTGTCTACAAGGAAATCGAGCCACATGGGCAGGTCAGGAATGACGTGGACATGGTTCGTGTCCTATTGGTTCAAGAAAACTCATCCAAAGAAGCCGCGGTCAAAGGCGTCCACATGGAAGTCAACCATGGAGTTTCATGTCGGTCGGACTCTGTTTCGTGTCACATGAAGATTCATACGGCCGTTTCTAAGCCTGCGGAGGATAAATCGACATCTGTACAAGACTCTAGAGTCGAATTCAAGCATCCACCTCTCGTAGATTTACTTTCCAACACGGCCATGCTCCTATATCCGTGGACGTAGTGGTCTACGTGCTCTCCACCAGCATGAACTTTAGGAAACAGTTATAGTTCGTTGTTATATATAATGCGTTTGCATACGCATATGAAGTTAGTCGATATTAGTGAATGTAGTCTCTGTTATCTTTTGATTAGTCTGCTCTGTAGTGATTACGCTGCACTTGTGCCGTAACATTACCATTCTGTAATGACTGCTTTTTAATATGAGAAGACTTTGTTTTTCAACTTAATTCGTATTTGAGGACCGTTGCCAAGGCTGGTGTAGAGGGCCCCTGCTCAGCTAAGGTTTTGTGCATTAGTGTATAATTTTAATTTCATTCCATTGTGTCATAATCCATTCATATGTTCATATATTGCATTTGTTTCATTTCTGTTTATACACTTCCATAATTTCCATTTCATTTCTATCTTTCATGTTTTATGATTGTTAATCATTGATCAGTGTTCTTGTTGCAGGTTATAGATAGGCAGCCCGGGCATTTTCATAGCTTTTTGACTAATGACATGGAACTAACATTGTTCTGCTGCTAGTTTGCTTTTCATATCTTTTGTTTAATTTCAGTATTGCCTTGTTCATTTCAGTTTTTTCTTATCTGCTTCAGTAGTTAAATTTAGATATACTAAGCTGCTCATAGCATCTTCAGTTGCCTCCGAAAGCCACAGCTGGACTGATGGTGAGGGATTGTATTATGAAATGTGTAGTTTAGTATTAGTTTCCTTTTTGTAAAATTAGATATATTAAATTGTGCATGACATCTTCAGTTGCCTCCGAAAGCCACAGCTGGACTGATGGTGAGGGATTGAATCATGAATGTATGGTTTGATATTAGTTTACTTTCTGCAAGTTAAATATCAGTTACTCAAGTTTTTTATGATTACTTCCGAAAATCATAGCTGGACTAATGATGAAGGGTCAGAAGATAAATTGATGTAATCTGATTTAGATTTATTTTGTTGCAATTTTGAATTTCTTTAAAGCATAGTTTCTTTTGTGTTTAGTCGGTAGCAAGAATAGTTTGGTTTTCATGCTCACTAGTTCACTGTTTTGATTTATTAGATTAGCAGCACCTTTTCATTTCAGCAACTCATTTTCATTCCCTTTCAAGTCTTGTCATTGTAAATTTCAAATTTCTTTTTAAAATTTCAAGTTGGTAAATCATTATAGGGGATATCACTTCCTTGAACAAACATAACCAAACTTGTTTTCATCTTAGAATTTCCATTTCACTTTAGAAAACCAAAAACGACAAAAAGTTAAGAAATAGGTTATCTTGCACATATAGTGCGCCGCACTTCATCAGCTTACGATTCCCGGATCGACAAATTAAATGCAGCAATTTAGGACACACTAAATTGACCAAACATTTTGGCGCCGTTGCCGGGGAAGTGTAACTAGGTAGCCAATTTCTAAAAAAAAAAAACATAAAATCATAAAAGAAGGGAAAACTTGATAACTTCTTGAAGTATGCTCTCCTCTTGCACCTAGTGTGATCTGGAGGATCAGAAAAAGAGAGTTATTGGTTTAGTAATTTCTTAAGTATGCTCTCTTCTTGCACCTAGTGTGATCTGGAAGATCAGAAAGAGAATTATTAGCCCAACTTTTAAAAAATAAAAAATAAAAATGACATGCATAGAGCAAGAGATTCTAGGGGAAGGTTTATAGCTAAAGCCAAGAGTTCGATTTTCACAACTCCATCTTCTTCAAGGCATAGACCAGATTCACCACCATCTACTCCTAGCCTTAAGATTTTTGGAAGTCAAGGAACAGCTGAATTAGAGGATTCTCCTATACCACCTACTAAAACCCATTTAGAAAACAAAGAGACTCTCTCTCATCCTCCCTTGGTAGAAGAACTAGAAGACTTTAAGAACTCTAAAGAAAATATCATGGCAGAGGAAGTAATAAATAGACGTGAAGGTAGAAGAGGAGGAAACAATGGAGACAACAATGGTGAAGGAAATAATGGTAGAAATAGGGAAGGAGACAATTTGTTTGGATTCCCTATAGTTGATGAGGAAACTCATGCAACAATGAAAAATATCTCACCATCTGTTCTCCCTAACTTTTATGGATTGCGAAGTGAGGATCCTGAAACATTTCTGTTTGAGTTTGAAGTTGTGTGTCGAACTTATGACTATATGGAAGATTCTCAAAAACTCAAACTGTTTCCTTCAACATTGAAGGGATCTGCTTTGAAATGGTTCATGGGATTAGCTACTCAATCTATTAGGACTTGGAATGATATGAAACAAACATTTTTGGATAGATACTTGGACTATTGTATGCCCACCAATCACAAGGATGAGGTATTCAAAATGATGCAAAAAGAAGATGAAAGTTTGGAAGACTTACTTGAAAGATTCCAATACAACTTGAAAAGAGAAAAGATGAGCAACTTAGATAATGAAACCTTGAAAGCCCTCATATTAAAAGCCATTAGATATGAATGGATAGATATTTTAAACATGATGGGGAAAGGAGACATTTCTCAACTTCCACTTCGTGATATAACAGAACTATGTGTCCATCTCTCAAGAGGAAAATCTAAAACTAGAAAAGGGCCTAGGGATCCTTCTCTTATTAGGGCTAACAAATCTGCAACTGGATTAGTAAGTAGGGCAGAGATTGGTAATATGCTTGATGAGTTCAAAACTGATATCTTAGGGAGCCTTAGTGAACAACTAGACACCCTTAAAATCCAAAACAAGCAAAAAGCAGAAACAGATGCTTTAGCCATCTTTTGTCCAAAATGTAGAAAGAAACATGCTTTAAGGGAATGTCCCTTGGATGAAAAATTTGTAGAAACATGTATGATTTGCTCAGAGAATCATGAGATCAAGGATTGTCCTTCCATTCCTGGACTCAAAGTTGTTTTTCAAGAAGACCCAAATTCAGTAGAATCTCTCTGTTTTGTCGCAAGGAGACCTTGGCAGGGACAACAAACTCAAGGGTTTAACAACCCTATGAATTATCAAACCCAACCAAATTGGAATCCTTGGCAACAACCTTGGCCCCAACATCAAAATTCAAATCAGCCATGGGTACAAGGGATGCAAAATCCTTATGGGAGATTTGCTCAATTTTATCAATATCCTCCATCTTTTCAAAATCAACAAGCTCCACAACTTCCAAGCCCAAATCCACAACTTTCATTGCCATTTCCACAACATCAACCTTCTCAACAAAATACAAATCCTCAACTCATGCTCCCATACCAACAGAAGACAAATCAACTTCCAGCTCAGCCATTGCCAAATCCCAACAATAAGAATCCTCAAACTACTTATATGGTAGAAGGACAACAATTTCCTACCTATATGATTGTTCCTCTCAACGATGTACAACTCAGATCTGGTAGAGTCTTAGAAAAACCTTCTATAGATATTCAAGAGCAAGATACCTCTGAGGAGGACTCTCTTCAAGTCAATAAGGGTTATGAGGAAGAATCTCTTCAAAATCCAAGCATGCAAAAAGAAAAAGAAAAGTTAACACCCACAACTCCTATAGTTGAGCAACCAACATCTTCATCTACACCTCCTTTTCCGGAAAGACTACAAATTGATAAGGGGGTGGAAAAACAAATCTTGTTGCCTAACTATGACTTTCTAGATGAATTGAAGAATGTTTGTATCAAGATTCCATTGCTACAAGCCATTAGAGAAATTCCTATTCTAGCAAAAACCATAAAGGAGTTGAGTTTCAAAAGACCAGGAAGGAAACTAAAAGACACAAGAAGAATCCACCTGGTAGGAAAGATTGTAGACATTATGATGGGAAAAATTACCATGCAGAAGTATGTACATCCAAGAAGTCCAATTGTCAAGACACATATAAATGGAATAGAAATTCCAAACACATTGATTGACTTAGGGGCTGCTATCAACATTATGAGTAGACAGACTATGGAACAGTTAAAACTTCCTAACCTTCTTTTTACACCTACTTTACTGCAAATTGCAGATCGATCAGTTATTAAACCAGATGGTGTATTAGAAGATATTTCAGTCTCCTTAGATTCTTGGGAATATCCAGTAGACTTTATGATTTTGACTCCCAAAAGTAATCTAGGAGAACATCCAATTATCTTAGGAAGACCTTGGCTGGCCACAGCTGATGCTTTTATTAGTTGTAGATCTGGAGACATGTACATTTCTAATGGTAATTCGACAAAGAAATTCAATTTGTATCCTCCCGCAAGAGCAATTACAGAAACAGGAGACAATGAATGGGTCGATGATGAGAACACTATACAACCTGTCTTTACCATTTCTGAAATTAGTGAGGATAGTCAAATTCTGAACACATTAGAAAATTTTGAGATAACTTCAGAATATGACCCCACACAATTTCAGTTGGAATCTGACATAGAACATTTATCATCAAGACAAATGTCTCTTTACTCTATGGAAGAGTTTGGTAATTCTGCTATTGAGATTTTTCCAGAAAAGACATTGAATATCAACAAACATTTGGAGAAATCACAACAAGAAGAACTAACCAGAATCTTTCAAAAACATTCTACTGCATTTGCATGGGAGTATACTGACATGAAGGGTATTGATCCTAAGACTTGCATCCATCATATCTATATTGAGGAAAACAGTAGACCAATCAGACAACCTCAAAGAAGGATGAATCCAAATCTTAGGGAGATAGTGAAAGAAGAGCTCAAAAAATTACTCAATGTAAACTTCATTTATCCAATTTCAGATAGCCGATGGGTTTCTCCTTTGGTTATAGTACCTAAAAAGAATGGTAAATGGAGGGTATGCATTGATTATAGGGAATTGAATAAAGCAACTTTGAAGGATCACTTTCCTTTGCCTTTTATTGATCAGGTATTAGATACATTAGCAGGTAAAAAGTACTTTTCATTTTTGGATGGTTTTAGTGGCTATAATCAAATCCAGGTAGCACCTGAAGATCAAGATAAGACCACATTTACTTGTCCATGGGGAGCTTTTGCCTACCGAGTGCTTCCTTTTGGGTTATGTAATGCACCAGCAACATTCCAAAGAGCAGTACTAGGAATTTTTTCTGATCTAATCCATGATTGTGTAGAGGTTTATATGGATGATTTTACAGTTTATGGTAATTCATTTGAAGAGGCATTAGAAATTTTGGAAAAAGTTCTCATAAGATGTAAAGAAACAAACCTTTCATTAAGCCATGAAAAATGCTTTATGATGTTTACTGAAGGGATTGTTTTAGGACATCATATTTCATGAGATGGGATTAAGGTTGATAGATCAAAAGTTGAAGTCATCTCCAAGTTGCCTATTCCAAATTGTCAAAGAGATGTTAGAAGTTTTCTAGGATTTACTGGTTACTATAGAAGATTTATAGAAAACTTCACTAAAATAGCATCTCCACTTTTCAAATTGCTTACAAAAGACTGTGAATTTAAATGGGATCCTGATTGTCAATCAGCTTTTGAAACTTTGAAAACAAGAATATCTGAAGCACCTATTTTGAGAGGACCAAATTGGAAACTTCCTTTCCATATTTCTATGGATGCTTCAGATACAGCTCTTGGAGTTGTGTTGGGTCAAAAAGATTTAATTCCTTATGCCATTTATTACACCAGTAAAAATTTGACTCCCACAGAGTTGAACTATACTGTGACTGAAAAAGAGTTTTTAGCTGTTGTTCATGCAATTAATAAGTTTAGACATTACATAACAGGCTATGAAACTTTTATTCATACTGACCATTCTGCAATTAGATATTTAATGAACAAACCTGTTACTAATGGCATAGTGACAAGATGGCTTTTACTTTTGCAAGAATTCAATATTACTGTGTTGGATAGACCAGGAAAACAGAATACAGTAGCTGATTTCTTGTCTAGAATTCAAAATACTAAAGAAGATTCTCCCGTAGAAGATAAGTTTCCTGATGAATATTTGTTTGCAGTAACTATTAAGACCCCTTGGTATGCAGATATTGCTAACTATTTGGTTACAGGGAAACTACCTTCACATTTATTTCCAAGAGAAAACGAAAAATTATTCAGGAGAGTTCAAGATATTCATGGATTTCTAACGAATTGTTTAAAACAGGGCCAGATCTTGTGATCAGAAGATGTGTCAGGGAAGATGAAATGCCTGATATTCTGAAGGCATGTCATGATGAACCATGCGGCGGACACTTTGCGGACAAAAGGACGGCCTATAAAATCCTTTCCTTGGGATATTATTGGCCTTCTCTCTTCAAAGATGTAAAACAATATGTCAAAAGGTGTGATAGCTGCCAAAGAGTAGGGAAACCTACCCTTTCAAATGAAATGCCATTGCAAACACAGGTACTCATTGAACCCTTTGAAAAATGGGCCTTAGATTTCATTGGACCTATTAATCCACCATCTAAGCAAAAGAAGTATATATTGGTTTGTACTGATTATGTTACTAAATGGGTAGAAGCCAAAGCATTAGTATCTGCTACTGAAAATTCAGTTGTTCATTTTCTTTATGAGGATATTTTTACTCGCTTTGGTGTTCCAAGAGAAATTGTGACAGATCAGGGGAGCTAATTCACATCCAATTTGGTGGAAAAGTTGATGGAAGAATACAAAATCAAGCACAGAAGATCTACTCCTTACCATCCACAAGCAAATGGTCAAGTGGAGTCCACAAACAAAGTTCTTGAAAGTATCATCACCAAAACTGTTCATCTACATAGAAGAGATTGGGCAGAAAGGCTTCCAGAAGCCTTGTGGGCCTACAGAACTACATGGAGGAATACAACGGGACATTCTCCCTATGAACTTGTTTATGGGAAAGAAGTCTTGCTCCCCATTGAGTTCCAAGTCAAGACCTTCAAGATAACAGTTCAGTTGGGGATGGACTTATCAGAAGCCCAAAAGCATAGAATGGAGCAGTTGAATGAGCTAGATGAGATCAGACAAGAAGCAATTCTAAGAACTGATCTAGTTCAATATCAAAGAGCTAAATGGCATGACAAATATATCAAAGAGAAGAAGTTTCAAGAAGGAGATTGGGCATTGTTATTTGATTCCAAGCTTAAAGATTTTCAAGGGAAATTTCAGACTCATTGGCTTGGGCCATATGAGATTGATAAGATCTTTAGCAATGGAGCTGTAAGAATCAAGACCATTGATGAGTTTCAAACTCCTCTTATTGTGAATGGCCATAGATTGAAAGTTTATCATAAGCCACTCTCAAAAGAGGATTTTGTCAAAATGTTTCAAGAAAGTTCTGCAATCAGGCTGGTACAGAAGAATTCTTCTTCTCCACCAGCCTAGCTTTTGTTCTTTTCAGTTAAAAATAAAAAATAAAAAATAAAAAAATAAAAAAATAAAATAAAATAAAATAAAATAATGGTATAAGCCTGAAAACCAATCATTGATTGGCAGTCTTATACAGAAAATATAGGGTGAAAATCAGGGATACCTGACACTCTATATTTTCCAAAAAAAAAAATCTCTCTTTCATTTCACAAGCTTTGTCACCACCCACTCCACTTCATTCCACTTCATTTCACTTCATTCCATTTCATTTCATTTCATTCCACTTCATTCACTTCATTCCATTCCATTCCATCAATAAAAATCTTTTTCATGACCATTTCCATCTGGTCATTTGTCATTTGTTCATTTCCATTCATCCAAGTAATAGCTGTGTCAGTTTCCGCAGCTGACATCTGTTTCCGCAGCTGACTCCAGTTTCCGCAGCCAGAAGCAGATTCCGCAACTACTACTCTGTTTTCAAAAAGAATGTACAGTGAGACGTTATTTCCATAATTATGAAATAAAATGCAGGTGAGAGGATAAAAAATGAAGACATGGAGCATTCAAGACACCAATGGAGATCAATTAGTTGAAGACCAAGGAAAAAGGCAAAGATTCCAAAGGTATGAATAAAATTTATTTCAAATAGCATTGAAAAACACATTTTTATATAGTTTTGAACCATGAGCTCTATCCATTACGTGCAATGATTATATTGACAGTTCCGTAACCTTTCACAATCTCCATATTATCCTCTTGCATTCATTCACAAACGGTTTTATCATTGAAATTCCGATTTTCACTCATGTTCCAATATCCCACCGGAGATAATGAGACGTATTTGATTTTACCAAGAACTCTTACAGCCGCATAAATTCATAACCGTTGATTGAAACGTGTTCATATTTATTACACAACCACCAAAATTCAAAACGCTGCCGAATGTATTATACTTTGTTAATCTCTTTGTTGTGTCTCTGCCGTGTTTACGAAACCCCACTTTGCTCATTCTCACTCCCGGATATCTACCCACTGTCTTACTTCATTTCGTTCCTTGTGATCATTCTCACTCCTAGATATCTACCCACAGTCTCACTCCATTCCATTTATGGTGCTCATTCCCATTTTTATGATACATCCCCACAGCCATTGTGCTCGTTCCTGTGCATTCAACCATTCTATTTCCATTTGAAACCCTCACGTAGGCAAATTTGTGAAGAGCAGAAAAGAGAAATGGATAAATTACTAAGAGCAGAGCCGGAAGGACCTAAGTTTATAGAAGGATATCCACAAGTGAAGGAGATATTGAAGAAAGAAAATTGGCTGCGTTTTATTCAGAAATTCAGGGGTTATCACAAAGAAGTTACGAAAGCATTTGCAAGGTCATTTAATGGCTTGGAAGCAGAGATTGGAGACCTCAAGTTTGCAGTCAATGAAGCATCTATAGCAACAGCCACGGAACTTCTTCAGGAGGGAGAGCGTTGGTTCAAAAATAAAAGCATCAGTGATGAGGCATGGAGAACAATCTTACGAAACCAAGGTATGGATATAACTGTTTTTAAAAGAGGAATTCCTGTGCATGCATTGAAAGAGGAATGGGCTACTTTATTGCTAGTTGTTCAGAAATTCATTACATGTGAAGGTCATTTTGGGTCCATGTATATGTACCATACCAGGCTATTGATGAATTTTCTAGAAAATCAAACTCTCAATCTCCCATATTTTCTATTCAATAGCTTGAAGAAAATGGCTGTGACTGTTCAGAAACACTTAGGAGATGTAGAGCCCCATCTATATCACCACATCCTTATAAAAATTCTGATTGAAAAAGAGTTAAAGGAAAAGAAAGATACATGGGAACAATTTCTGGTTAGAAATTTCTTTGAGGAACCTCAGGAAATTCCTGAAGGTAGTTCAACAAGAAGAAGTAGGAGGAAAAGAACAATTGATGAAATCCAAAACACTCCTACTACTACTATGGAAAGAACTGATAGGGAAGAGAGACTGGTAAAAAGGAAGAAGAAGGAAATCAAAGGTAAGAAGCCAATAACACCAAAAGAAAGACAAACTATTGAAGCTGTACATAAAACTCCTTCTTCTGAAGAAGAAGATCATCAAGTGCTATCAGAAAGATTAGTTTATCTTCAAAAATAGTCATCCATGCCCAAGAAGACAGAAAAAGGAAAACAAAAACAAAAGGATAGTGTACCACAGCCTGTAAGGAGAAGCAGCAGACTTAAGGGAAAATTGAGAAAAACGCAAATTAAGGGTCCTCATTTCATTGATTTGGGTGAGGAGACATCTGAACAGTCCCCAACTGACCATAGTCCATCTCAGTCAGTTAGTGAACCTGGTTCATTTCATTCCCAATCAGACAATGAGCATACTCCATCTTATTCTCAGCAAAATATTGATGTAAGCCCTCCTCGGCCGGATTTTGAACATAACTCTCCTTTACAACATTTTGGGGACAGCCCAATAAAAATGACACCTGAAATAGACCCCAAGCAGCAGGAGGTATATGACTATATAGAATCTTTGGAAAAGGCAGCCACAGGTCCAAGTACTTCTTCCATTCAGCCTCATACATTGCAGGATGATTTAGTTCAATCATTAAAACGGGAAATTTTTGAGCTGGAGCTTTTAAATAGGCACATCAAAAATGAAAATGAGACATTGAAAGAACAAGGTAAACTGGACAAGATCATCCATGATAATACTATGTTACATTTGGGAATATGGCAGAAGAAGAATAAGAAATTGAAAAGGAAATGCCAGAAATTGAGCAGAGCACTTGTAAATATCAAATTTAGGTGCTTAATGAAAAAACCCAGAATGTTGGCAGTACCAAGGAAGAAGAGGAGAGGATTGGATGTGCTGGATGAAGTATCAAGGCACATGAACTGAAGAAAGAGTATCAAAATTTTGGTTGCATGAGGACATGCAACACCTTCACAGTGGGGGTATGTTGAGTCCCAAATCTGCATCTTTTCCATACATTTTTCCATACCTTTTTCACTCACCTAAACCTCCCAAATTGTCAATATCATGTGCAAAAGAGCATCTAACATGGTTTTTAATTATATTTTTGTGTTTGCTATTTGATCTAGATTTTTTTCATTCAGCTGCGGAATCTTGCCACTTTCCGCAGCTGCTGCAACTTTCCGCAACTATTTTGTGAAACTCTATGCTACAGGTGTCTACAAGGGAAACGAGCCACATGGGCAGGTCAGGAATGACGTGGACATGGTTCGTGTCCTATTGGTTCAAGCAAACTCATCCAAAGAAGCCGCGGTCAAATGCGTCCACATGGAAGTCAACCATGGAGTTTCATGTCGGCCGGACTCTGTTTCGTGTCACATGAAGATTCATACGTCCGTTTCTAAGCCTGCGGAGGATAAATCGACATCTGTACAAGACTCTAGAGTCGAATTCAAGCATCCACCTCTCGTAGATTTACTTTCCAACACGGCCATGCTCCTATATCCGTGGACGTAGTGGTCTACATGCTCTCCACCAGCATGAACTTTAGGAAACAGTTATAGTTCGTTGTTATATATAATGCGTTTTTATACGCATATGAAGTTAGTCGATATTAGTGAATGTAGTCTCTGTTATCTTTTGATTAGTCTGCTCTGTAGTGATTACGCTGCACTTGGTGCCGTAACATTACCATTCTGTAATGACTGCTTTTTAATATGAGAAGACTCTGTTTTCCAACTTAATTCGTATTTGAGGACCGTTTCCAAGGCTGGTGTAGAGGGCCCCTGCTCAGCTAAGGTTTTGTGCATTAGTGTATAATTTTAATTTCATTTCATTGTGTCATAATCCATTCATATGTTCATATATTGCATTTGTTTCATTTCTGTTTATACACTTCCATAATTTCCATTTCATTTATGTCTTTCATGCTTTATGATTGTTAATCACTGATCAACGTTCTTGTTTCAGGTTATAGATAGGCAGCCCAGGCATTTTCATAGCTTTTTGACTAATGACATGGAACTAACATTGTTCTGCTGCTAGTTTGCTTTTCATAGCTTTTGTTTAATTTCAGTATTGCTTTGTACATTTCAGTTTTGCTTATCTGCTTTAGTAGTTAAAATTTAGATATATTAAGCTGCTCATGACATCTTCAGTTACCTTCGAAAGCCACAGCTGGACTGATGGTGAGGGATTGTATTATGAAATGTGTAGTTTAGTATTAGTTTCTTTTCTGCAAATCTAGATATATTAGGCTGCTCATAGCATCTTCAGTTGCCTCCGAAAGCCACAGCTGGACTGATGGTGAGGGATTGAATCATGAATGTATGGTTTGATATTAGTTTACTTTCTGCAAGTTAAATATCAGTTACTCAAGTTGTTTATGATTACTTCCGAAAATCATAGTTGGACTAATGATGAAGGGTCAGAAGATAAATTGATGTAATCTGATTTAGATTTATTTTGTTGCAATTTTGAATTTCTTTAAAGCATAGTTTCTTTTGTGTTTAGTCGGCAGCAATAATAGTTTGGTTTTCATGCTCACTAGTTCACTGTTTTGATTTATTAGATTAGCAGCACCTTTTCATTTCAGCAGCTCATTTTCATTCCCTTTCAAGTCTTGTCATTGTAAATTTCAAATTTCTTTTTAAAATTTCAAGTTGGTAAATCATTATAGGGGATATCACTTCCTTGAACAAACATAACCAAACTTGTTTTCATCTTAGAATTTCCATTTCACCTTAGAAAACCAAAAACGAAAAAAAGTTAAGAAATAGGTTATCTTGCACATATAGTGCGCCGCACTTCATCACCTTACGATTCCCGGATTGACAAATTAAATGCAGCAATTTAGGACACACTAAATTGACCAAACACATATATGAGTGGACTTCTTACTCCTTGCTCTCACTGCGCAAATCAGTTTGCCTCTTATGTGCATCAAACTTATGAAATAGATAGGGGTGTGTGCTCCTAATCATATGATGTTGGTCCTCCTCCCTATCTTCATCTCCAAGATCTCACAATCTATTAATGATGGCACATGTTGCTCATGGACTATGCCCTGATCTCCACATGTGATATTATTTGGAACTTCTTGCAAGGGTACAAGAATTCCTCTCATTGGAGAAATTTCCCCATCTTCCTCTTCATGAGGTACTAGATCTGCTCCTGCTGTGGCAGTGTTGTTACCTCTTGCCTGCTCTTCCCCTTCATCATGAATGGAGGTTACACAATCATCATTAAGAGGCTCCTTGTTTTGATCCTCTTTTGAAAAAGAGATCTCCATGTCTTCGTTTTGAGAAGAGAGCTCTTCTTGAAGTGGGGATCTTGCCTCTAGCAAGGTATTCTACAAGTTTCTAACCCCATAATAGCATTCTAGAAGGGATTTGGGTCTATAGATCCTTCCAACTCGTGCAAAGGTTTTGTTTGTTTAAGCTTGGCTAGCTCAACCAAGGATGTTTCAGAATGTTTTGCCTCAAATATTTCACTAACCTCCTAGTGAAATTTGCATAATTATATACATTTACATGTTTCAAGAAGTTTCATAAAACCACCAGGCATAAGATGGCTTCATCTTATGAAACCTTGTGCTGTTGCAAATAGGTGTCTAGCTCCTTGACCCAAGCCCTAGCTGTGCATCTAGGTGACCCATCAAACATAGATATAAAGAATCTTCCCAAATCATTCTGCTTGCAACTCTTGCTTCTATTGTGATTTCTAGGTCTTCTATCCTCCTTGATCTTGCAATAATCTTGGAAGTTTAGATGATCTCTGAACCTCTGAGATTGAGATTCATACTCTTGAAGATAGTCAACAAGAGCCTCCGCCTTTGGCACATCTCCTTCCTCCACCTCTCTTGCTATGAACATAGGCATCGTAGAGTGTTGTAGATCTGATTGTGTGGCTGAATGCTCACACCCATAATATGAAGAACTGGAGCTTTCTTCATGTGAAAATATCCTTGAGGGGTATTCATGTCTTTCCCTCCTCATTCCCTTGATTTCTTTGTTAAGCTCATGCATAGTTTAGAGAAGTTCTGAAAAATTATTTCCCTCCATTTCTCCAAATAATGGATACTTTCCTTTGTCTCTTCTATGAGTCTTCTCTTTTCTGTGAGAAGTTTCTTATTCTTTTGATAACATATATGCAATGTCTTCATAGCCTGAGCCAAAGGTTATTCTTTGATACCACTGTAATATTCCCAAATGGGGAAAGTAGCAATATAGCTCAGAATAATGGAAATAGCAGCAAATGTAAACACATTACATGTGAGCCAAATGATATATCCATGGTATTATGTTTAACATCAATAAATAATTACAAGATCTTGGGGATCAATCCTTCAAGATAGGCAAAAGAAGCCTCCAATGCCCAAAAGCAACCAAATCATGTATTACACTGCTACACAATAATACTGAAGCAAGTAAAATGCAGTTTTAATGGCTAATACTATAGATGGAAAATGTAGATAAATGGATCTAATGATACCATGCTCATACAAGGCCAAAAATGGAGATCTATGCTCCCATACACTTTTCCCTAGATAACTCAGGAAGGGTTTCCAGAAATACACAAAATATCAGAATGCTGGAATGCAAATCTAGGACTGAGTAAAATATGCAATTGGGCACCTGAAAAGGAGGTGGTTGAATTTGATGTAGACCTGAAAGAACTCCTCCAAAATACTCTCTCAATGAATGATTGATCCCTTCAATGGAAATCAAACACTCCCAATGGAGCACTGAACTCACCCCTGTAATAAATCTCTAAAATAACACAGTCATGGACTAGAATTGTGTTGTAGGGGATGATGCTACCTTGGACTGATGAAAAAATATGATATGAAGAACAGTGACCTTCTTTACTAATCTCTCAAAGGAAATAAACTTTCCTCCACTGAAGCCAAACTCAAAAATGATCCAAATAAACCCTCCACTACTGCACCCTACAACTCAGCACATATCTAAATAGAATCTATGCTGTAGAAGAAGGTTGTAGCTTGGCCAAATGTCAGAATGTGGAAATAATGAAAATTCTCTTCCTTAGAGGTCACTCAAGGATAGAGGTGGGATTCCCGCTTGGGAACACCCTTGTGCTAAACTACACTGCAATTTTAGCTAAAAAATTGAAGAGAGCCAAAATTATTAACAGACCACAATCAAATAATAAAAAACATCCCCACAATGGTTGCCATCCTCTTCCTTATATTCTTGGTGAGCTTCCTCACCTTTTTCCCCACTCGTTAAAGGCACTACTTCCATGCAAAGTATATCCCTCCAAAATTGCGTTGTCCCTCAATGAATGTCCACTACTTCCATACCAACGTTGTTGATTTGGTCAAAGTTGACCCAGTCCACATGCTTCTTCCCTTGTTCACACATAAGGGAGCTTTATCCAGCTTTTTTGATGCCCTCCTTTCAAATTTGGAGTGGTTTTATTCCTACTAAGGAGATTTATGGGTCTTCCTACCCTCTTATTCTTCTAACCAAGAAGAAAAATTAGATTTTAATATTCCAATTAGCTGCATGCTAATTTAGGAATATTACACAATCAAGTGGACATTATTCCTCCTATCAAATTTTAGGCAGTAGTGGATAATTCCTCACAGACATCTCATAATATGTTTTGGTAATATCTAATGATCATGTTTTGGATCGAATTGGAATTGACTGAGAATGTTTACTACAAAACATATATTGGTTCGAGTATTCACCAAGTACATTAGTGAGCCAATTAGTTGTTTATATTTGGAAGGATCCACAGGGCTCGATTCATAAATCCTTAGTCTCTTCAAGTTTTTGATCATCAGAGTGGTCATAGGTTTGTTATGCTTCATTTCAAACCTATTTAACATCTTAATCACATACTTCTCGTGACCTAGATAAATTTCATCAAGTCCTTTCCAAACTTCTAGTCCTAAATAATAATGCATCAGCCCTAGATCCTTCATGCCAAATTATGTTGCTAGTTTCTTCTTACATTATACAATTTGACCTTCTACACCTGTTAATATAATATCATCTACACATAGATGAATGATTACAGGATTTTCATCCACAACCTTGATATACATTTTCAGATCAAAAAAACGTTTTGTGAAGCCTATTATTTTTAGGTATCCGTTCATTCTAACAGACCATTCCCTTGGTGCTTGTTTGAGGCCATATAATGATTTCTTCAATATGAAAACATATGTATTCCTCTCTTTAACTTCAAATCTTAAGGGTTTCTCACTGTATACTTCCTCTTCTATTGTCCCATTTATAAATGTAGTCCTGACATCCATTTGATGGATGTTCCATCCCATCAATGTTGCGAGAAAGACCAATGAACAGATTGTTGTATCCCTTGTTGTCATAGAAAATGTCTCTTCATAATCAATGCCTTATTGTTGAGAGAAACCCAGAGCTGCAAATATTTCCTTATATTTATCGATACTTCCATCTATCGCATGTTTGATCTTGTAGATCCATTTGTAAGTTACAACAAATTTGTGTTTGGGGCTTGATATGATCTCCAAAAATCCATTCTTCATTTTAGATTGATACTCTTCATTCATGGCATACTTCATTTCTTGATGATTAACAACCTCTTCAAAATTGGATGGCTCAACTTCTATCAGTTTTTCCATTTATGCATCATACCCAGAATATATCTTAGGTTTCTTACTTTCTCTAACTGAGCCTTGCACTGCCCCATGAACTTCTTCATCAAGTAGTGTATATCTCAACTAGTTTGGTATATTTATTGTTTTGGGGAGGACCACATCATGAATGGGTTCACTGGTACCCTCATCTTCATTATTAGACTCTTCTTCTTCCTTGTTAGCTTCCTCTTTGAATACTAGAAGTTCTTCGTCATCAAAGTCCATGGGAAGTTTCTTATATTACTTGAAAGCAATACTCTCGTCAAATATGACATCTCAACTTACTTCTATATGGTGTCCTGATTTTGTGTAGATTCTATAGGCCTAAGAGGAATTTTTTCAACCAACAAATGTTCCTCTCATGCCTGATGGATCTAGCTTCTTCCTTTTTTCCTTTGGTATATGAATATATATGAGACAACCAAAGATACGGAGATGGTCTACAATTGTTTTCTTCCTGGTGAATACTTCTTCAGGTGTCTTGTTATCTAGTGACCTGTGGGGACTTATATTTTGAGAATATACAATTGTCTTTGTAGCTTATCCCCACAGGAATTTACGTAGACCTTGATCATGTAACATCGCCTTTATACTTTCTTCAATGGATAGATTATTTTGCTTTGCAACTCCATTTTTCTCAGGATTATATGGGACTATCAACTCCCTGTTAATCCCAGATTCCTTACATAATGTTATAATCTCCTTGGATGGATATCATCCTGATCCATTGCTGAATATTAATATATTTATTCTTCTTTTTGTAAGGTTCTCTACTTCAACTTTGAATTCTTGAATTATTGTAAATACTTTGTCCTTGTTTTTAATTAAGTAAACCAGGATATTTCTTGAATGGTCATCTATGAATGTGACATAATATAGATAACCTCCAAGATATTTAGAAGTCATAGGGCCACATACATTAGAGCGAATGAGATCTAATATTTCTTTTGACTTTGAAGCACTGCTTCCAAATGGTCTCTTGGTATTCTTACCCAATGCACATCCTTTACATACTCCTTCATGATATTCTTTCAGCTTAGGTATTCCATATATTATGGTTAACAGAGATGGGAGGATATTGAAATGAAGATTACCAAATATTATATTCCAAAGTTCACATGGGATAATTTCAATGTGAACCAAGGATTGAGCTAGAGGAGATATCAACCTGTAAAGTCTTCTTTATTGAATACCAATGCCTCTAGAATTTTATATACCTATGTCTTTACTCCATATAAAAACCTTTCCATCAATGAGGGCTATATTGAAATGAAGATGACCAAATATTATATTCCAAAGTTCACATGGGATAATCTCAATGTGAACCAAGGATTGAGCTAGAGGAGATATCAACTTGTAAAGTCTTCTTTATCGAATACCAATGCCTCTAGAATTTTATATACCTATGTCTTTACTCCATATAAAAACCTTTCCATCAATGAGGGCTACTCTGTCACCCTTATATTATAGACTTGAAATGGAAATTAAGGTCTTATGAAACCCAGAACAAATAAAATGTTTTTGAGGAGAATGTTGCATCAATTATCTAACTCTATAGAAGTTGATCCAATTCCTCTCATGTGATAGGTATTGCTATATCCAAGTTCCACTGAATAATAACATTTTCCCTTTGATAAGGTCTTCAATTGTTTGTGATGACCTATCATGTGCCTTGATGCACCACTATTGATTACCCAAATGCTCTCATATTGGAATGTGTTAGTGAGTTCCGAGAAGAGACCTTCATCCTTTTCCTTGATTACTTCCTTCTTTGAAGATAATAAGAGATTCCATACTACCTTGATTCCTTTATTGAAATATATTTCTACCTTTTAACACCCCTTTAAGAACTTATTCAATGTAGAATACATCTTCATGATGCCCTTAGCCAACCTTAGCTCTGATACCATGTTGAGAATTAAATACGGAAATGATTATGCTTAATTCTCTTTTCCATGATAATTTCTTGTGATTCCTTTATACTTATTAGATTTGTTCCTTATTATTATATGTGTGAAGCATAAATTAACTACCAAAACAATAATAACAATGACACAGTATGTATGTTGTAAGCCAGGGCCAAAACCTCTCCTCTTTGAGAGGAAAACCCTTAAATATCTTCTCTTACTTATATATTCTTCAATTGACGAATTCCATGACCTGATGACTAAGAAAAATACCCTCCAAGACCAAGACCAACCTCTTGAGATGATGTTCCAACTTCAATCTAACCAAACATAGTTAAATCTCTTCCAGTAGGACTTCCTCGGCCTCCTGATGCAATATTATTGTCCTCCTACTGCAGATCTGAAATTTCAGCCTCCTTGCAACTACAACAACTGCTACTTCCACATGTGGGAACTTTGATCTCCATCTACAACACTCCTATGACCTTCAATTTCCTTTTTGTGACTCATGTAGGTTGAGAGAGACCCTTGGTGACCTTCACTTGACCTATTTTCCTCCTTTTCTTCAATATTGAACTTGTATATGGATGCAATAAGTCTATGAAAAAACCATAGTCCTCTTTAGCATGTGAGAGAGAGAATTAGCCCAAAAACAAATTTCCTTTGTCCTTCATCTTCTTCACTAGAATGAGTGATGAGTGTGAGTGGAAAATGGAGGACGAGTTATTTTCTATATATATACTTCTTCAAGGGTGGATGTGGCTCTTCATTTAGGTTGACTTTCCAGCTTCTAGCCCAACATGGTGTTAGAGGGTATTCCGACACTTTTAAAGACAAAAAATATTTTCTTTACAAGTTACAATGTGCCTAGTCGGGTATTCGCCTTATGAAAATGACTCTTTTTACTTATTGACCTAGGATAGACCCTAGAAGCACTTAATGGGTGGTTGACCTATAAAATAAAATAACTTGAGCATGAAACCCATTCTCCAAAATAATAATAATATTTTGTTTTTTATTTTATAATCTAAAATAATAAAAAATACATTTCATCCCTATGAATATTGAACCTAGTTACATATTTTTCAACACAAGGTTTTATGGTTCAATGATTTGTATCCCTCTTGTTTCTTCAATCTTGTAGTGGGCCCCCACTCTTAGTCAGAACCTACAATTCTGAATCCTTGACCTATCATCACCAAGCCACCTATTGGGTCCAGGAAAAAGACTATGACCATCTCCACCATAATTGGTGATCTCATAGATGAAGAACCCAATTCACACACGACTTCACCCATCATCAAGGAAAACCCACCTTCCACTTTCGTCCCATCACCTTGATCGCGTAATCCATCACCTCGCACAACATCCACAACCACCACCATTTTAGAAACCTTTCCATTTGGAACTTTGCCCAGTACAGAAACATAAATGGAGGTCAACTCCATTATCAAATCAATTACTACAATTACATGCACAAATACTGCTCAGAAGTCCATGTTGTATTTTTTACTTGAAGTGGGTGTAGGTTTTAACCCTGAACATAAATTATCTACACACGAATCTTATAACAGAAAATAAACAATAGCGAGAGCATAAAACATAAAACAGATAAACACAGAGATTTTCCCCTGGATCCCAAATTGGGACGACCAGCTTGATTTTTCATTATATTCCTTTTAGTGTTACAACACATATATATACATGCAGAAGCATACATAAACCCCAATCCATTAACCCTGGATTAGAACATAACCGTAGTTCCCTTGACCGGATCTACAAAATACCAGGGGTCGAAAACCATCGTACCCCAAAACCATGTGCAAACTCATGCACAAAACATGGGTGGGTCCGCATATGAGTGGGACCGCATACCAAAAAAATTTTCGCCGGGCCGCTGCCCCGGACCCCGACAGGGGGGGCTGCCGCCCCCCCTGTGACCCCCCTGCTGCGCCTGGCGCAACGTACAGCGCATGGGGCTAGTCGTGGAAAGAATATAACACATACCCAACATTCTCCCACTTGTTGTTTTCTTTCCATGGGGGGCCACAGGAGAGCTTAGTCATTTGGCCAATTCTTCAACACCCATTGTTTCTCTACACCAAGAGAACTTCTGAGTGCTCACAGACTTCGTCAATGCATCTGCAACATTCTTCAAAGTGTCCACCTTTACTAGTAACACCCTTTTAGCCTCAACCATATCTCTAACAAAGTGATATTGAACATCGATGTGCTTTGTCTTTGAATGATAAGCAGGGTTCTTAGCCAAGAAAATTGCACTTTGGCTATCACAGTCTATCCTTATAGCTTGCTGTACCAACCCCATACTTGAACACAATCTATGCAACCAAACTGCTTCCTTGCTTGCATGAGTGGCTGCTATGTATTCTGCCTCTGTAGTTGAAAGCGCCACTACAGACTGTCTTTTACTCATCCAACTGACTGCACCTCCAAATAGGCTAAACACATACCCCCTTGTAGATCTTCTTTGGTCAGATCTCCGGCCCGGGCTGCCATCAAAAAAAAACCATGAATGTCCAACGTTCTTTTAATCTGATCTTCTCATAGTAGCCTGACGAGGATCCACTAGTGCTGTCTCAACAGCCTACAGAGCTTCCTGTCCAATGCTCATCTTCCATGGTTTGACACTAAACCCTTCTCATGCCTCCCATGCATGTGCGATATGCAGTCTAAATCTGGAGATTCCATTGTGTCAGACTACCTTTAACACTTGCATATGGAACACGGGACATATCCTCCTCTTCTTCTTGTGTCTTGGGACACTGTTCAGCAGACAGCTTTGCACCTACGGGAATAGGAACACTCACCGGTTTACTATCCTGCATATTGAACCTCTGCAATATAGTCTCGACATACTTCCTCTGGTTTAACCAGAGCTTCCTCTTTGCCCGATCTCTCTTAATTTCCATGCCCAAAATATAGTTTGCAGCACCCAGATCCTTCATGTCGAATTTGGAGAGCAGTTGGGTCTTCAAATCTTGGATAATTTCTTTGTCATTTCCAATCAACAACATATAATCCACATACAAGACCAAATAAATAACACGGTCACCAATTAATTTAAAATAAACACGGTGATCCTCCTTGCTTCTGGTGAAGCCAAGTCCCCGTATATAGGTATCAAATTTCTGATACCACATCCTTGGTGACTGTTTTAACCCATACAGAGACTTCTTCAACCTGCATACCCATTCTTTCTTACCCTTCACCATAAAGCCTTCAAGTTGCTTCATGTAGATCTCCTCTTCTAGATCCCCGTGAAGAAATGTTGTCTTCACATCCATCTGTTCTATCTCAAAATCAAATGCAGCAGCAACAGATAAAAGTAATCTAATTGAAGTAACTTTGGCAACAGGAGAAAAAAATATCACCAAAATCAATTCACGGCACCTGGGAATAACCTTTCGCTACCAACCGAGCTTTGTATTTCTCCACCTTGCCTTCTACATTCATCTTCTTCTTAAACACCCATTTGCTCCTAATGGGCTTCCTTCCAGCCGGCAACTCCACCAGATCCCATGCATCGTTTTTGTGCAAGGATGCCATTTCATCAGCCATGGCCTCCTTCCAGAGTTTTCCATCCTCTGAATCTACTGCCTCCCTGACAGTTCTGGGTTCATCATCAGTTATAGTTAAGGAAAAACCTGAACAGAAAGCAAATGGACTATACCTTTCTGGTTGCCTTCTTTCCCGAACTGATCTTCTCAAAGCTGGAGTTTGTGGCTCTTCATCTTCTGAGTCTTCTTCTGTTGTAGAGTTTGATTCATCCTCCTTTAGCTCAAACTCTATCTTCTCAGGTTCCTTTGGTAGGACTTCATGTATAACAACATCTTTCACCTCTCTAAACACCACATCTCGGCTGTACACAACCTTCCTTGTTTCTGGGTTCCAAAGCTTGTAACCCTTTAAACCATCCTTATACCCAATAAAGATGCACCTTTTAGATTTATTATCCAACTTGGTCCTTTTATCCTTTGGAACATGTACATATGCATCACATCCAAATACCCTTAGATGTGAAAGAGAGGGTTTCTTACCAGTCCATACCTCATGTGGAGTCTTATCCTCCAACATTGATGAAGGTGATCTGTTAACCAGATAGCATGCAGTCTCCATTGCCTCTGCCCAAAATTCTTGTCCTAACCCGGTACCACTGAGCATGCTTCTTGCCTTTTCCATCAGTGTTCTGTTCATTCTTTCTGCAACTCCATTTTGCTGAGGTGTGTATGGAGTAGTCTTCTGTCGTGCTATACCACACTTCTTACAGAGCTCTTCAAATTCCTTCTTGCAGAACTCCCCACCATTATCTGTCCTCAGCGCCTTTATCTTCTTCTCTGTCTGGTTTTCCACTAAGGCCTTAAATTCTTTAAATCTGTCAAAGACTTCATATTTCTTCCTCAAGAAATATATCCATGTATTCCTTGAGAAGTCATCTATGAATGAAACATAGTACACAGACTTTCCTAGTGATGGAACTGACACAAGTCCAAACACATCACTGTGCACAAGTTCTAATATCTTGTTCGCCCTCTTAGCACCCGAAGGAAAACTCACCCGATTCTGCTTCCCATATACACAATGTTCACAGAAATCGAAATCCAGAGAACAATTAGACATACCTTCTACCATACCATCTCTATGCAGTATCCGAAGGCCCTTCTCTCCAATATGTCCAAGCCTTTGATGCCATATCATGGTCTTTTCTCCAGAGACAGCTAGACTTTCCGTCCCACTTTCAGGAACCACAGAACTGTTACACCCATCAATAACGGTCTTCACCCTTGTAGCTTATCTGGGAGAGTTCAGATGGGCTCTTTCCAGCATTCCATCTGAGTGTCCCAGAACCATCTTGCGGGCATCTTTCTCGAACACTGTTTTTACACCTGCATCATCCATCTTGCTTACAGACATCAGATTTCTAGCTAATGTAGGTATATGCAGAACACCAGGAAGTGTTCTAATCCTTCCACCTTGCAGCTTCAGCTTGAATTTTCCACGTCCGACGATTCTAGCCTTCCTATCATCCCCTAGGAAGACGTCACCACCATCATATTTCTCATACTCGCAGAACCACTCCCTATGGGGCGTGAAGTGAAAGGATGCACCTGAGTCAATCAACCATGACTCATGATCTACATGTGTATTTGAAGAAGAAGCCAAATACACATCTCCACCTTCATCCGAGGTGGTTTTTGCCTCTGCAGAAGGAGCTTCATCAGATCCCTTTACTTTCTCTGGAGCTTTAGATCTGCATTCCTTTTTGTAGTGTCCTTCCTTTCCGCATTTCCAGCACACCTTTACAAACTTTCCAGGAGATTTAGATCTCCCTCTAGATTTGGATCTCCCACTCGAAACCTTATTCTTGTTTCTGTTCTGGGACCTTCCTCGTACAGATAAGGCATCTCCATTCTGACCCTCCATATTTCTCTGTCTCATTTCCTCCGACAGCAAGGCTGAGACAATGTCATCAAAATTCAAGGTAGTTGTATTGCTACCTATTGCAATAACCAGACTGTCCCACGAGTCTGGTAGAGAGCACAAAAAACTGATGCACTTATCTTCATCTGAGATTTTAATATCAACAGACGACAGCTGACTTACCACAGTATTGAAGGCATTCAGATGCTCTGTCACTGAGTCTCCATCCTTCATCCTCAGGTTATACAGCTTTTTCCACAGGAACAACTTATTCACCAGAGACTTAGATTGGTACAAAGTCCCAAGTTTTCCCACAAATTCTTCGTCGTAGCTTCCCCAGATACATTCAACAATACTGAATGCGGCACACTGGCCGTGTTGTGCTCTTAGCCTTACGTCCAGCTTCTTCCAGTCTTCATCTGACATTGTCGTTGGTTTATTACCTGGATCTACCGCGATCCACTGAACTTTATCCACCAGCAGATCCTCCATCTTGAGTTTCCACAACTCAAAACTCTAACCATTAAATTTCTCGATCTCTATCCTTCAAACATAGCCATCTTTTCACGCAGAGTGATCAAAACGGATCTCCCCCTTCTGAATAGGGTATACCTCGGGCCCAGAAAAAAACCACCAGGCGAGAACATATGAGTAGAGCAACCTGGAGAGTACTTTGGGTTTAACCACTGAGCATTATCTACACGAATCTTATAACAGAAAATAAACAATAGCGAGAGCATAAAACATAAAATAGATAAACATAGAGATTTTCCCCTGGATCCCAAATCGGGACGACCAGCTTGATTTTTCATTATATTCTTTTTAGTGTTACAACACATATATATACATGTCGAAGCATACATAAACCCCAATCCATTAACCCTGGATTAGAACATAACCGTAGTTCCCTTGACCGGATCTACAAAATACTAGGGGACGAAAACCATCGTACCCCAAAACCATGTGCAAACTCATGCACAAAACATGGGTGGGTCCGCATACCAAAAAAAAAATTGCCGGGGCGCTGCCCCGGACCCCGACAGGGGGGGATGCCGCCCCCCCTGTGACCCCCCTGCTGCGCCCGACGCAACGTAAAGCACGTGGGGCTAGTTGTGGAAAGAATATAACACATACCCAACAGTG